>JAUMHE010000046.1:12526442-12538209 GCA_032359235.1 Enteromius mattozi
GAACTTTATCACAATATGCTAATTTTTTGAAAAGGACCTGTATATATATATATATATATATATATATATATATTTTAACCTTAGGGGCTCTATGAGATTGTTTGTTTGCATATACTTCATTATTTAACACTCGTCCCAGGCCCCCCCAAGAAAAAAAAAAAAAAAAAAAAAAAAAAATATATATATATATATATATGTACATATACATATATAGAAGTGAGATGTAGTCTTTCCTCGCACCTTATATTGTTTAACTCATACATTTGTGAGCAAACAAGAATGTAAAAGTTAAAAAAAACATAAAAAGCATTGAAATAAACTCATAAATAAATAATACAAATTTATTTCATTTAAACTAAAATTATGACTTTTGTCATTTTGTCCACATTGAGGAAAGTGCTGTCCAGTACAATACTCATTTCCGGAATGGACTGTAAGTGGTCCATCAGGGAACTGACAACAAGATAATAATAAAAGATTCTGGCAGAGGGGTCCTTCGAGGTACTGTCCCCCAAAATGGGTTTACATTTGCTATTACGGAGAAACTCCTCACCTGCCATTAAATTCTTAGTCTTCTTTTGCTTTTCTCCACATCTGGACCGTCTGCCCAATCTGATGAGAGACCAGTCTGTCCCTGTTTCATCTATGACAACAGAAATAACAACAGCCTTAGTGTTCCAGCACAGCACAAAAAATAAATAAATAGTGCATGACATTCAGAAAGGCACAGAGAAGGAACAAGAAAAAAAGTAGGTAGAGGATAGCTTGTGTTATTTTTAGACTGCACAAATAAACAAGTCTGAAAGAGTTTTTTTCTTTTTTTTTTTTAATTTTCAGAGGTTGCTTTTTCATTGCTCAGAATAATTAATGGAGGCGTCAGTAAGACTCACATTACTAAAGCTCTTTATATTATAGATGTAGATATACTGGAGTGTCACATTATGTATCCATTCATTTAGTCACTTAGAGGCATCATATGTGGTGCCTAAAGTAAAACAGAACAAATTTTAATAAGTAAATACATATTTACTAAGAAAATATGTAATGGGCTAATGGAATAATAATAAGAAAAAGAATAATATAAATAAATACATACATACATACATACATACAGTTGTGCTCATAAGTTTGCAGTTGCAGAATGTGCAAAAAAGAACCTAAACAAAAAAAATGAGGGATCATGAAAATTGCACGTTACTTTTTATTTAGTACTATCCTGAATGAGCTATTTCACATAACAGATGTTTACATATACTCCACAAGACAAAATAATAACTGGATTTGTAAAAAGCACCCCATTCAAAAGTTTACATACCCTTGAATCTAAATACTATGTGTCATTTCCTGGATGACCCACGACTGTTTTTATATTTTGTGATAGTTGTTTATGAGTCCCTTGTTTGTCCTGAACAGTTAAACTGCCCGCTGTTCTTCAGAAAAAAATCTTTCAGCTCCCACAAATTCTGTGGTTTTTCAGCATTTTTGTGTATTTGGACCCTTTCCAACAGTGACTGTATGATTTTGAGATCCATCTTTTCAGACTAAGGACAACTGAGGGACTCAGTTATTACAAAAGGTTCAAACACTCACTAATGCTCCAGAAGGAAACACAATGCGTTGCAGAGGCCCAAGCAATAGAAAATCAATGGGAGCGTAATTTCAAGTAACAGAAATAAACTAAATAAAAATACACTGATAAACTAACTATTATTCATGTCTTAATAGAAACCACAAATAATGCAAGTGAGGACATTCACTAGGCCACCGTGCCAATAATATGCTTATTTATTATAAACACTGATTGTAAGTATTTAATTTTTCCCCCAACGAGGGTATGGGGAGTGGGCCTTGGTTTAAAAGTCACAGTTCGCTACTGGGTGAACTGCAATCATCCTTTTAAGCAAATGATGTGAGGAGTATGTGACTCTATTGGACAGACCAAATATAGACCAATGAATGGGTCATTTCTGCTCACAAAATTTTAGATACTCACTTTTTCCCTCACAGTGCCTATTTAACAAGGAGAAAAAACTGAAAAGCAGGAATTTAATCGTATTGCTGTCTAGATCAAAATTTTATTGTTTCTTTCTCATAGGTTTGCAATTTCAGACCCATCTAACATGGGTTTATTGCACTGATTATGCCAGCAAATTATATTTAACACATCTTGTCCTTTAAGTAAATGTCACGCCGTAGACATATTTTACCCATGAAACGACCTGTTAAATCAGTCAGTCACCTTTGTAAATGTATGCACATGCACACACATGAGATCACGCCTTTGAAACCGATACAGCCGCTTCACCTGACGACAAACCGCATCAGATTTATCAGCCAGAAACACAAATCTACTCCCTTAAACAGCTATTTATCTGGGTTCACAAGGGCAGTTTCCCAGCATAAGCGTTCTGCGGAGACGCGTTCAGATCTCGCTTGTTTTCCTGCAGTGTCAGGTACACCACTCTCGGCCAGCAAATTAATTTAATGGCCTTTATCATCTTCACATCGAACTCTCACCTTGTCGACCCCCCTGGTCACACCAACACTTTGTTCTTGTGCTAAGAAAATCAGTATGTACGAGCGCAAACGAGCATCTGTGTCTTTTCGTGCATCCCATCATACAATGTGACAATCTGACATTTTCTGCTCCGTGTTCCGTGCTGAAAAGGTAACTCACCGTGAGTGTGATCATCTCAGCTATTCAGCATCGCTTTGAAAAAAATAAAAAATAAAATCTCTCCGCGTTGAGCCGTTAAATCCCCCCAACGACTGCACTTATATGTACCGATTTCATCTATAAAAAGCAGAAAAGCAACCGTAACGCAATCAATTCCACGTTTCTAAGTGATTATGTTGCGAGTCAATCTAACCTACTCTACCTTTGCACTTGCACGTCGTGTCTCGGCTCGAATTTGACACTTGTGATGCAGAAAAAAGGCCTTTATGCTGTTTTTACACCCATTTAAATGCCATGAAGTAGGAACGCCGATTATAGCACACAGGGTCTCGCACAACTGTAGCTCTGTGGACTCGGCGGGGGGGAGGCATTTCGCTGGCGCACACCAGGTGGGCAAAGATTTGTGCGTGGGGCTTTGGAAGGACTAATTAGTATGTACTGGGCAGGGGGCGAGGAGCCACAGGTGCTGGGAGAGTTGGGGACACATCCTGTCAACCTCTGCAACACTTTAATTAACACACACACTTACAGACAAACAACCTGCACCATGCTAGCTCCGTGTCAGGAGAATTAGTAGTCAATCTACAAGGTTTTGTCACAATATGGTGTGTGAGTGTAAACGTGTGATGTTAAAGGGTTACACAGGGTTTTGAATGGATATTATTTATTGTAAGAAATGAACTATTTTTAGAAAGCTCTGCTGTATTTTTTTAATTGACACTCAAATTTTTCCACAGATATTCTGCATACTCATGTTAAGTTATATACACTATATAGCAAATCTCAACTACCTGATAGTTTATATTGTTGCAAAATGTAAACTATACATACACACATATATATAACTGTATATTTTGTCCATATACAGCAAATATATACAACAGTTACTTGATTGTTTATATTGTTACAAAATATAAACTGTATTGTAGCACAGCTCTATACATGAAGTTAGGTATATGAGCAGTGTTATATAGCCAACACAGCCTCATAACTAATTTGTATGTATTGTACAAAGCAGCTAATTTGTACGACATCACTCGTATGATTTTGTACGATTTGTCTAGACCCCAGGGTTAGGAATAGGTCATTCACACTAATTAATATGAATTGGCAACTTGTAAAATACGTATAATTTAGCAAATATCATATGAATTTGTAAGAGTGAGATCATACAAATTTGCATGAATTAGCCACCTTGCAAAATATGTACAAATTGCAGCGAAATCGGGCTGGCATGACTGTATATCAGCATGGCTGTGATTCGGCCATAGGTACGATGCAGCAGGCCAGAGCTTCTGTTACTAAATCGAAAATATCACTTCATAACTAGTAATAATGGAATAATGAGTTTTTTTCATTAAAAGCTTGTTCTATTACTGTATTAAAGGTTCACTGTATTATGAAGGGGGAAATTACGAGAGAGATTGACTGAGCGAGTGTGATTACCTGCATCTGATACATCATTGATTCTTCAGCTAAATCTCATATTCAAAAATCGAAAGCGATATATTTGTCGTACTATCCTTTCATCTGTTAAGGGTGATTTCCAATGACAGCACTGCTCAGTGCATTTATTGGCTGTGTCTTGGAAAATGTTGTTAAAAGTAAAAATAACTTCCTTGTTTCAGTCTCTTTCAATATAAAAGTATCTTCAGTCTCTTCCAAAATAAATCAAAACAATTTATTGTAGCCACCTCATGGAGGAATGATGTAATTTATAACACCATTTCTCAGTACTAAATATTAAAACATCTTATTATTTATATTAAACGTTATTTATTGTATAATGCTATTAAATAAACAACAAAATCAGCCATCATAAAAGTTGCTAGGTATTTCAGTCAAAAGTACAGAGGCAGCACTCTGATCCATTACAATAATATAAAATATAAAGTTAAGAGATTTTTCCCTCAGCTAAAACTATTTGCTCTGGAAGACATAATAGTTTAATGAGAGCAAAGATTTCCTATTAGATTCACCTAAAACAAATTACATCTCATGCCAACCACTACAGAGACATCAGGGCCAGTGGCAAACTCCAGAAGCCGGCTTTATATTTAAAGTTGGAGATACAATACAGTATATCAAGCGTTACATGCATACATACAGTATACTCACGTAAATCAATTTACTATAAAAACTTAAAAATTGATTTATCAAGAGCCTAGCAAGTAGACTGCATGTATGTGTCTGTATATAGTCACAGCTGTAGCAGGGTAAAGGTGCATTGTTTTCGGTCTCTCCAGCTAATTTGATCTCAGGTCTAGTGAAAAGCAGAACTAACGGTGTGAACCGTAAAACAAAGCCGTATCAAATTGTTTTTTGTCTCTTCACGCAAACAGTCATAAGTCAGACTAGCACTGAGATTCTAGAAAACTAGTTTAGCATGCATAACAGAATTACATAACATGGTAATTTCTATGCACAGTAATGTGTTGTTCATCACACATCACAACATTTTTGATAGGCACATGTTTTCTGATGCAGTAGCTCAATTGAAATAACTGGGCTAGCTAGCTATAGCCAAATTAGCTAGCATCTAGCATTTGAGCAGTAGTATACTGTTTGAGTTAAAACTGGAGTTTCTTTTGTGAATTAATCAGTGTTTGGTTTCTCTTGCCTTCAAAATTGGACTATAGTATGAGAAAATAGTATTTTTAACAAAATTCAGCTCTCTATTCATTTTCATTGGATCTACCGAATGAATACAGTGTCTGAACCAACTTGGTCTCATGTACCTCTGTGCACTTTTTGCGCAACGTAGTTTTTATGTACCTTACTGCACGTTTCGCCGCAGTTTCAAAGAGAAATGTCCACTGAGTGGCGCTAAAACACAGGTTTAATACGTGAACCCTGGTACATTTTTATTATGTTGATATAGGTATGTATTGCGGCAGTTCAGAATTGAAATATCTGTGGACTGTTGTTAATGTCCATATGTCCATCATGTCCATATGTACTTGATATGTACTTGTCCGTACATATTTCGTGTCTTGCTAAAAAGTGCACCAAGGTACGCTTATGCCATGAGACCACGTAGGTCTGAACAGGTTTTTAATGAGTGAAATAAGTCAAATCAATGGTTTCATCTGCTATCTTGACTTAGTTAGTTATTTATTTATTATCTCTCAGCACATTGTGGGATTGCCTTACAGGTTAGCGTAAAGCTTAGAACAGGAATTTGTATAACGAAAGTAAATAGAGTCAATTTTGATTTCTTGTTGACTTTAATGTTTTTTGACCCTCAAAACATCATTGATCATCTTTCTGAGAGCTGAGAGTGTGTCAGCTGTGAAGCTTCTGATCACATTACTGCTACACAATAAAACTGGCTTTTCCCCTGGAGTATCTCTCTATTCCTCCTCACTCTTTTTCTCTCTGTTCACTTACTATCTTTGATTCCGGGATCGTCCTGTTCCTCTTCCTCATTCCCCCTCACACCTCTTTTTCATCATCTTCCTTTCTTCTCTGTGTCTTAACCAATCCCATTTCACTTATTTGGCTCCATTACAATACCTTTCCTCTTGGACAAGGAATCATGAACCATGTTGCAAAAATGTTCATAATTAATATATTTTGTCTAGTTTTCTGAGAAATTTACTTGAGAAACACATGGTGGTTGAATAAAAATGTCTGCAATGGTTTGAAACAGTCTAAACTTATATAATTAAATAAATATTATATAGTTGGAACTAATTATTCTCAAATAAACATCGATGGAATTATCCACTGATGATAAAGAAACATTAATACAATCACTATGCATCCAAAACTTTGAAGTGAAATCTAAATCTAAACCAAAATCATTCTAATCCTTGCGATTTCCGCCCCACGTCCTTTTCTCTTTCCTTCTCTCTGTCAGGTGTTAGCAGTATAATCAGATTTTAATGATCTCTGTCTGTCTAGATTATTGGAGGTGATTCTCTGTAATGATCATACATTAGAGATCTGTTCTCTGAGGTTCAGCATGTGACTCTTAACTACTGATTTGGACCAATGATGAATCACACAATCATTGCAGAAGTTACACTTGAAGGTGCATACTTTGGCTATGTTCACGAAATTCTAGCATATTGATCAGTACATGGTTTTTGTTAATAAGTGAAACAATAAGCAGTATGCAGCAATGTGCTATATTGCCACGTCACATGACCTCAATACATTGCATGTGTAATTAGGAGCTGCTTCAAAAGGTCATTTTGTACATTAATATGCTAATTTTGCATTTTAAATGCAAATGTGTGCAATTTTAATTTTATTAATTATTCAATTCAAAAAAATTACTTTTTCTTTTTTTTTGCTAGAAAGCTGATATTTTTTTTTTTTTTTTTTGCTGATATTATTGATTCTATTTTATTCTTACAGTTCCAGTTTAGCACATTGCATCATGGGAAACAGGACTGACTGACTATCTATCCATCTATCATCTTTGTTTTTAAATGTGTTCACATTTTTGTTTTTATTTAATCTGCAAAATAACTAGGAAAATCAGAAAGAACCTTTAAGACTGGGAAATAAACTTATTATTTATTCATTTATTTATTTATTTGTGTGTGTGTGTGTGTGTGTGTTTGTCTGCCTGCTTTTGGCAATCATCGGTTAAAATCGTTTGGTACAATTCTCTTCATTTGATATTAGAAAATAATTAAACCCCCACCGATATCTACGGTAACATCCTATACTGTAAAATGACAGAAAAATGTAAACAACTATATAATAAAAGTTCAAGTAAAAGTTTTGATAAAGCATGTTTTTGTCAGTTTTATAAAATAATAAACCTCACATTTCAGCCTAACTAATGATTATTTATGTCACAAATAATTGTTCTGAACAAAAGCGGCAGCCGGGACAGAATAAAAATGCAAATTCACTCTCTGACAGTAGATGGCACTCTATGAAAAACAGAAATACACTGTTAACACCAGCTAACCAATAAAACATTCAACTAAAACTGTGCTCAAACCAAGCATTTGCAAAAAAAAACTAATCGCTAGTTCTTTACAAAAGCCGACTGTTTGCATGACATCTACAGTTATCATCATTAATGCTTTTGTTTTAGACTATATTACATAAAAAGTATACAACCAAATCATTGTGTTTCTTAATAAACTTACATTTAGCGCTTAGCTGCTAGCTTAGCCTATACACTTTGCAAATTTCCAGTTAAAAGTTTTTTTACATGTTAACACAGGGGTAGCCCCGCCCACTGGTGAAATACCATTGGTTCAACCTTAAACATCAGTTACTTTCTGATTGCTTGCGTTCTTGTCATGCTGTGCAGTATAGTTTTGCTTCCAATGTGGACAAACAAATTGCTTGTCACATCGGGCCTAGTTAGAATATGTTATAAGAAGAGTGCGTTAGGATGCCACAGCGAACTCAGCCACTGTGTTCATATTCAGAGAAATATGCTTTCTCAAACACGCACAGACAAGTCCCAGAGCGAATGAAGACCGATCAGCTTTGCGCTGATATGATCATATTTTCTAATTGTGAATAAATGCTTATATAAATCACCAGACTCCAGTGCTCTACTTCAGCGTGTAAAAGGCTGGCATAGGAACAGATTGTGTCTTTATGCACGTCTGATAGGCTGTCATAATTCATCCACCAGCCTCTAACACCTCCATAACTCGAACAGCATCAGACGCGGGTGTCTCGCAGACAAAGCTATCGTCTTAAGAGCTCACATCACTCACTTTAACAACCGGCTGATGCTTTGCGCTCCCTGTGGTTATGATATGGTCGCTGGGAGGGGGTGAGGAATTCTTCTCATATAAACACTGTGACGGCGTGGTGCTTTGGGAACGACCTGGCGTTGCAGAGGAATTAACCGCCTGTGTGTCGGTTTGTCATCTCCCAAATGCCATCACACTTAAGAGCACAGAAGGGGGTTGGGGGCCTGCCTGATATCTAGGAAAAAGGAGCCGGATAATCCTAATGAGAGAGAGATAGAGGACAGAACATTTGTCTCTAGATTTGGCAGATGATGAGTGTGATTTTAATGGTACGGGGAATTAGACGCGTTAGGATTGATAAAGGCATAAGAGCCTCTTAATATAGTACATCTGTTTTGTGTCCGTATCTTCCCGCTGGACAACTACAATGTCCGTGTAATGTAATCACCAGACAATGGTTACTAAATTACTCTATGTGCTTTAAACATTAATCAGTGAAAGCCATTGAGACGCTCATATTGGGCCTCATTCATGAAGCACAAGCGGAACGAATATCGCTATAATCGTCCGTAAAGGCATTCTTGGGCTGCCCTTCAGTGTAACACTCTATATTTGAAGAGCTCATTTGCACAAACAGATATCTCAGTTTTTAACTATTTTCAACAATCAGGTTTTCTCATTGTGCATTCCAATTCATCTCAAAAAACATAAAATATAAAATATAGTTATCTGTTTTTGCAAATAAACTCTTCATTTTCAAACTAATACTTATAATAACTAATACTAATACCTATATGCTTACCTGTAATTCATTTATTGTTGATATTATGGCAGCTCAACTGTTTATTCAGATTATATTTATGGCTTATTCTGCATTAAATCATTAATCAATGTCTGATCTCCTTTTTTTTAAATTCTTTTTAATGAATGTAATAAAAATGCAAATTAATTCAAATTACTCCATAATGCCAAATAATGGGAAATAATCAGGACAGTTAACTTCTGAGATTAATTAGTTTTCGTGAAGCATTCAGATTACATTCAACGTTTCTGAAAGATAAACGGCAATTAAACACAAGAAGCTGAGCCCGTTGCATCAGGTGGAGCCAAACCTTCATCAAGTCCATGTAAAAGATGAATATGTTCTTGTGATTGTAAGAACCAAGAAGATTTCAAAGAACATCTACAATAAAATAATGACAGAGAAGACCATGAAGTCTGGTCCACATTAGAGCTAGAACTGCCCACTTACGCAGAAAGAAAACAGAGTTTGCTATTTTTCATGTGACCTTGTGAACCTTCCTCAGTCTAAACTCGATGAAAGCCAGTAAATGCATTCTGATTTGAATAAGGCAACATCATGAACTGTGAAATAACTGAACATAAACAGTCAGCAAGACACACTGTACATAAAATGTCCTTATACATCAAGTGAAATTGAACAAACAGCTGTTTGGTATCATTTTAAACAAATTCTAGCCAATTAAAGTAGAAAAATATATCAGACAGGAAATGTTACCAATGTGTTCACCAGTCTGACGTTTCCTCACTCAACTAAAGTCTTGACTGAATTTGTGCTACAGCTATTTCGCCAAGCATTATTAATGACATTACTGCTTTAAAATATCTAGCTGTACCTTACAATGGCAATACGTCTCCAAGATCATATGTTAAACTCTCCAGACTTGCTATTTAGAGTCAGTACTGTAGATTTTACAAATAGTGTGAAGGTACAGAAAGACAATCGGTGACTAATGCCATAAACCACTTTTGATATGTCAAATATCCAACTTCCTCCCACAACAATTACTCATACATTACTCATACAACAAACTCATCAAGCTCCCACATTAGGTGCATGCAGCCTATACATTAATGCATGTGTTACAAGCAAACTCAAAAAATAGTTGCCTCAAACATCCTACACCCCCCTTGCTGGTGGTGCTTTGTGTTACGCCACTGACAGGAAGTAACAAACAATTATGCACACTTGAGTGAGATTTACACAGTGAGGTTCCATAGAACTTAAAGGCAACAATTTTGCATTGCTTTTTGACATGCACTTACTAAATTAGTATAAGTAAGTGTCTTGACTGAGCTAGAAATGCCAGCTTGACATGACTTTAAATCTACCCCATTTAGCAGTAACTCTAAGAATATTCCATTAAAAGAACACTCATTTGACAAATAAAAAATACCTCACTCATAAATTACCTTGAAATGCCACATACAGACATTCAAGACTGGAGGTAAAAAACAACTACGAGTCAATAACTGGTGTGATTCTGACATCACAATACAAAAATTTAATGTTGCGGTAAAAATCAACAACAAAAATGTTAATTAAACTAGCAAACAGTCAAACAGTGTCTCTATTATTATTTATTACACACACTCTTACACAGAAAGAAATACTGGTCTCATGAAAATGCATTTAAATAGTACGCCAAATAAAATCGAAAACTTGCGGTATTGATACGCAAAAACTGACTTTGGCGTATATATGACACACGTGTTTGGCGTGCATTTAATATGCAGTTTGCACATGCATATGATACGCATCTACTCCACAACCCTAATCCTACCCATCACTTAGCATATACACTCAAAAGTCAATTTTTGCACATCAATACCACAAGTTTTCGTTTTTATTTGGCATACTATTTATGCTCACTTTAATGAGATCAGATAATATATAGATATAAAGGAAAGGAAACCTGCATTCAGGTGCATTATTTTGGGAATCAAGAGGAAAAAATACATTATTTACTTAATATAAGAACATTTTTAGCCAACACTTTGTTTTCAATAGTCCCCTTTAGACATTCTACTAACAGTAACTTTGCAACTACATACCAACTAGCAGTCATTAGAGTATTAGACTGTCTGCTTAAAGGGTTAGTTCACCCAAAAATGAAAATTCTGTCATTAATTAATTCAACTCAAATTTATTTGTATAGCGCTTTTCACGATACATATCATTGCAAAGCAGCTTTACACTCACCCTTATGTCGTTCCAAACCCACAATACCTTTATTCATCTTCGGAACAAGCATACGCTTTCTTCTAGGTGCAAGCAGCCGCAGATTACGCACATGTGCGTGCTTTCACCCGGATGTAAACAAGGTCGATTACGTCAAATACGTTAAAGCTTGCGTATGCAGCGCGTTGAGCATGGCGGAAGACGTAAGTCATGGGAGACGAATAAATTATTTTGGTTTTATTTGCGCGAAAAGTATTCTCGTAGCATCATAAAAGTGAGGTTAAACAACTGATGTCACATGGACTGTTTTACCAATGTTTTTGCTATGTTTCCGGATCTGGATAATTTCAGCTGTGCTGCTGTCTATGGAGGGACAGATGGCTCTCTGATATCATCAAAAATATCTTAATTTGTGTTCCGAAGATGAAC
>JAUMHE010000046.1:12550521-12575260 GCA_032359235.1 Enteromius mattozi
ATACTGCTGAATACACCTACTCTTCCTGAAAAATAAAAGCACTGTTTGTTTTATTCATATTATGTTTATTGTAATGTCTATCTATTCGAATAACAAAGATAAAATGACGATTTTTATCTTTGCTCATTTTGGCCTAAATATCTGCCCTTCTTTGTTTTTATAAAAAAGGCAAATTAGTTTGTCTGTACTGCTCAGACAACTTGCAAAATAGTAAAATCAATGACAAGGAATCATGATAAAATCCTGATATTTTTGAAAAAAATCATAATATTTTTGCCATATCGCCCACCCCAACCTCTGTAATTTGCAAAATAGTCTTAAAAAACCTCTGAAAAAGAATTGGGATAAAAATCGTCAATCGTGATTTTCCCAGAAAAAATCGTGATATGATATTTTTCCATATCGCCCACCCCTAAGTATTTGATTGGTCGATTTTCCCGAAAGTGTAAATGGTGTGGTGTTTTGTTTGTTTGAACAATCCAACCAGTCCAACACAGCTACATTTACTCAACCAATGGTGTTATTTTGAGGTGGGGCAATCTGTTTGTTCAACCAATTGCAGATGCTTGTTTGTAGAACAATTAAAAAATAGATGTTATTACAATTCCATTTGTGTCAGATCTTTTACTTTTAAAGAAAAACAACATCAATAACAAAACTGATACTCGACATACAGTAATTTTTTTTTTTTGTATGGTTTTACTCGTTATTGCACGGTGTTGAAAAATGAATTTGTTGCTCGTCAGTAGCTGTACTGTCAATACTGTATGCAATTCTTCTCCTTCTTCGTTTCCAAATTAAATAGCATTTTAGAGAGCCTAAAATTGCTCAAAACTTTGCACACATGCCAAAAGTTAAAAAGTGGCCTTCAAAGTATGTTTCGCATACATTTACAAAATTCTGCAGACACATGTAACACACCAATACCTATAAAAAAGTCGTTGTGAAATCTGAAAATCAACAGGACGTCTGTTGTTTTGAATT
This sequence comes from Enteromius mattozi, assembly GCA_032359235.1. Taxonomy (NCBI): domain Eukaryota; kingdom Metazoa; phylum Chordata; class Actinopteri; order Cypriniformes; family Cyprinidae; genus Enteromius; species Enteromius mattozi. The sequence continues at coordinate 12,551,506 of JAUMHE010000046.1, forward strand.
TTCTCTGCAAGTTTTGTACCGATTTTGCCATTTTCAGGCATTGTATTTAAACAAACTCCTCCTATAGATTTAAACAGATCAACACCAAATTTGGTTAGTTTGATCTAAAGCCCTTTGTGACGTTAAAATTCAAAGGTTTGGTTTTTGTTGGCGTGAAGTTGTTTTTATTGAGGCATATAATGTATGATCTGCCTCAAATTTCACATGTTTGATACAACTCCTGACCTGAACCCATGAACATAACCATATTCAAATTGCGAAGATCAGAGTTTTCCGTTATAATAATAGCGCCACCTGCTGGCAATAGGAAGTGTTTTACCATAACTTAGACATGCAATGTCCAATCTGCACCAAACTTCACATGTTTGGTAAGAGTCCCAGCACAAATACATCTAAAGGCCAACATTAAGTTATAATCATAGTGCCACCTGTTGGCCACAGGATACGTCATGCTTTGGACTTACTCAACCATACCATGTTCAATTGGCACCAAACTTCATATGTTTGATAAATGTGCTGGCCTTAAGACATATACATGTCAATATCCAGTTATAGTCATAGCGCCACCAGCTGTCAGCAGGAAGTTTGACACATATAAATGATTTTGACGTATTCCTTGTATAAGCATATTGCCCATGGTACGCTGTTTTCCTAAAGCCTAAAGGAGGTAGTGAGCCAGGGTCCGAGGGCCCTTTTAATGCTGCTTGCAGCTTTAATTATGCTTATCATTATTCTTTGACCAGCTGTTTAGAAGCAGACTAATAATGTATAGTAAGACCAGGAGCACTGAATCAAGAAGATTGAAAATTGTATAATTAGCCTTAATATAGGCTATTTAATTCACACAGTTAGATTGTAATACAAATTTTCTTATTAAGCATCTTATACCACCTACAGAGAACACATTAATCATCAGCCTGAGCATTTGCTAATCATCACATTTGCTCAATCAAGAAACCATATACTTATATAAATTATTTTCAATAACTGTACAGTTTACTTTTTTAATGTGGTGTTTGTTATATTAAATCCATTACGGAACAGATATGCAATTCTTAATAATGATGTTAATTAATAACGATGCATTTTACAACTTTCATACAGTGTATTTGATTTTCTTGAAAAACCTGATCCGTAAAATTTAACAGGCTGAACCTTTAAGAGCTCTGTTATGATTGGCTAAATCGGTTGGGTTGGATTATGTTAATGAGCGTATGCTTGTGACATAATCACACATTTTTTTAAACTCCATGCAAATTTACAGAAATAAATTATTATTTAATTAAAAAAAGCTTCATGGGTAGCATTAGGATATACTGTCAGACCACATTCATTCATTCATGAACGAATGAACAAACAAACAATGAAAACAGAACGAATGAAAACCAAAGAAAACCCTATTTTTTTCGATGTCCTTTCATTTTTGATGGTCGAGTTGCAAGAAAAAGTGTATTGCTTCAAAATAAGGGGTGTCTATCCTACAGCGGATACGAAGTGCCAAAATATGTTTGTGATTCTGCTTTCCCGGATTTTGCTATATCAAGGTAACCTGTCATTTTAGACCAGAATATTTGAACTTTGCCATGTCCTGTGGTGTGCCCACCATTGCCAAAGTGTGCAGGCACAGTCAGATGCCACCAACCCCAGTGTGAGTGACAGGAAAAATGGAAGAACTGAAAGAGTAGGAGTGATAGAGAAATGGGCAATAAAGTGGCAAGACGTGGCGGGTGATGCGGAGAATGAAGGGAACTTGAATCAGAGGAGAGAATTGAAATGAATTCGTGAAAGAGAGATTGTCGGGGAGGTGCACAGTGAACTGTACACGTGAAAGAAAGCTTGAATCTGGATGAGGAGAAGTGGACAAAAATGTGTAAAAAATGGAAGTAAACGTGAACAAAAAGAGTATTAATAGTAGTAGTAGTAGTAAGGGTTTACTAGAAAAAATTACTAAAAAACAAAAAAGAAACTAGGCATTGAACACAACGCTTATAGGCATTTAACAATAAAGTTGTATAGGTCAAAAACATCTGGACTTGTTTGCTTGCTTGTTTTCAATAATATTTGCTTCTTGCTTCAAAGGTTTTTAAATCTATTTGACATATATTTCTGTTTAATCAATACATACACACACACACAAACATACTGTATATATATGGCTTGACAGTACAGAAATGCAATGGGAGTCCATTGAGCGGTCAATTAAGAAAAAAGAAAAATAGAGAATGTAAAAGAAAGATGACCATGAAAAAGTATTGGGATAGAGAAAAAAGGATATATTAAGACGAATGGACAGATATATGGAGATGCTCAGAGAAGGGCTGGAGTCGCTGCAGTGCTGATCTGGGCTGTATAATAAGTGGGCTTACGGATCAGTGCTCAGCCAATCCCACAACCCCTATCAAACTGACAGCGTGCTGCACATACGTTACACACCACTGCCTCACACACACACACACACACACGGGGAGATGGAGAGCAGGGTTAGCAGGTGAAGTCCTTTAATCGGTAACATGGATTTATTTTCAAACAGTCACTCATACACACAGTGGACAGAATATGTGAACTCTGTGATATTTTTGGAGATTAGAAATTAAAATATACTGTTTATAGAATTAGTTCTTTTTTCATAACTAAACAAGCGAGACTTTTGAAGCAAAGTCTTAAAGAGGATTAAAAAAAGAGGACAAGATAGTCCACACACACACACACACACATGCGCGCGCACACATACACGCGACACTAAGGACATACCATAACAGAGTTCTTCCGGTTTTATGTTATGCTCATTATAAGGACACTATAAGGACACAAAGAAAAAGTAAGCATTTTAGAAATTAAATGAAATTAATGAATCCTGACTAACAAATAGTCAGTATTTTGGATCAGTGAAAATAAAATATATTTCCTATTTTGTTTTATTTCTAAAATGTATTTATTTACTTACTTATTCATTCATTTCCAAGGCTTCTTTTAGTAAGAACAGTAATATTGTTAAATATTATTACAATTTAATTTTGCCGTCTTTTATGCAATACAAAGGCTAATTTGTATAAGCCATTTCTTGATATATACATTTATTTTTTTTTTGATGAATAGAAAGTTCAAAAGAACAGCATTTATTTAAAATCACACACACACACACAGAGAAACATAAGCACCAATGCAAGTGATTTTCCGCTTGCTGTGTTAATAGTTATAGGTTTGTGAACATGCTTCTGTAAAGGTTTTTCTGCTCTTGGCTATTTAACCTCACGCTGTTTTCACACACACACACACACATGCATATTACATATATACATATAGCAGGATTTGATTTTGCACAATACAACAGAGAAACAAATTACTTGCTGCATGTTTTTGAAGAATTTGGCAGGCAGACCAAATAATCTGTCAACAAAAAGATGCTAAAAAACAATATTTAATATATTCACTGAATACAGTATGCAAATGTTCCAAACTACAATACTAAATGTGTGGTAGCCACCAAAATAAAAATGTCCCACAATACGGATATGTAAACAATAGTGCTATATAAACGGTTGAAAATAATATAAAACTACAATTATAAAAAGTAAAAAAAAAAATAATAAATCTATGCTAAAATTAAAAAGGAAGAGAATAGAAAGAAAAAAAACTATACATTGTATAAATAATACAGGCCAAATATAGACTTGCAAGAAACACTATAGAAAGAACGGAGTGAGAACTAAATGAAAACATGAAGAAAAAATGATGTGAAAAAGAGATGCACGGGCGCCAACAGACGTGCAGGAAAGAAGAAACAGGCAAAGCAGCTGAACGACGCTGATGATGTGAAGGAAGAACAAGGAAGACCGGAAAAGAACGTGTGTGTGTGTGTGAGTGGGAGGTGTGAGAGAACCGGAGGAGGAGAGATTCACACTGAATTTGTGAAGAGAGGAAAGAAAAAGACCGAAAGAGAGAGAGAGAGAGACAGAGAGAGAGAGAGAGAGAGAGTTCAATCCAATCCAGAAGGTCCCTCCCACACATAACAAAACACATTCTCATCAAGACTACATACACAAACACACACACACACACTCTTGAGGAAATCTTGCATCACCACCATTTCATGCTTAGTTTACCGACACTTCATACAACTCGTTTTGTGTTGCTCTAACAAAAATAACTAAGCTTTCATTCTAACTAGGCTTTCATTAGCAATGCAACACATGTGCAAGTGACTGAAAGAGAGGCTTTTCGTTTGGTTCTCCGCTCTTGTTTACAGGTTCGTGCGTCATTCGCAACTGAATCAAGAGTGATGATTAAATTACAATTCAATTCTAACTGAATTTAAGTTGAGATGAAAATCAGGAAAAATTCAAGTCTGGATTCAAGAAAGAAAAGCTAAAAATGGAATGAAATTTACGTAACTGCTGTTATTAGGTAAAGTTGTTGTTTTTTTGTTATTATGTTTCAGTTTATAGGACAAATTACAGTAATAATGGATGTTTAAGTTTATAGAAAAAATAATTATTAATATTAATAGTATCAGTTATAATAATAATAGTAATAATAGTAATCAGTAGTAAAAGCAATGAGTAAGTTTTTTTTCTTTAAAACTAATAATATTAATATTATTATTATTATATATGTATAAATAGTAGTCTTTCCATGTCACCCTTTAATCTATTTAATGCAGGAAAACTGCTTTTAATATACGAATAATAATAATAATAAGAAGAAGAAGAAGAAGAAGAAGAAGAGTACGAAATCTGTAGTAAAAGTAATCAGTAAAATATTTCTTTAAAACAAACAAATTATATAGTAACATAATGCATCCTTGTAAAACATAAATAAATAAAAAATAACAGAATCACAGTTTCCACAAAAGTAATAGTAGTAATAATAGTAATAATAATAATAATAATGTAAACAACATTTTGTTTATGTATCTCTGCATCTTTTGGGTGCGGCAAGATTATTAAACTTTTTATTTTAACCATGCTTGGTTAGTATAACAGTTAAGATTATTAATAAAATGCATTTGCATGTCTCTTTGGATGGTTCTTCAATTATTTTTGCATGCATACAATGCAGCACACAGAGATCTTGGAGACAATCCTACCTCTATTTTCCTGACAGAGCTTTGAATAGATTTGATTGACAGTATAGGTGGCATCAGCAGACAGACCAATTAAATGCATTTGCATACAGCTCAGAAAAGCTTACGTGTAGGTGTGTGTGCGTTTGTGTGTAAAAGAGGCAGCCTATATGCATATGAATTATACTGTGGGGAGCCAATGTTTGTATGTGTGTGTGCTTATGAAAACGCTGGAGTGTGTGTCTCGTCACAGGCAGTAATTAGTGCAGACAGTGTTTTGATGAGCGGATATACTACTGAAGCTTACTTAATGAGAGTCTCTGGGTGTGTTTCTCTGTGTGTGTGTGTGTGTATTTTAGAGAGTTGGTGAAATAACAAGCTTTAGCTCTTCACAAACACCTGCGCCTATAAGTCCCATGACCTCTCAATGTAAACGGGTCATGTGACCCTGTGAATTACATCAGAAATAAAACTTCTATTGACTGAGTTTTCACAGAAATCAAAACAACTTATATATCCACCTGCAAAAATCATAAATGCAATCAGTACAACCAGGGTCTATGTATATTAATAACCAGGAATCCATATAACCGATTTGTACGAAGAACAGATCAAAAATGTGCTTTTTTAATGAACTGTCCCTTTAAGAACATGTGATAAAGTTAGATATTTAATATTCAGTAATTCTTTTTTTCAGTGTCTGAAGTGTCACACTGGACTTTCTTTTATCTGTCAAGTGTTTAAATGTTTAAATAAATCTAAAAAGTGTAAATTTCTCTTAAAATGTTGCTGGTAATTTAATTAAATTTTTTATAAAAAATATAATATATATATGATGTATGTATGTATATATGAAAATGTAAATGAGCCTCTGATAACATTCAAAATGAAATAATCGACCCTTGAGGCATCTCTATTTTTACTTCTTTTTTCTTCTTTTGCAGTAAGGTGTGAGTGTGTAGAGCTCACATTTATTTGCCTTTAATATGATTAACAGTGCTGGATTGTCACTCAGCCACAAACACTCTGCTTATCTTGCCTTGCAGAGAGGGCTCTCCGAGTCTTCTTATAACCGCAATCAGGGCTCGACTCTTTTGACTGAGCGACATTCAAAGACTGCTGGCTCTCACTGAAAGACTTCCGAGAACATATCTACACACAAGCACACACGCAGACACCTTTAAAAAGAAAAGACGGTTATAGCCATCAAAGCGGAGGATGCATTAAGTGTGTATATTAAGCAGAGTACACACACACACACACACATACACACACTTGAAAATGCTTGAGCCCAAAGCGACATTAAAGCACTGCCATTACTGTTTTTATTACTGTATTTTTATGAGGAAAAAAAAAAATGCTTTTCATGTGCGAGACATTTTCAATTGAAGAGGAGCAAAACTGCCGGTGATTGAAGAAAGTATTGTGTAAACCGTGTATTTAGAAAAGTCTTTCCTTGAAATCTTTGCAATCAGTGATACTCCAATCTGAAGCCCTGTGTGTAAAAATGGAAGTGAGTGTTCTACATAAGAATTTGAGACCTAATCTTAGCCAGTGAGTTTACCCCATGAAAGCTAATACATACAAAATCAGATCTCTTTAAAATGTACTCTCCTGTATAATAATGCTTCTCTCTGGTCTTTCTTATAAGCAGTCTTGAGGAGCAGCTAACTAAAATGTGTGATGCTAATTAACTTCATATTTGAGTAGCATTAAAAACAACAATAAATAGATGAGCAGCTAGTCAGCTAGCCAGGCAGCCAGCTAGTTAGCTAGTTAGATAGTAAGCACTTTTGAAGTAGCTTCCCCAACGAACACACAAAGAGAGACAAAAAACAACAACATACACAACAAAGTCCTGCTAAAATCAATCCCAAGTGTCTGGAAATCCAGAATGAGCTATTCACATAAAAACAACAACAAACTGATCATCTAACTTTTAGCTTCTCACCCTATAGTGAGAAGTTTAACGAGTGCAAGACTTCCAGTTTTCAGCAAAGGAAACATGTGTAAACAAACAATATTGTTTAACTTTCACCGCCTCAGCCACTAGTGAGAGTCTGTCAGCCATTTTGTAAACACCAGTGGGGCCTAACTGAAGAGTTTTCTGTTGATGCACTTTGAAGTCTAACAGCTACTGGCCTCCATTTCTATAGGCAGGTTTATCCAAAATGAAATGAAGCAATGAATGACAGAAGAACGAGAGAAAAAGAGGCAGGAGAGAGGGGAGAGAGATATTGAACCCGACAGGCTGAGAGTAAACCTAAATTAAACACACCCAACACTATCAGATGTAGAAGAGAAGAGAGCTGGCTGACGGAAGGTAGGTATATGAGTGCAAAAAGGAGGGGAAAATAAGAGATAGACGGGTAGATGGATGTATACTATGTGTGTGAGAGAACGAACCCCTGAGTAAATGTGCTTGTGCTTGAGACAGACTGTCAGGAATGCTGGAGGATTTCATTACAAGCCTACTTTGACTGGCAGCATGCTTCGACATTCACTTTCTCTCTCTCTCACATGCACCGTCATTTCGGCAGCTCCCCAGTGCTCAATATCTGCTTGTTAATCAATCAATGGAAGTAAATAAAAAGTAAGGCATCAAGGAGGACAATTAGATAGCCAGTAAACAAATACACGTTTCACTGTCAGAGAAACAGATCCAGTCATGCGACACCTGAAGAGATTCTCAAGCTGAACTAAATGAACGTGCCTTCTTAACAGAAAACCTACTATTAAACACCAAAGTTTGGCAAATCATACTTTAAAAGAGCATTTCTATTTTAATTGTGGAGCTTATTTAGCCTCATCCCTGTTGAAAAAAAAAACAGCTGCTGCATGCTGGTTAGGTACAGTATGTTTTGAAGCTGGGATGCTTGTTTAAACTGGTCCCTTTCTTGTTTAAGCTGGTTTAATTTGGTCCTTTGCTGGTTTATGCTGGTTTAGACTGGTTCTTTGCCGGTTTATGCTGGTCATGTGCTGGTTTATGCTGGTCATGTGCTAGCAAAGGACCAGCATAAACCCGCAAAGGACCAGCTTACACCAGAAAAGGACCATGCATAAACCAGCAAAGGACCAGCTTAAACCAGGAAAGGACCAGCTTACATCAGAAAAGGACCATGCATAAACCAGCAAAGGACCATGCATAAACCAGCAAAGGACCATGCATAAACCAGCAAAGGACCAGCCTAAACCAGCAAAGGACCAGCTTAAACCAGCAAATGACCAGCATAAACCAGTAAAGGACCAGCATACACCAGAAAAAGACCAGCATAAACCAGCAAAGTACCAGCATAAGCTAGCAAAGGACCAGCATCCCAGTTTTATAACATACCAGCATATGCTGTTTTTTTCAGCAGAAATGTGATTCCAAACCTGTATCAAGATTAAAGGTAAAAAGAGAAATTTATCCAAAACATCATGCTGTCTTTTTCCTTATATGGAAGCTGGACAACTAGTGGTACATAATGGAATTGCAGTCAATAAATTAGCAACCTAGGGTTCAGATTTACTAAACAGCACAAATTAGAGCGCAATTCCATAGCGGTCTCCAGCGAGTCTTTTCCACCCGTAAACGTAGCGTAGCTGAGAAGCTCGCCACCTCCTCTGGAGGTCTCTAGAGCAGCTAGAACGGTCGTCTCCTACCGGTCCTCCGCTTCAGGGCACCGAGTTAGCAGCTCTAGTAATACCAGAGACCAGTCTTGAAGAGACTCGTATGACACCTGCTCGAATCGAGTCGATCCTCACGGCAGTCGCGAGAGTGAGAGAAGGCCAGTCACTCACTGTCAAGCAGTTTCAGAGACTGCTGGGTCTGATGGCAGCTGCGTCCAACGTGATACCTATTGGCCTGCTGTACATAAGACCCCTACAGTGGTGGCTCAGGGCCAGGGTTTTTTTCCCGAGGGGAAACCTCCTTTGCATGATCAAAGTGTCACGCCATGTGTGCCTTGAAATGTGGAGGAAACCTTGGTTCCTGCATCAGGGCCCGGTGCTGGGAGCTCCTTGTCACCGCGTAATGCTAGCGACAGATGCGTGCCTCACTGGTTGGGGAGCAGTCATGAGTGGCCGCTCAGCCCACTGTCTGTGGAGTGGTCTTTAAGCAGCTGGTAATTTGCACTGCTGTTGATAGATTGCGCTGGTCATTATGGAAACGATCTGGCTGTGTCTGTGTTTTTTTATGTGCGCATTGTTAGTAAATCACCTGGAGAATTCCCATTCCCATTGATGCTACTGATGCTATTATGGAATTGCGCTCTAATTTGTGCTGTTTAGTAAATCTGACCCCTAGGACCCCTAACTTATTGACTGCAATTCCATTATATACCACTAGTTGTCCAAAAATTACTCATGTCATGTAAGTCTTTATTTGCTGAAAACTGATTTGCAATAACTGCAATCATTTCTTATAAACAATCACAAGGGGCCTCATTTATAAAATGTTGCGCAGAAACCATCCTAAATTTGATCTATAATTTCTCGAATGTGCGTTCGTATGATTTATAGAATGAACATACGAACAGAAAACTTGCTTACGCCTCATGCAAATGATTGTTTCAGCTCTTTGCTTTGTAAACGACTCCAAATTAATGTCATTAACATATAAAAATATCACCAATCATAATTTAGAATAGCGAGCTGCAAGAACAGCGTACATTTTCAAAAATCGGCAATATTCCGACAATAAAAGTGAGTATGTCTGCTCAGACCCTGACTTGACGGCAAGCACTTTGCCACGTCACGTTTTGTAAATATGAGCTTTGGCGTGGATTTAAGCGTGCAAGCCCCAGTTGATGTGTTGATTTGGTCGTTGTTGGAGTTTCGAAAGCCCATCTCTTTTGTGTTCCACGGAAGCAGTAAAGTCATACACGACAATAAGGTGAAGATACAATGCCTGAATTTTCAGGTGAACGATTCATTTTAATATCTGGCAAATCTGTCAGATAAAACACTCTTTATTATATATAATCAATGCTCTGCAACCACAGTATTAGGCGATATGTGTGATAAACTTCTGAGAAAAAATGTGGTGAATTATAATGCGGAATCAGTCTTGTGTGAAAGAGAGACAGACAGAGAGAGAAAGATGTGCGTAGGCAGGTAATAAGCAGACTTTTTTTCAATATAGCAGGAAAAGCAACAGCAATATCTTTGCACTAATGGTCTTGTTAGCAACAACAGTGGTAATGCACTCCAGATCTCACACACTTTCTATTAAAACACACATACAGCAAGAAATAAGGATGGAGACATTTTGAATGCTTCTCAATTTAAACAATCGACAGTGAAATAACACACACATACAAACACAACAAACAAACAAATAAATAAAATCTAGTTTTACTATGGAACTAATTCACACACAGTCACACAATTCCAGAAGATTGATGTAACAAAGTGACAAACGAATACAAAAGGCAGTGAAGAAATTCCTGTGGAAGCCATTTTGTTGACTCGTCTTGTGGAGTGGAGAAAGCAGAAGTGATTAGATCGCATTATTAACTCAAACTGCCTCAGAACCATTAGGGACAAAACACATGCACACATCAGCGCAGAACACATGCTTTCAGTCAGATAACAAACCCTTACAGCGCTGACAACTCAATCAAACATACACACGCATACGATCGGCTTTGAGTGTTTGTGGTTTGTTCTCCTTTTATGCTTCTGGAATATCTTATTTGTGACCTCTTTCTGCTCTATGAACTTTACAGGGCATCTTACATTATACTTCCAGAAATTCTATATGCAGTATTGCTAGTCTCTATTTTTTTAACCCTTGCATCGATCAAAACTTGCAGGTAAAACAAAAAAATTCAAATCAGTAAGGAATTCTTTGTTTTGAATATTAAAGGGAGTCATATTCTACCCTTTCATTGCTAGTTGCTTAGCTTTAATCCCCCTTGTTAGCCAAGTTTTCTGGAAACAAAAAGGAAGAAAGAGCTGCACTCTCGTCGTTGTCACAAAGGGGGGTGCTACATCAGTTATGAGCACAATTGGTGTCCTACATTTACTTTTTTCATTTGAATACATGTGTAAGCCTTGCTTTTGGCGTAATAGATCTGTGTTGGTTATTGATGTTGTTGTAGATTATTGCTGCTACAGCAAAGCAAGTATAATACACATGCTAATACAATGCTATGAGCATTTAGGTCATACTGCTGCTGTACAAATAGCGTATAAAATATCCCATAGCAGATCTATACAGATGGAGCTGGAGGGGTTTCGAGGAACTCTAAAAGCTGCAAAATGCTTCATTGAACGCTAACCAGCCATTTAAATGTAAATCATCAAGCTTATTGGCTACATATGCAATATGAACCAGCTTGTTCCAAGTAGTTTAACGATGAATATGATCAATTTGCGTTAACAACTCATCAGCATGTGCGATCTAGAGTTACATGAAAGAACCTGACTTTAATTTTTGTTTTAAAGTGTCCCTATTATGGGTTATGAAAGATTCATATTTTGGTTTTGGAAGTCCCCAACAACAGGTTGACATGCATGCAAGGTCAAAAACACATTCATTGTCTTATAAAATAGATTTATTTTTTACTTATTTGCTCAATGACTCCAAACCCCTCCTTTGCTTGAAAGTTATTGGTCTAATTGGTCTCATTTTTATTTCATCATGCCTGATAAAGCTGCAGTAGTGAGCCCTGTGCTGCTTTTGGACAGCATTACCAGGGAAACCACTATTTTTACCGCTCCAAAAGTGGCACCTAGTGACAAAGAATGAATTTGCATTTTTTAATCAGACCAACGCGAAAAGACCAACTAGTCGGCAGGCAAAATGCTAATGTTTCATGTTGACGTCAACATGATATGGCTTGGGATTCAGTTTAAAAATGACTTGATTCAATGATTCAGAGTCATTCAATGATAACGTTCACCGTATACACTCAGATTTACAACTTTGCAGGATGTCTTCGCTCACTAAGAGCTGCGTTACACACAGCGTGAAAGGTAATTTTCAAAAATCATCAATAGGGACACTCTAATTTATTTTATTTAAGCTTTGCACATATAATTCATGTTCACATAATGAGATTATTATTATTTTTTTTGTTTATGGTACTGAACAGTCACTTCCATGTGTGAACTATGTGAAAGGGCTGTACCCTGTTAATCCTGTTTAGAGAGAGCAAATGACACACACTTCAAAACACAATGTATTGAAACAGCATTGTGCTAAGAGGCTTACAGGAAAAGTGTCACACATGTCGGCATAAGTGTGTGTCGGGATACAGACAATCCTGAAGTATTTGTAATCATAAGTGTGTCTGTACGAAACGGCAGCACTTGACTGGACGCTAAGGGTTTCTTTAAGTGAGCAAATGTTGCGCCATCAATCCTAACAACAACACACATACACACAATTTTTATGCTTTTGTGTTCCTTGCAGTGAAACTGATTAAAATGACTAGCTTTCTGCACAATGCTATGGACCACCATCACCTTTCTTTCTCACTTCCTTTTTCAAGCTCTTTTTCTCTCATTCTGTGTGACTCTCCAGACCCTTAGCGGCACGTCCCGTGGTGAATTGTTCGTAAGCTTCTCACCGGATCAGGTCTCACATCCACTGCAACTACATCAGTAACGCATTTTCTTGTGTGTGTGAATGTTGTGTACTCGACTTTGATGTTCTGTCTCCCATGATTACACCCAGATAATGTCACCAAGTCTTCTGTGTCAGTTCACTCGTTTCATCAAGCTTCACAAACACTTGTGTGGATGCTCACAAAACACACACACACACACATGCAAATGCACATTCAGGGAGACAGAAGAGGGGCTTCCTGTTCCCCAGAGCCCTGCATACGGCAAAAGACTATATTGAGGAAAAAAGATAGAAAACTTAACACAAAAAAACTATATTTGACATTTTATAAAAAATAGTGCTCATCTGTGCAAAACTAACCAGCATGATACTATAGCAGAAGTGTCCAATGCTGGTCTTGGACAGTTAACGTCCTGCAGAATTTAGCTCCAGCTTGTCCCAACACACCTGCCTGGAAGCTTATAGACGTTCTGAAGACCTTGATTAACTTGGTTCAGGTGTGTTACATTTCATAAGCATGCGTGCATGTAGTATGAATGCAATATGAAAATCTGCCATGTTCACATTTTTTGAAATTTAGATTTATACATCATCTGAAAACTGAATAAGTAAGCTTTCCGTTATTAGGATAGGATATAATATTTAGAAAATTGCCTTTAAAGTTACCTAAATTAACTTCTTAGCAATGCATATTACTATTAACAATTTAGTTTTTATATATTTACTTTAGGAAATTTACAAAATGTCTTCATGAAACATGATCTTTAATTAATATCCTAATGATAATTAGCTATTGCTACAAATATACCTGCACTACTTATGATTGATTTTGTGCTCCAAGGTCACAAATATGACAAATTTCATGCTTCAAAATCTTATTGGGTTATACTTTATTTTGATAGTCCACTTTACACATTGTACTAACTATAGTAACTGATTAACTACATGTCATCTAATTATCATTAATTTACAAATACATGTCAACTAATTCTCAGAGTGGACTGTTAGGGTAGGTTTAGGGTTAGTAGAATAAGTTGATATATACTTGCAAAATTTTCTGATAGTCAGTATGTAGTGTGTTGTGGACCCTTCAAAATAAAGTGTTAGAAGTTAAGCAGACAGTTTACTAATACTCTAACGAGTTACTAGTTGACATGTAGTTGCAAAGTTACTTACTGTTAGTAGAATGTCTAAAGTGAAAATGAGGTGTTATCTATCAGTGTACACAGTATAAGTCATCTGGGTATTTTTTTTTCTTGAAATTTGCGTTAATAACAAAGAACTGTTATGTGCCATTTTCTGATGAAAATGTAAGGCTATTAGCCTGTGCAATACTCTCTGCCTTGGTAATAGCTGTGGGTGGTTGACAGGTGACTAAAGACCCCCCTCCCCCTCCCCCTAAGATCTGGTTCTTATTGTATAAGTAGAAGCAATTTTTTTATGGTCCCTAGATATGATTCGATTTCATGGCATTTTTTTCTCTTTTCAATTATATTACCCACTAAGCAAGACTCAAAACTCTGGAAACCTGGAAGTAACATCACCCCTCAAAAAAGCCATTTGATTTGAGGTATCAGTCATGTTCATATCACAAACACAAAGTTTAAAGGTTTGTCTAATTCAGATTTGAAAGTTTAAGACAGGGAGGTGTGCAGCTTCTCTGATATACTCTAACAAGCACTAACATAGAGCTGGAAACAGCAGTCTGGCTCTCTCACCCTGGCGCTGTGGGAGAAAACACTATAATTTTTAATCCCTTTTAAAACGTGTCGACAGGGTCGAGTCTCCAGCCGTTAAGATAATACTTGTCTCTCTGTATCTGTTTCTCTCACGGCCTCAGTCTGCGACTCTGTCTTTCTCTCCATCTGTCGCTCGCTCTTTCAAAATTTCTTGCCTTGTCTTTGTCTATTCATCTCTGTTTTTCTCAAGCTCATTCTCTCTATCCGCCTTCGCCTCCTTCCCATCACTTCCTCCGTGTGCTCCCGAAGCATTTCTTTGAAATGCATCTAATTAGCACGGGGCTCATCGTGCGGGTTAAATTAAATTGCAGAGATACACGGAGGATGGAGGTCAATAGCTCCATAAAGACCGGCAGAGCTGATAATTGGGCTGGCTTCTCTTTTCCGTGCATGATCAAAATGCCAGTGGACAGAGCGTTGTCTGCCTCGGAGAATGCCTGGGAGAGCGACAGAGACTTACTTTCTTTTTTGATAAGAAAAAAAGAAAGTAAGTATTTATTTTCAGAGAAATGAAAGGTAGAGAGGACCAACCAATCACATACTGCCTCTGCACACTTCCCTGTCTGGGTCTAAATACCAACCTGTGAAGGGAAGAAGTTGGGTGGGTGAGAGGAGAAACAGTAAAAAGGAAAATGAATGAGCGGTTGAGCTTAGAGAATACGACAGTTTTTACAGTGTGACAGCAGAAATATATCAGTCTATACAGTGTCCAAGGAGGACTATGTTACTGTAAGAACCTTAATTGTAAATCTTAATGACAGATGTTTAGGGTGGAGTAAACATACCTGGGTGCACTTTTAACGAGACACTGTGTTATGCTGTATTGACTGTTGTATTTCCAACATGATAGAGCATTACCTTTTAGCGACAGTCCAGATATATGAATTCTGAACCAACGCAATACCTAACTGAAGAAATGTAATAAAAACACAGCAAAATGCACCTATATCAACGTAATTGAACTGTTTTAGTGCCACTCGTTTGTCATTTCTCTTTGAAACTGCGGCAAAACGTGCAGTAAGGTACGCAAAAATGATGTTGCACAAAGAGTGCACAGAGGTACGTATTTTTATGAGACCAGGTTGGATGTAAAATGTGAGAGAGAGAGTGTTTGAGGGCTGAAAGCAGTTTGAGGCGGAGAGCAGTGTGTCGCGCCGCTCTCACCTCTAAAAGTCACGGAAATGCCAGGTCACCTGCTCTCGTACCGAGGAATCAAACGAACGTGAAGGTGTGAGGTCCTCGAAGATCACAAACCCACACACACATCCATACACAAAGCTCAAAACACATCACTTGCACCTCTCTTTCTGACGGGGCTGTCGACAACTCACTTCCTCGACTGCCTTTGATTGCTTTGTTATGACTGGCCTCGTCCCCTCCCAATCCCTCGCTACTGCTCCCTTTTTGATGATTACTCTTTAATAAAGCATCTCTTTGAAGAGCGTTGGCTCATACTCCTGTTTGCTGGCGCAGGTTGATGACATGGAAGCTCAGAGACTGTCACTAGGACACGACATCACAGAGGCCTTAGATAGAGGGAAGTCTTTTAAAAATTCATTAGTGACTTTAATAATTAAGATATATGGAAATGACATGCATTGCAGCCTGGGTGAATGATTAAGTAGGCGAAGTGATCTACATCAATGAGGCCATATAAATAATGTTTATATTCCACATATTCATTCATCTCTACAGGAAACGTCAAGAGAAATCTCACATCCTGCACTAAGTGCCTTTGGTAACTTCAGTGTTTTATAACAGAAAGTGACAACTTAGGACTCATACAGTAGGACCTGGAATATATTGCATCATATGCTGTTGTGTTATCTGAAGTAGCTTTGGTAATCATTTAATATCATGGTACAAATCATAGTTCCATTACCATCTGATACTATGACAGTACCATTGTACCACCATTTTTTTTCTGTAAGAGTAAAAAAGGACTCTATTATTAGTCACATCTATTTTTTGTTGTCATTTACAAATGTATCAGAATATGATAGGTTTCAGTAATACATTTTGTGACATAGCAGATGAAAGAAAGAAAGGGGGTTATTGATAATTGTAGAGTATATCATCCATGACTTGGATAAGTTGCAGTGCACCAGAACAGAAGAAATATGTATTCTCGGTGCAAAATCTCTCCTTCACACTCACAGTCTCACAAACCCACACACACAGAGAGGTAGGCCACTGAGAGCCCTTTAAAGTTATTGTTTACTATTGATCGTTGAGGTCTACGGTATGAGGGCAGTGTGGTGGAAAAAGAACTAACCCTTATGCTCTAGTGTGTAAGAAACTGTGTGATAGCATGAACCACCACTAGAACATGAATTGGAATACACACTATGTCCCTTTTCTTGTATGCATTTCTCCAGAGCTGATGGATTTGAATCATTGGTCTAATCCTGTGTAATCCATCTGTTTAAACATGTATATTTACATACAGTATTCTCTCAATTATTAGCCTAGGTACTAATAGATTCAGCTTGGTATCCTAGGTGTTCTCAGAAAAGTGCCCCTTTAGGTCATCAAGCTCAAGCATTTTGGCCAGCCTGGCAAACCCTAGAACTACTTTAACCTTGACTTGCCACACGCTTTCTATTTTCTTTTTAAATTCCTGACAAGGACCAAATACTCTGCTGACTGGATGCTACTTTTATTTGGCACCATAGAATCTATCTCCTCTGCTGTGTCTGTTCTTTAGCCAGGGGCATTTAAACCTATGGAGCCCCTAAAGAGACATGACGGTAGGAAGAAAATTGGAGTGAGTAGAAAAAAAATAGAAAAAAAAATGTTGCGTTCTCCTTATAAACCACCCAATGTTCTACAGAATTTAGGTCCAACTAACCCCAATACAACTGCCCAGAGATCTTTAGTAATCCTGAAGACCTTGATTAGCTGATATACAGTAGGTGTTTAACTGGGGTTAACTGCAGGACAGTACTCTTCCAGGAGTAGGATACAACACCATTGTCTATAGCCATATCAATATATTTGGGTTTGAACCTGCTGACTTTATGGTGCTGTTCAATGCATTATGTTCTGGTCTTACTCGTCTTCATCCTTTATCCTACTATAAGGTGCTTCACCCTGGAGCTTCGAGTGTCGCACTGCCACATCTACAGTGTAAAGGTTCTCCCAGTTGGCCATGAAGCCATATGGAAGCGTCATGAATGTCCTGTCCAGAATTGCAGTGCAATTTAAATATTAGTTTTGACATCTCCAGAACAGGAGGATTATTGGGTCATTGTTCCTTATGTTTCTGGAATGCCACTTGACATCATCCATGTACTGCTGGTGGTAGACACTACCTTCAGTTTTTTAACTGAATCAATACCCACTCATGATGATCATCTGGTTCAGGGGGTTTAAGCCTGTGAATAACAATAGTACAGTCTTCTCTGAGTTGGGTTATAGAGGTGTTGAATTCCTGATAAAGTATTTGTTTCTTGTTGACCTTGTACAGCACGGGGCATCCAAGGATTCATGTGTATATTAATGACTCATGCTTTCCTGTAGACAATCCGGACTATGATGTACTGTGTTGTCACTCCTGATGCAGTACTGATGAGAAATGCATTATGAATAAAGCTGAGAGAAAGCCGAGCCATGAGGTCAACCTTCTCTGGGTCTGTGAACTGTCTCTGGAGACTTCATTTTAAAAAGACCTTTTGTTGTGTTACATTGGTGTATGTGTATGCCCAAGAATCTCTGTCTGTCATGTGGAGCTCTCCAGGGTGCTGACAGAACTCTCTTTCCTGGGGAGTCCTTTGGGGAGCTACTGCAGGCTCTCCTAGCTCAGTGGCTTTGATCAACTGCACCATGGTCCATGGACCTCTTTCACTGGTTACTAGATATTTTGGCAAGAAAGGGGAATTTACAACTTGTCCATGTTTGATATTTTTCACTACTCCCTTTGCTTTGTTAAAGAAGGGAAACACCATCACTGCAACTTGTGGCATATGATAGAACATGGAGTTAAATACAAAGGTGTTGGCCAAAACAGACCAGAAAGTCTTGGAATGCTTAGCAGCGTGTTAAACTTATTATTTTTGGCAAATATTTTGAGAAGCAAGTGCACTACATGCACATAACTAGGCAGGGTTGTGTATCTGTCATGCTTCTAAGCATAATACAGACCTTTGGTTAGATGCTTGGTCATCAGCAAAGTAGCCTGGGTAAACTGTTGGATTTACTTCATGGTTTTGAGCTGTTTTTGTTCTGACACAGCATGCCCATTTTTGTCAATGGTGTGTATTTGGGTTTATGTTGCAGAGCTCCAATGTGCTACTTGTTCTTTCGTAGACTCTGTGTGAACCTTTGTTATATTTTGAATAGATTTTTCTTCCACTTCAGTTGCTGGACTTCATCTTTGAACTGCTGCACAAAACGTGGTGGTGCTGCTTGTTTGTTTAGCTCTAGTAGGACCAGGCCCTCAATTAAGTAGTTCCGAGGGGCATTACTTATTGGTCGTCATACTTTCGAAGAAACTATTGTGGATGTTTACATTTTGTTTCTCTTTTTGTGTTTTTATTCGTTTTCCTCTCTTATCTTTTCAGACATGCACTTTGGAGGTAACTCAGCTTCCCTGCATTCTATGTGGGCTTTGGTCTCTGTATCACCAAATGTTGTTGTTTGCAGGTATCCATTATTGTAGACATTTGTATAAAATTTTGTTAGTGTCTGCAAGCTACATCTGTTCCCAAGTACCAATAACTTTTGACTTTATTATTATTATTATTATTATTATTTTCTGTCTCTGGTTGATGTTTACACAGTAGTATTTTATGGCATTGTTTCCAGGATCCCCATTGTTTTGATGTCCTTAGTTTGATGTTCTCTATTAGCTGTAACTCAAACTAGTTGCCTTTTTAGTTGAGGATCTGTACAGGTCATTAGTACCACATGCTAACTGCTCCCTTTTCTATATACATCTATAAAGCTTACTACCCAGAAACATCAAAAGCATTTTTCATGTAAAATATGTGGAGGAGGTTTCAGAGTGATGCAGATTTCTAGAACACAAGCAGCAGGGTGTCATCTTTCTGAACACACTCCCTCAGATTCAGTAAGTACACCTGGATCAGGCTACGCTATATAAGTATTTATAGCCAGGTTTCACTGTATAGAGCAGAACTTAATTACTGCAATTCGGACCATCCTCAAATAAGATTGAACAGAGGAATTATAAAGTGAGAAGAGAAGAGCTGATAAGAGCACAGGGAAAGTAGTGGAGAGAATTATGGGAGGTAAGGACAAAAATAGTTGATATAATCTTCTCTTCTCTTCTCTGAAATTCTTATATTATGTATAAGAAGAATTTCAGAGAAGAGAAGAGAAGAGAAGAGAAGAGAAGAGCTCATGTTGTCCTTAAGGAAGCAAAGACGACCGAATAAGGCAGGAGATCAGAGCCAAGTGATGGGGACAGGACTACAAAAGAACGGAGGGATGAGATGGAGGAGTTCGCAGAGGTTGGTGGCTTCTCTCTGATCCTTCGTTCTGTGCTTTTGAGGGTGCGAGCTTCTAATGAGCTCGTCTTCTCCTTTTCTCATAATCTGCTGTACGCTTTATCACACACATCAAACACATACACACACACCTCTGGCAGCGGCCCTGAGAGGCGAGGGAGCATTGTTCTTTAATCTTTCCTTCTGTTTACCACTGCTCCTCCGTCCCGGAGGTTAAACCATCATTTTGCACACATTGTCAGTCTCACACTACAGCCCATGAGATAAAAATTAAATGAGGAAAGAAAGATGGCAAATGGTGTAGAGCCAAAATAAAGGAAGAAGAGACAAAAAGAAAGAAACAATGACATTTGCAGCTAAAAAGAACACAGTTTACAAAATTTAAAGTGTAGGATTTCTGCATTTCTAGTGAGGAACTGTTTATTCTAAGATAAAGCGCATCTGCTGCTTTAAATTCTCAAGTTCGTGATAGCAGGATTGGTTCTGATTTATTGTTCATCAGCTGGAAAAAATCGTTCTGAAAGTGTGGACGCTGCTATTCTTTAACATTGAGAACGATTTTTAGAACTATATCTTTATCATTATTGTGCTTGGTGTGAACAGGGCTTAATTCTTCAAAAAATCTCCTCTTCACTAAAACAAATCATCGATTATCCCCTTATTCACCCATGTTTGTCCATCCTTATTATTCACTAAATGCTTTGTATGTTTATAAATTTACAAATAACTCCACTTTTCATTCTGACTAACAGTCTGTTAATGTTTTGATGACATGCAATTGCATTATGGGCTGTTAAAATATTACATTCATGATGAAGAAAGAGGAAAATAATGCTAAGAATTGAAAAAAAAAAAAAAAAAGTTATCCCTCAAGGCAAAATCATGCAACTCTCACATATATACTGTCATGTGTATGTGTTCACGCACAGTCTTCCTCTCTGTACACTCAGGATGACAAATGTCTTTCGAAATAAATCATAAACACAAGCAATAAATAAAAAAAATGTCATTCATGTGAAATTCGCCATCAATCACAATATGTGGCTGTCTCTGTGTGTGTGTATTGAGGAGAGAAAGAGTTGTACGAGATGGTCGAGTGTGCTCGGCGGTGTGATTATCTCTTCACACAACTGAACCCAGAAGAAAAAGAGAGAGAACAAAAAAAAAAAAAAAGAAAGAACGAGCTAACGTCAAGTTTAAAAACGAGGGAGGCAAGAAATGGATTTTGACTGTATAAACTCAAAAGAGAGTCTTAATTTGTGCCTGGTGGTGAATCAGGAAACTCATTATATCTGTCATATTAACAAAGGAATAAACAGGCATTTCATTGATGAAAGAAAGCCATGACAGACACATACACTGAGACAGAAGAGGAAAGAGAGAGAGAGGGAGAGGGGTAGAGGCAGAGAGAATAAATAACAAACGTCAAAACATATTATTCTTTCAGAGTGGGGGATGAATTGAATCCTACATTGTACTTCGCACAACACTTTATTTTTATCACCTGCAGAGCAAAACAAATGAGGTGATTATTAAAGATTTTAAATACCTTTTTTTTATTTTTTTCATCAGGAAGACACTGACCTAACACAAAAATCATATGTTGAAAATATGATCTGTAAATGTAGGAAAATGACAGGAGGTGCATACAAATTGTTTCTGTTTTTTTATTTTTATGGTTTAAAATGAGTGCTGGGCAGCGATTAATCACGATTAATATATATGTATTTATTTTATTTTTTTAATGTACATAATATATGTATGTGTGTATGTTTATAATGTATATTTAATTTAAATACACATGCATGTATATCTTAAAGAAAAATAGAATATATTTATATATAATAAATGAATATAATTATATACATGTAAATACATGTAATTATTTTCTAAATATATACTGTATGTATGTGTATCTTTATTATATATTTATACATATACAAAATAAAAATACACAGTAAACACACATTTATTACATACACAAAAACATTTATTTTGGATGTGATTCATCGCGATGAATCGTTTTCCTGCATTTACATTTTTTTCCTATTCGTTTTCCTATTTAAAATTATTAATTATTGTAGGTTTTACTCGATATTTTCCACTTTCCACAAGAAATATGTTTGCTGTCATGTCTCAAAAAGCAAAACAAACAACCTGTTAACATAAAACAGACATAAAAAAACTACTCCGACCAAAGGCAGAAATATTATATATATATATATATATATATATATTAGTGTATTTTATATTATACATAAATATGTTTAATATATAAACAGCATATTTTTCTTAAATAAATGCATGCATGTGTTTGTATTTACATATACATAATAAATATACACAGTAACACACATATATTATATAAACAAAATGAATGCAATTAATCGTTTGACAGCACTAATCTATCATGAAATATGTGGATATTTAATATGTTGTCTTGTTTTTTTTCTCAATGAGCATGACCTTAAGATGAACCTCGATTCATGAAGATGAATACATTTTGTTTTTTGTCAGAATTCTCATTTATGAGTAAACTGCCTTTTTGCCTTAAGCAGTTATATTTTAGCCTGGATGACTCCGAACAGGAAAATGGGCTAGGTTTGCACAACTGATGTTGTCAAGACTAGTTATGCCTTTCAGAAATCTTGCATCCTACCCCAAACTGACCCAGGATAACAATAATCCCCATCCACACTGATCCAGGGTCAGATTAACGTCTGCCCGCTCTGATCTGCTGCTCTAATCTAATAAACCAAAGAGCAAAACTGACCCGGAGAGCAATCCTTCTATAATATGCTTTCTCAAAAGTTCACCATGCTGTTTATTTCCTCATAAGCGGCAATTGAAAAGGTCCCTAATCCAATAGTGTGAAAACTAGAATCTTCTAGAGAGGCACTTTCAGACGTTGCCTCATTCTTTTCAACTCCAATTAATTTTCTTTCAGCAATAAAGCTCACATCTTCATGGTTGACACTGCAAAGCAGCATCTTATGATTTAATATTTCAGAGATTTCCAAAAGGGCTCACCGCTGCCACTGCTACTCCCCCCTCCTGCAATCAATTTCATGTAACTTTGTAATATTGCAATAATTTAGGCTCTTGAGTTAATGTCTCTTAAAATGCTCTTCTACTATTAGCAATTAAGTACGCAATTAAGAATGTTTACATGATGGAATTCCAGTGTAATGGCAATTTACTTCAGATCTCACTAATTAAAAAGGAGCCCGGAATAACATGATTTCGCTTTATTGATAATTTGATGACTTTCGGCTCTGGGTTTGATTGTGTTATGACTTAATTTGGCTTTAATCATTTGATATCAGTTTTGGCTGTAACTGAAAGGCTGAATGCAGACAAGCAGTACGTAACTTTTTTTTTTTTCTGTCTCCCCTCATTTTCATTATATCTGCATAATTTCTTTCATTAGCAGCAATGTGTAATTAAAGTGTAATTAAAATTTCTCGAATGAAAGTTTGATCGTGAAAAGCTTTGAAGTGGAAGGCAGCTGACCTGTTGTGCACTTGAAGTCATGACCTAAACAATCAAGAGCCGCTTCCATCCATGTGCTTTTGTGTTTGAGTGTGTAGGAGTCTATGAACCTCTGGCTTTGTGCATTAGTATCATTAGTACTCTACAGTACATGTTCAAACTACTAGTGTTTTGATTGTAGATGCAGAATACACTCAATCAAACACTTTGACAAAATAATACTATATTATTATAATATACCAATGTTAATATATAATACACAAAGAAAAAAGTTCTTATCATCTTATCAGTCTGTCTGGAATGACATGAAGTAACAGAACAAACTGAGACAGACTAAATCCAGAAGAACTGTGGAAAACGTCTCCAAGATGCTTCAAAAAACCTACCTGGAAAGCTACAGTACTGTTCAAAGTTTTAGACACTCGTGTAAAAA
>JAUMHE010000046.1:12582031-12592545 GCA_032359235.1 Enteromius mattozi
TATGTTATGTTTATATATTAAAGATATTTTTAAATAATCATGTAAATATATATATTATATATATATATATATATATATACATATATACATGCATGTTTGTGTATTTACATAATAAATATACTCAGTACGCACACATGTAAATAAAACTTTTATTTTGTGATCACATGAATAAATGTCTGTATAAATATAAATATCTAGAAAACAGTTATTTTAAATTTAAATAATACCTTAGATTATCTTATCTCTGTTTTACTGTTTATTTGATAAAATGCAGCCTTGGTGAACATTTGACATTTATTAAAAAAAACAACAACAACAAAAAAAAACATTTAAAAAAATCTCACTGATCACAAGCTTTTAAAAATACTGTAAAAACGGTATAATGTTGGACATTGTTTTTAGACTATTAAGAATGTGAAAATTAAGCTTATTTAATTAAAGTCCTCAGGGCCAAAAGCAAACGTAGGAGAAGGAGCACCCATTAATGAAAGGAGAGAGCTGAAAGACACTGATTCAAGAGTGAGGAAGATAAAAATGAAAAAGAAGAAGTGATGTGAGAGAAAGAGCTGATAAGGATGGAGTGAGAAAAATTGAGAGAAGCTGATAATTAAAAATGGCACCCTAATCCAGTATGGCTGCCATCCAGAGCCCTGAGCAAAGCAGGTGCCACCAGCTTCAGAGCGAGATCCAAGAGATACAGATAAACACAAGCTCTTACCCGCAAGAATTGTGAGGTTATAGGTCAAAAAGCGACACATTCGACACACGACATGCGTTTGAGTTGACACAGAAACCGATAAGCAAAGCGAAATTGCTCTCATATGAATTCAACCTGCATAAGTCCTTGACCATATTAAATGTGTGTTGTTATTTCAGGAGGATATTGAGGTCACACTCTCTTTGCACTTAATGCACAGGGGACTCGTGGCTGTTGTACACCACCATTGTGATCTGATATGAAATTTGTAAGACCTGTGGGAAGCGCTTAAAACGGCGCCTGAGTATGTATGTGTGTGTGTTGTTTGTTCAGTTTGTAGGAGGACGCTGATGGGCGGAGGGTCAATAAAGAAACGCAAATCAAAGTGTCACACAGAAAAGAATAGAACCACTGAAAAATAGAGAGCTACTGTCAGAAATAGTGTGGAATGGATGGATTTGTGGATGGATGAAGACATGGAGAGATTGTGATTCCATTTGCAAACAAGTCATCATGGCCAATACATTTCTCTAATCTATTACACGATTAAAACAAATCTAGAAAAAACGGAGCGACTACATTGCCACATTAAACTCTGCACTTGCCATGCACTTAATGCCTCAACTGTGGTCATTCTATATGCACATTAATACTGAATTAGAAGTGCGTTAGCTGCATGACTCAACCTGGTCTCATAAAAATATGTACCTCTGTGCACTTTTTGTGCAACACCGTTTTATGTACCTTACTGCACAAAGAGAAATGACCACTGAATGGCGCTAAAGTACAGGTTCAATACGTGACCCTGGCATATTTTTATTATGTTGATGTAGGTATGCATTGCTGTGTTTTTATTACGTTGCTTCAGTTACACAGTTCAGAATTCTAATATCCTGGGACTACTGTCATGTTAGAAATATGCCCTAAACCAAATCCAACCCTAAACCTACCGATAGTGTTAACGAATGCAAAACTGATATCAAATGGCATTTGTTGATGCAACCGTGCCATTTCATCTTACATTTACGCAGATTTCAACTGTTTAGTCGAACTGCTTTACACAGGATTCGAATTGGAGCTTTTCAATGCCGTATCACATGAGCATCGTGTAAATCTACCGTTTATGAAAACCCATAGATAAGAAGCTGGATATGTGTGATTCTAACATTCAAAAGCACCAGTTTTCAAATCTCCCAACATATTATTATTGTTTTGACGTCGTAACATGGTGGTATTTAAGTAATTGTGCCAAAATTACACGTTATTAATCGAAACTCTGTAAATTTGTGTAAAAAGGAATAAAAGGTGTCAGAGTTTTACTGCCTCTAGTGTTCATTTTTTTTTTGAAAACTGCACTTAAAAAATGTGCACTCAGGTACATTAATGCCATGAGACCAGGTAGGCGTGACATCATTAAAATACGGGTACGCATGTTAACAGGTTGAAGTATCAGTTTTGATGTTAATATTTCATCATCATACTGTTGTAGTATTTTCTCTCCTGTTATTTTATTGGACGTTTCAAAGGAGACAGAGAAATTCAAAGCCTCTGGTCACAGGTCACAAGAAGAAGTGGAAACGCATGTGCCCTGTGTATCTTAATATTCTTATGTTCATTGGGTAAAATAAATAAATAAATAATTATTTGTCTGATTCCTCAAGGTTCCCTTATAGATATCGCAATATATTGATATTGTGACTTCTTTTTGCCACAATAACCATGGTGTGTTTCCCAAAAGCAACTATGGTCCAAATTTTCATCATTACCTACAGAGTTCAATGGAACTTGCGCGTCCATAATTAGTTAACAGTATTTTTGAAAACGCAGCCCAGCATAGTTTTTTTATTTTTATTTTAGTAAGACGTGGACTTGTGCGCAATAAGCATGCTAACATGCAATGCAGTCTATTTCTTCCAGTTCGATTAAATATATATCCACTTCGATGTATATATTCCTGAACAGCTTTACAATGATGCATTGCAGTGGATAAATACATACATATACACATATACGAGATTGATCTCACAGCAATTCGTACATATTTTACGAGATGCCTAATTCGTACAAATTCGTATGACCTCACTCGTATGAATTCATAAGATTTTTGGTAAATCGTACGTATTTTACGAGTTGCCAGTTTCGTATGAATTTGTACAAAAGACCTACACCTAACCCCACCCCTAAAACTACCCGTCACTGGGGTTTAGACAAATCGTATAAAATCGTACGAGTGAGGTCTTTGAATTTACCAACTCGTATACATATACATATAGCAACAGAAGCGGCAGATTTGGGGTGTACTTCACAGTCCACAATCTCAGCAATTTAAATAAGATATTCATTGTTCTTTACATTTATTGAAGTTTATTGTAGTATGATGTTAAATATTACAGCAAAAATTAATCTCATCGCACAGAAATTAGAAGAGAAAAAGTCGGCACAATCACACAGTAGTCTCTCATCGGCAAACATTAATTTCTTCTGCTTTTGCGTTTTCCAGGGATTTCTGTGTCAGCATTAATATGATCATTCCGAAGGTTTTCATAATCCCTGTCCTGATTACACTTCATGAACACATTGTGTGGGTATTTAATAAAATGAAAAATGCGTGAGTGGAACCTTGCTCATGAATATTCATGTGGGTTAAATCTTATTTATTCACTCTGCCTGTGCAACATCGCAATAAAAGTGATGTAAATAAAAATACAATACAGAAAGAAAAAAAGACTGCCTATATTAAAAATCTTATATGTTAGGCTATAAATAATACATATACCACAAAATGACACTTATTGTGCAGTGCAAATATGTAGATTTAATTGACACTATAATGTAGTATTAAGCACATATACGTCTATGTCCTGTTATAATAACACCTATTAATATATATATATATATATTATATTATATACAAAGGCATTTTTTAAATGCATAAATGCACACACACACACAATAAATATCTTCAAGGTAAGACAGAAGACGGAAATTGCACTAATGAGGTTTCATGTTTCGTCTTCACAAAAACAAAAGAACTAAGAGTGGGTATCCATCCACTTCATTTATTTATTCATCCGTTTGTTTATTTATTCATGCAGTCGGTCCACTTATCTCACTCATTGCTGAGATTTTCCCTTGTAGATCATCGAGCAACCAGATGGTTGCAGGTTTAATTAACAACTTCAAAAGCAGTCACTAGACAGGAAGACTTGTCTTTCTCTCTCTCCCTCCCTATCTCTTCTACACATAAAAAACTATCCTATATGTTTAGCATATCTTTTAAAAAATGCACTATTCATTATTTTTTTTTAAATATATTACACATTATAAATGATTGATATATTTAAATTAATTTTTATACTTTTCGTTTTTTTTTTTTTTTCATTTATTTATTTAATTTTATATTTTAACTTTGAATTATATTTTATGAATATTTTTATTTATTTATTTGTATATTTACATCACCTTTGTGCGCTCTATTAAATTTTTAAATAGACCTGTGTGGTCTGATAATTTCATTTTTAAACTCATATCTAAACAGAATGTTGGATTCTTGCAGTATTTGGTACTTATACACATTCCTCTCAAACATAAATAATAATAATAATGCAATTAACAAACAAACAAACACACTATAAGCATGTTTAGATCTAGTCTTCGTTGACTGCTGCCTGCTGGCAACACAACAAAAAAATGAAATCTATAAAACCTCATGGGTAATACTGCCTGTGTTCTATTACATCACTTCCTCTAAGTGATTAGGTTAATATGGATGTATTATTTTAATTAGTAAAGACAAACAGAGGTGTGTGATATTAAAAGCTGTTGAAATTAGACACTGCTAAATAGCTATGCAAACCCAGCAGGATAAGTTATGCTAACTGCACCAGATCATCTTACAAGCTCCCTAAGGTAGATAGACGCAGTGGTTATCTGTTTAAAGAGCTTAACAGAATGCAATAATTTTACATCCGCCACTTCAACACACACACGAAAACATAATTAACCTCTCTCTGCCATGCCACTCAATACACCGTCTAATGCCATCAGAAAAACCCACAGCAATATTGCACTGTACTCACTCCCTGCAAACCACTTTTGACACACACAGTGCTGTCTGATCCCAAGTAAACACAATGGTGTGTTAACGTGTGTATGTATACGTAAATGTCTGTTGTCCTTGATAGCCACTGGAACTTAAAGCTGTCTGAAAGGGAACAAACGTCCTTCATGAAAAAAAATAGAAGCTAGAGGACCATTAAGCAACACAGCAGATGTTTTATTCCTAATTATTACTGAAGTCCTTGGAAATAGAAACATTCAAAATGTATATAACTGAAAAATGTGAACAGACTGAAGAAGTAAATGGTACAAAAACCACCGATTAGTGTGTGATTGCTGAAGTGTTTGTTTGCATGTCGACATACAGTTAGTAGGGTGTTTTGAATAGGTGGTTTAATGCTAGTTAGTTCGGGCTATTTTGGTCCAAGTCAAAAGTCAAATCAAAGTGAATTTGACAGCGCCAAGAACAAACCCCTGAGGTACACCATGCATCTCTCAATCATTCCTATTATGTAGTATGTGATACCTCTTTCAAAAAAGTTATATGGCAGTATGCTGTTACAACAAATTAATGTATTTACATAGTAATTCATGTAACATTGCCTATAAAAAGTTATCAGCACCATGGTAATTTTGTGAATGAAATGGCTACCCATATACAAAAAAAATAAATAATAGTGATAAAAAATAAATAAAATTATAAAAATGTTTTTCTGCTTCTACTTTTAAATTGATGCATTCATGTGTTTTTGCAGTTTCTTTATCCTTCCTTTATTAGATTGTTACTTTCAATTAATTATGACATATACTAGAAATCTCTAAGTAAAGAAAAATAATAATAATTGTTAGGTCTTAGAATAGAGCATGCTTATATGTTGGCAAAGCGTGTAGACGTGTTTATAGATGTTTGAGGGATAAATTAGGTTTTATGTATACAAAGTACTGTGCTTTTAAATTCAGTTCTTTCTTTCTTTCCATGGTAGTATGTTTTTTATGTTAGCAAAAGCAATTAGTAATTTGCATAACTCTGCCACTTTTAAGTTTATACCATGTGATTTGCTCAATAATGGCTGTTGATAACAGATTTTAAAACATCACTGCCTCAGGAAAGCAGACTGACAGTTCTGAGAATTATTATACTGCTAATGAGGTTTAGTTTTAGATGTGACTATTATGCTGTGAACTGAATACACTTTAAGTGTGAATACAGCTCCCCTGTACTAATGAAAGCGTGGCTCAAGACAAAGACCCCTTAGAGCAGGAATACAGATACTGCTCAAAGCGACGGATTAGACCTATGAGCTGTAAATGGCAGACAGACTCCTAATATCATAGGCGCAGTGAGTGACGTGCGGATGGTGTGGCCTGTAATTAGAGTGTGCGCTGTGTGTTTGGCTAAAGATGAGTAATTACTCATCACTTGGAGTGGCTGGCCTCTGATAAAGCACTCATTCTTTCTGGCTTATCAAGGGGTCAAAAAGAAAATGGGTGTGGGGGAGAAGGGAACAGAAAGAGAGGGAGGGGAAAGATAAAATGGGACTGACAGGCAGCTAGTCCTGCTAAATGCTAATGCACCTGGTGACATTTAGCAGTGTCGCTAAACGTTCCCCCCATCAGAGCCCCAATACACACATGAAACACTTTATCAAGGCAGCACATTAGAGATTACTTTGTGCGTAGGAGTGATGGGAAAGCTACTACTCTACAGGAAACAGTAGCTTTAACTAGATTTTAACTAGTTTAACTAGAGTCAGGGTAACAACATGTAGCTACAGTATTAGCATAAAAGGAATATAACCAAAATTGTAAGATATCGTAGGACTTGGGTACTGAAAACATTACAGTATGTTTAACAGAAGCATTATATGGTGAGTTCACCAAAAAATGAAATTTCTGTCATTAATTACTCAACCATCATGTCCCAAACCCCTTCGGAACACAAAGTAAGACATTGTTGATCATATCAGGGAGCCATCTGACCCTCCATAGACAGCAACATGACTGAAATGATCCCAGATCCAGAAACGTAGTTAAAACAACAGTAAAACAGTCCATGTGACATCAGTGGCTCAATTTCAGTTTTGCGATGCTAGTGGAAGTATGCATACGTTGTGATACTCTTTAAATTGGCAGAAGGAGAAGAATGTAGAGTTAAATGATGTTATTTTTGTTTTCTTTGCACAAAAAAAAAAGTATTCTGTTAGCGTCGCAAAAGTGAAGTTGAACCACTGATGTCTCATGGACTGTTTTATCGATGTTTTTACTACGTTTCTGGATCTGGGATCATTTCAGTTGTGTTGCTGTCTATGGAGGGACAGATGGCTCTCTGATATCATCAAAAATATCTTAATTAATCCAAAGATGAACGAAGGTCTTATAGGTTTAGAACGACATGAAGGCGAGTAATTAATGACAGAATTTTCATTTTTGGGCGAACTAACCCTTTAAGTACCCTCCAAATTAACATTTCTATTAGGCTATCACTAGGCAGAGTGTTGGGCATTAGCATCTGTGGAATTAGCAAAGGTTCTAGTTTAGCAGGTGTTAGCATGAGAGTTCTTGAATTTTGTAGTATTCTACTAGCAATAAGCTATTTTACAGATTAAATAGTGTTGACAAACTTAAGAAAAAAATCACTGAATAAATTGTCTATTTATGTCCTCCAGGTGTCAGGGTGTGTGCGTGGCAAGGCAGGCGAAGAGGCACTCGTGGTGAGTAGACATAAACTTTACTTTAAACTGATCAAAAGACATAGATTACACACACTCCAAAATAACATTGACGAACGACACACAGGACAGAATACAATGGGCTTATAAACACTGGGGATGATTCAGGACAGGTGAGGGACACAGGTGGCAAGGGTTAACTAATCAACTTAAACAAGAACAGGAACATGACCAAATTAGGAAACACAGGAAGTAACGAAACAAAACCAAAACTGTGACACCAAACACAGACATGGGCGTGACACCAGGGAAGTTTGCATTTACAAGTTGGGAAGTTATTCCCATTGAAAAACACAACATATGCTGGTTAAGTAGGTTTTGAAAATAGAATACTGGTTTAAGCTGGTCAGTACCCAACCCAGGCTCATTGGAAATACGTGCCTCTACATATACTTTTCTGCAACCTCGTAATTATGTACCTTACTGAATGTTTTGT
The DNA here is from genome assembly GCA_032359235.1 of Enteromius mattozi. Classification (NCBI taxonomy): domain Eukaryota; kingdom Metazoa; phylum Chordata; class Actinopteri; order Cypriniformes; family Cyprinidae; genus Enteromius; species Enteromius mattozi. The sequence continues at coordinate 12,589,953 of JAUMHE010000046.1, forward strand.
GGCAGTTTCAAAGTAAAATATCTAGAGAACGTCACTAAAACACACATTTAATACGTGACTGTGGCATGTCGCTAAAGATTACTGAATTAAACCTACTGAACCTACTGAATTGGAAAACTCATACATATTGTATGTGACAACAACATTCAAAAGTATCATTTTCAAAACATGGAAGATGTTAAAATTGTTTTGAAGTCATAACATAACTTTCTGCAAGTAACTGTGAGAACATAAGCCTTTATGAAACAAAAATGTACCAAAAATGCTAGGTTGTCCTTTGCTGGTTTAAGATAGTCGTTAGATGGTCTTGTGTTGGTCGGACCATCTTAGGACAAGCATACAGTATAACCATATACGTAAAATAGTAAACTATTTCTACAAAACTATAAATAAAGAATTTACATCAGGTGTGTTTTTTTTTACATTAAATTACTGTAAACTGAATCGTAATTGTACAGTACTATCATATTTTGTAGTACTTAGCTAGTTTTCTTGTCAATGAAGAATAATAAACTCATGCATGTCAACAACAGGCTGCATCCATTGTGTCCGCCATGTTTTCTGAATGACTCAAGTCGGACATTCTGGGTTTAAAGAAAATTGTAAAAATAATTATGAAGTTCCGTGCCCTTCATATGTGTTTTTTAGCTTACATATGCAATCTTTCTGACATGATTTTAATGCACCATTACCCTCTGTACTGCAGGAAAAGACATTTAACCAAAAGATAATAAAACGTACACACACACACACACACTATATATATACTTACTTGTGTACTTATTATTATCTTTTGTAGTTAAGTTTGAACATGCACTCCCCCACACTGGTACTTTCTAAGAAGGAATTCTAAGAAGGAATCATGGGAAATTCATGCAAATACCCAACAGGTCATTTTTTTTTCTTTTTTCTATAGGATGATCCAAGCGCAGATTAATGCTTGAGTAATGGCTACTTGAATTTAACAAAGTGATCAGTACAGTGCTTTCTTCTCTACTTGTGTTCAGCATCTGGTACTATTGGAGGGTTTTTCCGTTAGCCTTACTAACAATGAGTCAGTAACAAGGCCTCACTTTGAAGACGACTTTGATGTTGAGACCATCAATTGTAGAAGGACTGAAAGCTTTAAAGACGCTGAAAGAAGAGCAGATTACAAGATTGAGGGCTTCTGCTTTTCGTCATCAACTGAGCTAACGTAATTCATTCGTGTTAGGATTCAGGTCAGATTGAAATTCTGGTGAAATAACATGGAAACTGGGAATTTCAGGAGGGTTGCGTGAAACCAGGGTCAGCTGTTAGAAGTTTGCTTTACAAAAAAAGAGAGAAAATGGGTCATTCCTGTATCACACGGAATAATACAATACAGTTTTGTGATAACTGAAATTAATACGATTTTCATTTTTAAAAACTGAGAGTTCGATGTTTTAGCAAAAATATTAAGACACAAAAACATTAAAGATATGATGAGATATGCATGGTGTGCCTCAGGGGTTAGTTCTTGGCCCTGTTAAATTTACTTTTCAGACCATAATTTAGTGGCATCAGCTAGCAAATGTCCTGCATTACTGATGGTGAGAGTCACCTGATAGAGACGTAAATCAAAAAAAAAAACTATGATCACATCTGACTGACTTGTGGCTTAATTGGGTTATTTTTACCTCACAGTTGCAAAAGGAAGCTGCTGGTCAGTAATGTCATTCTTAATGGACTTTAATTAGTGAGGCATAGGGAAAAAGAAGAGAGAAAGAGAGAAATTAGAGGGTGAATACAGAGATTGAGTTTACTGCAGTCCAGCAGTTTCTAATTGCTACTCTTTGCATTTACCATCACTGACAGAGAGCAGAAAAATTGATATGCAGTTTTTTTAAGCATCAGCGTATTATTCATTCTTTATAATCTCGACATAATCTGTGGATTACTTGTTAACTGGAAACAGATTCCATGTTGGGCATCATGTTTTTTTAGTCTTTGGTGACTCTTCTGTTCTCTGTTCCTGCACACCTCTCTCTGTAAGCGAGTCTTTCAGACACTGAGTGATGGGCAGCATCTATTCCCCTGTCTCGTGGTGACTGCCCCTGTAATTGACGAGGGAGAAACGTGCCCCGCAGAGGACATAGGCCTGCCCTACAGACAACAGATTTACAAACCATTTAACAGCTATTCCACTACCCTTCAATGGTCAATCTGACCACAGGAGGTGACTTGATCTACACATGCAACAGTGGACGTATGTCAATGGTAGTTTAAGGCTTACAGTTATCGATTTGATTCTTGCACGAGTGTGCATTTGACAGAGCAAGTACAATGGTAAATCGTGTCATGTTGTTGAAGATAACAGCAGTACACAGCTCACTGAAAAGAAAACCCAGTTATTCGGTTTAAAGACACCATGAAATCAAATAGTAGTTTTGTGGCTTATAATTCACGTCTGTTAGCTTTAAAGCTAAACAATATGCTAGTGTGTTTTTTGAAAATAAGATGTTGAAATGTAAGTTGAGACAATCATTTTTTTGGCAAACACACATTTACATGTGACCCAGTAGAGGATTAAATGGTTTGAAAAACAGATGGTATTAATGGATCATTTACTTTT
>JAUMHE010000046.1:12610877-12621672 GCA_032359235.1 Enteromius mattozi
TATAATTAGTTAGTTTGCACAATCTTTGAACAAAGTGCATTTTGCATACAATTTTTTCCCCTCTCACACTAAATATCCTGTTTCACTCAAGTGAAAAAAAAGCACAAAAATGTGTACAGAACATTTGCAAAGGACTGATAAAAGGGAAGGGGGTTTGTAAAAGGTCTCTACTGCAAACAAAAGAAATTTGTCAACTTGGCTCTTTTGCCTTTCAGTAAACCACTTAACTCCAGTTACTTCGCTCCATGGGGGCTGCCCTTGATTTAATGTGCTGTCATGCAATTAATGTTCGGTTTTGCGTGAAAGGCACCTGCTTCAATGCTCGATTCCCAAATTGCGAAACAAGTCTTTGTACTTTTCTTTCAAAATACTGTTTAATCCATGACATGGATTAATTTGCTTAACAGAGGATTAATGTTGTTTATGATCTAACGCCACAGGAGGCCCAGAACCAGAACCTTTGGTGGTTAATAGCTAAATTACGTGAGGCAACAGTGACTCAAGTCTGAACTTTGTAACACTTCCCGACAACTGTACAGAAAAGTATACAGACAAAGTAGTACATTCTGCGGTTTCTAGCTCATCCATATTTTCTTCAACAGCAAATGCTAACTCTAGCCATTCAGAAGTCAACATGTCTACATAATGCTGTCCACTGTGAGGTCTCCCCCAAATCAGCAATGAGTGAGGGGGGCACAGGGACCAAAGTGGCTGGGCCTCTGTCCTTTAAACATTAATTTTTTTTTCTGGCCCTTTTGTTTGAAAAGATAACAGTATAGCTGCCATGAATGTTCACCCCTCAAATGAATCATTTATGACGGTTGGAACAGACTGTGAGTTTAAGAGTTTAAGTCATTATTTCTCAAGCTAAACAAGCAAAGGTTAAACTGCACATACTGTATAGAGTGTTCGGTTTCTAAATGTTTGGAATTTCAATGGATTTATGCTCTTGGCAGCCACTAACTGACTGAACAAAACACTTTGTGTTTGGCAAAGACGGTGTTTAGTCTCATTGTGTATTCTCATCTCACAAATGAATCTGTATTTTTGTTCATAAGGATAAGGTCATGTCATAATAAAGTTGACATGCTGCTTCTGAATGACAGATTAACATAAAGTTAATCCATAAAAAAAGTTTGATTTAAAACAAAGCCTTTAATGTTAACAATGGTTACACTTTATTGTAAGGTGTCCTTCAGTGTAATTATACATTTAACTACTGATTAATACTAATTAACTACTGTACTTACTATACAGGTTGGGTTTAGGATTAGGGTTTGTCTTAGGGTTACTTGTGATGCATAATTAATTGTTATTATATTAGTAAGTACATGTAACGTGTTACAAGGACACCTTGAAATGAAGTGTTACCTCAACAACAAAATACAATTTCTCCATCTCTTTCAATTTACTGTTATCACAAATATGCCCAATTGCAGGATTAGTTGACTAGTTATTTACATAAAACGAGTTTTCTTATTCCTCCCATCCACAGTCTTATCAGAGCAGGCTTGTATCCCATCACAACTGGTACTATCATGTAGTTTAGAATAATAGTAAATGCTCATACTCAACCATTAGTGTAGGTCATTAAAATTATTAGATGTTGGCTGTGCTTTTCAGAAAAAAAGTTGCATATTGGTTTACACAAAAGCAGCTGCAAAGGTGAATCACAGTCACATTAGCCTGATTGCCAATGTTTGATGCCAGACACAATTAGCGCTTCATGCAAGCCTTTGCTTACAAAGCAACAGGTTTCTAGGGAAAGAAAACAAGCAAATTGCAGGTGCATCAGAAACCAAAATCTAAATGGATGTTTTTAATCATTTAAAGCAGAACTAAAAATCACAAGCACTAAAAAAGTAGTTTGTTGTATTTGTGTTCAAGACAAAGTTTTTATTCGCTGATGATTGTTGCTTTCATGCCAACTTCTCTTGTCTGTTCTATCCACATATTCTTCTCTTGTCTGATACTGTATATATGTACGGGATAATGCTGCTTTGCGTCGGGCTGCCGATAAGCCTTTCGGGCTTTATTCTGCGATTACAACCTGCTGGATGTACATTATACCGCTTATTACAAGACTTCTTGCCAAAAAAAATTGGACACAAAACTTTGTGTCTTGTTGTTGTTTGTGAGTTTTTGAGTTAAGTTGTAGGCTTTTTTTTTGTTTAAACCGGGGAGTAAGTGGAGTCATCTTCTGAGTCTGTGTTATTAGTTTTAATTAACAAAGTTAAGCTACTATTGGAGGAACAGGACCATGATGTCCGTAAGAAGTATCCAATCAGTGTGAATCATCATTGGGCAATCCTTCAGGAGGCTTGGAGTAATATATCAAGTCATTGTTTGAATAAACTGACAGCTCGGATGCCCAGATTATGCAGAGCTGTAACTGCTGCTTATGGTGGATATTTTGATGAAAAATAATTTTCTGTGTATAAACTTTTTATGTAATAAAACATGTTTTCGTAGTTTGTGTTGTCCCTTATCAGTACAAAATTGTCACAAATTAAAAAGGATTCATTCCAATATTGTGTAAAACCCCACTTTTCTAGGGCATTTCCAAACTTAGAGGGCAGTATAAGGGCACCCCTTGTGACGGTTTTTCATGAGTCCCTTGTTTGGTCTGAACAGTTTAACTGAGCACGGTTCTTCAGAAAAATCCTCCAGGTCTGGCAGATTCTTTAGTTTTCCAGCATCTTTTGCATATTTGAACCCTTTCCAATGGTGACTGTATGATTTTGAGATCCATCATTTCACACTGAGGACAGTTTAGGGACTCAAACACAACTATTAAAAAACTGTCAAACATTTACTGATGCTCCAGAACGAAACAAGATGCATTAAGAGCAGGATGAATATGTTCAAAGTTTTCTTATTTTGTTGAAATTTCTTTTTCCCCCCATATAGTACTGCTTTTTGGAAGCAACAGAAGATATTTTTACGTTTCCAGAAGACAAATTAAGTACAATTTACCTAGATCTTCAAAAGTTTTCACCTCCCTGCTCTTAATGCATCATCTTTCGTTCTGGAGCATCTGTGAATGTTTGATATTTTTTTAATAGTTGTGTTTAAGACCCTAAACTGTCCACAGTGTGAAAAGATGGATCTCAAAATCATACAGTCACTGTTGGAAAGGGTTCAAATATGCAAAAGATGCTGGAAAACTGAAGAATCTGCAGGACCTGGAGGATTTTTCTGAAGAACAGTGCTCAGTTAAACTGTTCAGACCAAACAAGGGACTCATGAACAACCGTCACAAAAAAACAAGTCATAGATCATCCAGGTAACAACACACAGTATTAAGAACCAAGGGTCCACAAACTTTTGAGGGGGGTTATTTTAATAATTTTTCCTAGTCTTTTGTACTATATGTAAACATCTTTTGTGTAAATATCTTACTCAGGACATACTAAACAAAAAAATAACAGGCATTTTGTATAATCTCTCTTATTTTGTTAAAATTTTTCACATTTTCACAGATTCTGCAAGGGGTGCCCAAACTTTTGCATAAAACTGTATTGCATCCGAGTGCTTTGATACTGTTATTTTTAGATTCACATTTATAGTCTCAAAATAACTATATAATACTATAATAAAATTAGAAATGAGTAGAAACAATAATAGTGTGTGTATATAAAACCAAAAAACTACATGTTAATGTGTAATATAATATTTCGTTGGAGCATGGCTCCACATCTTAGAGAGAAGGCACAGAAAAATGTAGTTTGCGGCCAGACTGGCTGTCAGACTTTGTGTTTAGTTTGCCCTGTGTTTTGCACCCCATGTGTCTGCCTTTGCCCTAATTTGGTTGTTCCTGTCTTTCGTTTAGTTCATTGTGTTAATTAGTTCCCAGCCGTGTTCCCCATGTGCTTTGAGTTCTGCCCTCGTCAGTGTTTGTATTTAAGTGTGTGTTTGAATCTCCAGTGTCGATCCTCATGTGTCAAACCCTATGTTTGATGTATCCTGTCTTGCATCCACGAAGTAAAGTTCTGTTATTAACAAGATCTGTGCCCCGTGTGATTCCTGCGTTAGAGCGGAATTCCATTCCGGAATCACGGCCAGGAGTCCCGTCTGTGAATCCAGTTCCTGAATCACGGCCCGGAGTGCCGTCTGTAAACTGGTTCCTGAATCACGTCCAGAAGAGCCGTTCCCGACTCCAGTTCCTGAATTATGGCTAGGAGAGCCGTTCCCGAATCCAGTCCCTGTGTTACAGCCAGGAGAGCCGATCCCGAATCCAGTTCCTGAATTACAGCCAGGAGAGCCGTTCCCGAATCCAGTTCCTGAATTACAGCCAGGAGAGCCGTTCCAGAATCCTGATCCAGAGTCACGGCCAGGAGTGCCGTCTGTGAAACCAGTTCCTGAATTACGGCCAGGAGGGCCGATCCCGAATCCAGTTCCTGAATTACGGCCAGGAGTGCCGATCCCGAGTCCAGTTCCTGAGTTACGGCCTGGAGTGTCGATCCAGTGCTGTCCTGAGCCTGCGCTTCCAGAACGCCCCCCTAGAGCCTGTGCTTCCGAAGCGCCTCCCTGAGTTTGCGCTTCCAGAGTGCCTCCCTGAGTTTGCGCTGCAAGAGCGCCTCCCTGAGTTTACGCTACAAGAGCGCCTTCCTGAGTTCACCACCCAAGAGCCACGGCCTAGAGAAGGGGGAAGACCCCCCAAGAAAATTTTTTGGGGGGTCTACTCCGTCCTGCAACAGCCCCAGCCGGATCTGCTGCAGCTGGCTCCTGATCCACCACAGCCACAGGCAGCTCCTGATCCACCACAGCCACAGGCAGCTACGGATCCACCACAGCCACAGGTGGTTCCCAATCCTCCATGGCCGCAGGTGGTTCCCGATCCTCCATGGCCGCAGGTGGCTCCCGATCCTCCAAGGCCGCAGGCGGCTCCCGATCCACGGTGGCCCGCCAAGGTTCCTGACCCGACATGGCCCGCAAAGGCTATGAGGCCATCCTGAAGGCGATCAGTGACTCCGCCCTGTGCGGCCACCAGGGAGCCCACCCCCCCTCCCCTTGGGATGTTTCTAGGTGTGAGGACACACCTTCCGGGAGGGGGGAGTAATGTCAGACTTTGTGTTTAGTTTGCCCTGTGTTTTGCTCCCCATGTGTCTGCCTTTGCCCTTATTTGGTTGTTCCTGTCTTTCGTTTAGTTCATTGTGTTAATTAGTTCCCAGCCGTGTTCCCCATGTGCTTTGAGTTCTGCCCTCGTCAGTGTTTGTATTTAAGTGTGTGTGTGCTTGAATCTCCAGTGTCGATCCTCATGTGTCAAACTCTATGTTTGATGTATCCTGTCTTGTATCCACAAAGTAAAGTTCTGTTATTAACAAGATCTGTGCCCCGTGTGATTCCTGCATTACAGCGAGAGTGACACTGGCTTTGGTCTCTCTCTCAGATGATAGACTGGGCTAGTCCCAAAAATGAAACAACAACAACAAAAAAAAACTATGTTATGATCTTTAATGTCATCATTTACTTTATTTCTGTACAAGCTGACATTTGCCTTCAATTACATAGTGCCACTCTATACGCTATACGGGGTTGGTATATTTTGGTCATTTGGTTTGGTTAAAATATTTAACATAAAATAATGAATAACAATATTTGGTGAAATGGAACTGTGGTACTGTAATTGTCCCAATAATTGCAATTCAATAAATTGAAATAAAATAAATTGAAATGTATTTTAATACATGGGACAACAGACAAACAATGCACATCAACATATTCATTAAAAATAAATAAATAAATAAATAAATAAAACATGCACTTTTCTCATATGTCCAATGATGCTATATATATGTACATACACACACAGAGAGAGAGAGAGAGAATCAGGTGCATTTTTCGAGTTAAATTGGACGGTCTTATCTCTGTACTCAAACACGGGCATAATGTGATACTCTTCACTGCATTTGAACATTCAGCCTTTAAGTCAAAGTATCTTTTCAAACGTATTATCTTCATGGTTTACACAACATTAGTCTTTTACTGACATCTAGCGGCTTAGATGCAGCATCCCTTTTTTAGTTCCACTGTGCTTACATGTATGTGTGTAAATTAACTAATAAAGGAAGTACTGTCAGATAATAGAGGGGATAGCCTATATCACGATAAACTCAATCATATATGGTTGGTAATGAGAATAGTATCTACTTAAACATGATTTAAAAAAAGTTACAAATTTAATTTAAAATGATCCTATTGGCTTTTCTTAAGACCTTTTTTGAGTTAATGTGGTTTTTACATTTTATTTTTAAATACGCATAGTCTCTGGCGTCATTAGGATGGATTTATGGCGCGCTAAATCATTACGAAACGCCGATATACGACGAATTCCCGGCGGAGGAGGAAACTTTTCGAACTACTCAATTAACTTCCAAACAAGACCGTTTTGGAACTTCTGAAGGCCGCTTCCAGGATGCAATTTTTGCTGTTAACGATGATCACATGACTGGGCCATCCGCGCCATTCAGGAAAGCTGAGGTAATTTAAGAGATTAAAGTCTTAACCTTCGCATGCCTGAGAAGATATAGCAAAATAAACTAGTCACTACTAAAATAAACATCTAACCTGCTTGTCTATTATTGCAGTCAGAACAAGGGACGTCAGCGATTAATCGGTGATCGATGATCGATAAGAGATGCAATCGATTAAAGCTATCATGGTCGATTTATCAGATACCTTTTGGGGTGCTTGCGGCTCATGCGCAAAACACGCGCAGCTGAGAGTGACCTTGAAAGGCTGAATCTTTCACGAAAATAATTTACTAATGTACAAACTAACAATTTAAGTGATAGTAACGAATTATTCATCTTTAATTCCCCCGCGTTTACCACATTATGTGAAAACAATGATTAAAAATGAACAATAAAGTAAACCTGCGAATATAAAGAGTGAGACAGCAAGGATTTGGGGGGGAAAAAAACAAATATTATTAAATTCATGACCATCCAGTAAAACACTAGCCGGGTATGGCTTGATTTAAATGCATGCGCTCAATTTGGCATGAATCCAAAAGCATGCTCGCGATGTAACATTTGCCTGTCTCTTATTAACAAAGCTTTGGACCTCACTTGTGTCATAATACGCACAGTGAAATGTTTCAGATGGGTAACATCTGTGTAGCACCTCTGGTCTAGGAGGAACGTTGTTTCACCTCACTGTGTACTGCATCTGCTACAGTATATATGGTTGAAGTGACAATAAAGCTTCTTTGACTTTGACTTTGAGCACATGCTCACTTCTGACTTGAATTCACCTGTAAATTGGATTTCAAATACACAACATAATTGTTCATAACAGCACGTGTGAGTGGGTGCCTTTCTCAAATAAATAATTTATTAAAAATCTCATTAAAAAACAATTAAATAAACCCATATGTATCATCTCTCTTACTCAGGAGAGCCATGAAAATTGGTGGGGAAAAAAAAAAATTGAAAATGTGTATTTTATCTAAATTCCCCTGGATGGCAGTGTTGCACAATCTAACATACAGTTCATAACAGGTGACATGCTATAAGCTTCTGAGAAAATAATCAGGATACGATGTTTTAAGAAGAAGGTTCACAACAAGATTTTTATTATTATTATTGCTACAAAACGCCTGTCTAGTGGGAACTATTTATTTCATTACAAAAGTTAACTTTTTTTGCACAATGATATTATATATATATATATATATATATATATATATATATATATTCTGCTGTCTATTTAAATTGTATATACTGTACTTATGGTCAGAGTGTTAACCCTCCACTATACAATTGTTAAATTAATTACAAAGAAAAGTAAAATCTTATCAGTACATTTCCACTGGGAACTGTAAATTGAAGTATGTGGGTTGAGGAGGGACATCACCCATTTGTGTCAAATAAGTGAAAGCTGCCTCCGTGGCCCATGATGCATTGCAGGTGGTAAGCAAGCAGCTCAGGAAGCCGTGTACAGATAAAAGCTGGGTGGGGGATCCGCCCCGATCCCTGCGATTAGATAATCCAATTCATTACATCAATTAGATCATCTCAGACAGAAGGGGGAAAGTGAATTTTGGATGATCAGTGTTAAATAGGGAAAAGTAAATGAAGGTGGTTCTCAGCTTGTAGATCACAACCTAAAAAATAGGTCGCAGGACTGTTCTGATAGAGTCAGGTACAGTATTAAGAGAGAGAGAGAGAGAAAAAAAGATAAATGCAAAAAGTTAAATATGACCCATATTACAATCATCAATGCAAAAATATATTTTTTTTGCTTAGGTTGCCAGTATAATATCCTTAAAATCCTTAAAACAAAACACAAACAAACAACAACAACGTAATACTAATTATAACAAATCAGTAATTCGTAAAAAACTCATTAAAAATAATAGATTAAACATTTAGAGATGCTAATTACAATCAAAAAGTATTTCAGATAAATATTTTAATGCTACACAGATATTTTTTTGGGATATTACACTGCGTATTCTCATATAGTACATTATACATGCATAATATATGCTTTCTGGAAGTTTGACGAAAAAAATAAATAAGGAAATGATTGGCCACTTGATGTACAGTAAATCTAAATCTTGAAACAAAATGTTTTAATGATTTGAGAACTGCTAGAGGCCCATGTAAACACACACACACACACACAAACACCATATAGTGTATTTTATTTTATTTTCAGTATAAATTAGTTTCAAATTTTAAGGTACACTTAAAAAGATACGTTTCCAAGTAAGTAAGATTTCATAAATATTCCACAATAAAAAAAAGTGTCACACCACAGAACATCAATGAGAATCAGTCATAGCATATTTGAAACGCCAGCAACTTTGCAAAGTTTTTCTTTGAAGTGTATCTGAAGTAGCACAGCATAAAGAGAGGAGGAAAAAAACACATTAAACAGAGAAAGTCAGGCTTAATTATCTAACAAATACATATGTATTCTTCTCCTAGGCTCAAACTGTACAATTGTTAATCAGTGAAATACCAAAATATCATGGAGACTTAAATGTGGCCTTTTATCACAGGGTCAAATGTGGCAACCGCCCAAAAAACACTTGCAATGCGCAAAAAAATCATTTAGGAATACCATAGAAACACCCTGAAAACTACCCACAACACCACCCGAATTTTCACCTGAAACTTGCTAATCGTAACAATCACATATCCAACTTTTGTCAATCTGGATCCATTCTCTAAGCCCTGGAGCTATAAAATGTACTGTATGTAAAATGGATAGGTATTAAAAGATAGTAAGAATGAATACAGAAGCATTGTGCACTGTATCTCAGAGATGCTCTCTCGTCCAAGGATTTAATCTGAAGAGCAGAATCCTCTTTTAAAAGTACTTCACAAAAATCCAGACAAATGCATTCATTTATTCTTAAAAGCCCAGAAGAGAGGCTCAAGTGTATTCCTATTTAAAGTGAGAACGGCGATGCACAGTGAATACATTAATGTTTTTTTTTTTCTTCTTCTTCTTTCTTGAGTTGCGGCAAAAAAAAGACATGCGTGGAAGAATTCGAGAGGCCGGTGGGGACCTTGGGGTCAGTCATAACATACAAAGTGAGTCGGTTTGAGTGAAAGTGTTTGCTGTATGTGTGGAATCAGCTTGCATTGTTACCAATTGATCAGATGTCTGCATTGGCTCATACTTTGACTGATTGGAATGCGCCAGTCATGTCGTGCATCTCTGATCGAGGTCTGATGGCTAAATGAGGCATGACATCGCAGGCATCACTGTGTTTTTGGCTGCTGTGTGTGTGTACTTGTATGCGGTAGTGAGTCGCCATCGTCAATCTGATCTAAAGGGAGTGATGGAGGGGAGGAAAGCAGTGCCACAGCAACCTACCCGTCAGCCCGGCGACAGACAGTCCCATGACATCACAGCGGCAAGCGGCGCAGGGACGAGAGGAAGAAATGGCACAGATAGAAGAGATAAAACGGGCTGATAAAAGAACGAGCGAGGGGGGGGGGAGAGAAAGCTGATAAGTAAAGAGAGAGTTGTGGAGAGGGGTAATTCATCGATGCGCTGAAACAGGAGACAGCGGCCGGGGATGGGCGAAACGCTCCATTTTTTTCTTCAGAAACATTCATTCACTTCTTCGAGTTCACCGACTGACCGCAACCCGTGCTTCCAAATCACTACAGCAAAAGCCGTGATGGACCCCCACGAGCGGCGGAAGGGCATTCGCAGCAGGCCGGAGAGAAAAGGCTGTGTTGTTGGTAATAATACGGTGAATTGGCTGCAGATGGCCAGCGGGCAGCTGCGGTCCTGAGTGTAGCACGCTCAGTAAAGCGTTATCGGGATCTGACATACAGGAGATCTCAGAGCATCTGAGGCGTCCATATCAGGAGCCTCTACAGCTCATGCCGCGCTCCGCTACGGCCCGCGCCATCAATCACTTGCTGCTAATACCATAAACAGAGCTAACCCAGCTAACATAGGCGCTCTGCTAACACTAAACAAGTGGTAAAGACCAAACGTGTCAGAGTTTTATCAGCGTAATTTGGTAATACTGTGTGTTTTTAGTCAACAATATCAACTAGCTACAATTATATGTGTTTTTACCATTCATTTGAAGTCTGGTATCTATGGAGGAACGTTTTTACCACTTGATAATAAATACATAAATCATAATTATGATACAAAAAGTACAAAATTATAAAACTTAAATTATTATTAGATAAAATCATTATGAGATAAAATGTCAAAATTATGAGAAGGCAAAACGGTCCCACTTTATATTAAGTGTCCCTAATACCTGTGTACTTACATAGTAACTAGATGTGTATGTAGTATGTAACCA
>JAUMHE010000046.1:12628763-12656153 GCA_032359235.1 Enteromius mattozi
AACGGCTCGAAGACGATTGGTCTCTCATGCGAGATCCCATATGTAACGTCGAAGTGATTCGACTGAAAGGGTAACAGCTTTTGATTAGGTTAAAAAACGACTCGTTTCAATGATTCAGAGTTGACTCTTTCTTTTAGGTGGTAATTGTAGGTTAGAAAATATATAACTATCTTTGTATAAACACAATAGAATATCCCCATTTACATAGCTAAGTAAATGTGTGTGTGTGTGTGTGTCAGTATTATATCAGCCACCCTTTCTTTGTAAATCTTAGCATCTACCATTAAAAATCACTTCTTAGTGTCTTTGATATTTTATTTTGTAGATATGGCTTCTTACTGTACATGTTCCCTTCTTAAATTTAAGTATATAGAATTGTTCCGTTTTTTTTTTACCATTTTACCAAGTCTGATCACACTTTTGTAGCTATTTAAGATATTTCTGAACATGTGTGTTTTTTGGCCCTTACTCCATAGTCGTTTTAGATCACATTGATGAAACCAGTTGAAACATTATTTAGAATGCTTTATTTTATGCTCCGCAGAAGAAAGTAAGTCATAAAGGTTTAAAATGACTTGAGGGTGAGTGTTTTTGGGATTTTCAATATTAGTAGTGATCCTTGCCTAAAACAACGCTAATAAAATGAGAAAGATTGCTTGCTTCTTCTTTAAACTTACATCATCACATTAAGAGCTATTTGCTGGCTAGATCCAGATTCAGTTTGAAAAGTGGATTAGAAATTAGCCTCGGTATTAATCCTTTGTTCGGGACTTGCGATAATCTGAGTCTAGGAGTACAGCCCATACGAATCGAAACATTAAAAACAAGAAGTTCAAGACCGACACCAACGCTAATGGCCAGAACGCCTCAACACCGTCAGCGCGAATCTCTCAGAACAACGCACGTACGCTAAGCCTTCAGAAGACATTTCTTTGCGTCCCAATCAATGCGACGATGATGATAACAAGCTTTCAGCCTCTGTCGGAGGCCCGAGCTCTCCTCTATCGGCCAAAGTCATCAGCGGAATTTTCTACAGAGACTCGAGGGGGGGGGGGCACACTACGGCACGGCGTGACAAATACGGCAGGCGGTGCGTCAAGAAGATAAGCTCTAAATAATGCCACTCTGACACGGGAGAGAGAGAATGGGCAGATGAGGCCAAGCCATGCCATTCTGACAACACAGAGATGTTTCAGGCCCCGTTAAATGTATTAAAACGCTTAATGCAGGCATGCAGACGGAATCCGTGGGGAATCGGGGGCGTAGGGTGTTTTATCCCATCTTCCGATGGCCCTTTTTTGTTTTCCATAAGCAATTAACAGCGCAGTGAACGCCGGAGGAGAATCAGAGTGACAGTGTGAAGAGAACATACCTGTCAAAAGCCCCTACGGAGCGAAGATAGGGCGGAAAAGAGACAGATCGTGCTTGTGTACATCCCAAGAGTACCCCATCTGTGAAAATGAAAGAAAGAGTGAGAAAGATAGATAAAGATGGTGCGGATAAAAGGTGGTTATTGGATTATGAGTGGTACATGGGAGGCACAATGCCGGTATTGTTTATGATGTGGTAAGTGTGTGTGTGTGTGTGTGCGTGTGTGTGCACGTGTTGTGCTGTCTTTGATGTTGATCATGTTCTGTTTAGTCTGTCAGACCGCCATGCTGTGATGAAGTAGAACCCTGTTCACACACACACACATATTTATACATAACAATACATGTTCAGCACCAATAGTCCTGTCCTCATGACAGTTTAAACAATTTAAATATGACTGTAGCTAAATTAAATCTATTTACTAAAATTATCTGGTAACATAACTGATACTTTAGAAACTTTGACGAAAAAAATGCCCGGGAAACTAACTGAAATAAGCTGAAGCTGCAGTACTAAAATAACTGAAAAAAACCCCCATACATTTATCAACAAAAATTTTTTTTAAATATGAATTAATACTCTAATACTATACACTAAAATAAAAGCATGAACTGTAATTTAGAAAAGTATATATCTTTAAGAATTCTAGTTTAAAACATATGTGCTTAGAAATGCACTTTTTGAACTTTTTAAAATTATTATTATTATAAAAATCTTGAATGACTATTAACTTTTGTCTGTGGCCAAATACCTTGTCCATGGACATTACTTTTCTGAAATTATTTAAATTTTTATTAATTTATCTCTCTCTCTCACACACACACACACATATATATACACACAATATTAGACATTGGATATTATTGGACAATATTGGAAATTGGACAATACTGATGCAATCACTAATATTACACCATATGCATTACAAGATCAAAGTTGTTCAACTTGCACACATTTATAAAGAATAAACACTAAAAATATAGCAGATAGATCCAAAATTGTCTTATATTACCAGACCCTCACAGTTAAAGATTATACTTATTTTTTTTCTCTGATATATGTAGCACTCTCTCTTTCCCTGATGGACTCTCTCTCCCATTTTAACATGTTATGAATGATGGCAGGTCGGACACAAACACACTCTGTGCTCCTAATCTGCCTGTTACTGTGTCCTTGGCTGGGCCACAAATAATTGACTTCTTTTAAAACTTGACTTAATGAAAAAACAATCTAAGAGGAAATAACTGGGAAGGATCAGAAGCAAACAAGATCCTAGACATAGTGAAGAAAAAAAGAGACGAACAAGAAATAAACCCAAGCAATCTATCTCTTGTCCCAATCTGCTTTGGCAGGGGGTGAGGAGCTCTAATGCCAGAACAGGCAAACTCCAAACACACAAAAAAAGCCTTATCACTTCTTACCGCACAGATTAAACACGACCCTGTCGCATCATGTTCAGATACCGCACTGCCGCCGCTGGCTATGAGGATTGAGTGAGAGTGTGTGTCTGTCAGTACGTCTGTGTTTGGGGAGAAGTTAAACTTCAAGAGCTGTCCCAAAATGCCTAAATGAACTAAGTAATGTTTAATACATAAGACTGCATGGATTTGGAGGAAAAGTCAAAAAGTTTGGGGTCGGTGAGATTTAGAAGAAGAGTCCTATGCTTATAACAAATTTGATTAAAAAATAAAATAGAGTAAATTTGTGAAATATTATAATACAATTTACAATATTATATTTGATTTATTTAAAAATGTATACTTTAAGCATCATTAATCCAGGCTTCAGTGTCACATGATCCATCAGAATTCATGACACTAATTTTGTACTCAAGAAACATTTGTTATTAGTATAAATATCTAATATTTTTGTAGTAATCTTTTTTATTCTTCTTCTTAAGGATTCTTAGAGTAATTGGGGGAAACATTTATAGTTTCTGAGAACATTCAAAATATTTAGTGCAAAAAAATATATATAGACCTAGTATTTATTTTTTTTAATTACATTTAAAACGTAAATGGAACAAGATGAAAAACGGAATTTTTATGCATTTGCACTTTTAAGAATTGCTTAGTTGAAGCTAACACTAGAGATGGGAGATATCTTACTGTTTGCGATATACCAGTAAAAATTCTCCCTACAAAAAAAAATTAGTCTTCCCATAATAGTAACAATACAGCCTAGTTATTGACATATGTTTGTGTGCGACCGAAGCGACATTGTGGAAGGCACGTGTAAAACTGAGGAGGAGTAAATCGCTAAACGAGGAGGTCCTTCTATAGACTGGAACTGGTTTGGTCAAAAAAAACAAAACGGTGTGAGCCTTAAATAAATGTACTACAGTAGCACGTGGGCAGTACAGTTTTGCATGTGCATGAAATTTCACTGCATTTCATTATTAGGGATTTCCTGGAGCGTCGTCAATGTAATTACTTCTGCAATGCATATATAGAGTTTCTGTGCAAGGGCGCCATCTGGCTTCCAGTATGAAATAGCCATTAGCTTATGTGTGTTCTTAGTAATCCTCACAACACCAGGAATAGAAAAGATAATAAATTTCTCTAAAGAAACAGGATTTTTTGTTTTTGTTTTGGTCTCTTAGTGGATGCATACGGTTTCCTAAATCATCGTTATTAATATTATTTTTGCAATAAATACCAGAAATCATTGTGATATATTCTTAAACCCATATCGCCCGTCCCTAGCTAACACCATACAGGAGTGAAGGAAACCGGTTAGACTTAAGGCCATTGCACACTGTGTCCAAAAATTTTGCACGTTAAAAAATAAATACAGCCACGTTGTGTCAATGTTATACACTGCTTCAAAAAATTTTCATATCAGTTGAATGTTCTGCACTTTCATTATCCGTAGCAAGCATTTTGAGAGGTGTTTTGACAATTCAGAGCCACCGTACAAGAGAACGCCAAAATACAGAATGGCGATTGTTCATTCACTTCGTCTGGCAGCACTGTAAAGACCCCAGAAATTTGTGGTCTTCTTTTTAATATGTGACTCTAGTATCGCTATCAAAGCTTCAAACTGAGCCACTGACATCTTGAAGTAAATGGGATAATCCCACTGTTCCTTAATAAGGAGGGGGAACTCTCCTTCCTCTCTATATCTCAGGTTTGGATGGACCCAATATTTTCTTTCTTTTTCTTTATGAAGCAAGAGGACAACAAAATCATCCTCACTGTTTGAAGACTCCATTTA
Source organism: Enteromius mattozi (assembly GCA_032359235.1). Taxonomy (NCBI): domain Eukaryota; kingdom Metazoa; phylum Chordata; class Actinopteri; order Cypriniformes; family Cyprinidae; genus Enteromius; species Enteromius mattozi. The sequence goes on from JAUMHE010000046.1 coordinate 12,633,351, forward strand.
GTACTGTTTTGCAAATTTTTCCGCAATGGACTAGCTGATACGCATCGGACACAGTAGACAAGGTTCCTGTGATGAAGATTGATCCTGATGCGAAAATTTCGGACGAAGGTCAAGGAGCTCCACAGATGAAACCCAAAAGATGGTAGAGAAGCATCAGGAGCCTGTATCAGGGTAGCAGTTGGGTTTAAGAGGAGAGTATAGTAGGTAGAGAGGGGGCGAGAAGAGAGGAGAGAGTGGAGAATGGGGTGAATTTAAGAGAGGAGTTTTAAATGCAGAGCGGACGAAAAACCTGTTTAAGAAAACCCCACTGGAACCACAATCTGCCTCCCCACTCGACCATGTGTGTGTGTGATTTACCAACAAAGAGAAGCGTACCAGCACGGACGGTCCCAGATATACACCCACTCACACACACATATACATAACTTCATAGGACTAGACTTTCCCAACACTTATGGATGTGTAATTGTATAACTCATAAAAGCAGGGATCGCCGATGGCCCAACACAGTCTCACTCCAACTCGTCACATTTTGACGCTTGGTCAAAACCCTTTTGCGTCGCTTTTTGAAGCTCAAGGTATCCCTTTTTAGTCACTTTTCGACATGAAGGGTCCTCCGTTGTTTTAAATAGGAAGCCCTTAGCGTCAATATGCCAACGCAATATTGTTTTTTATTTTATCGTCATAATTAAAAGATATATTGGGTAAAAACAATGGCATTATTGCATATATGTAGGGGTGTGATTTTTTAATGTAAACAGTCAAAACAGTTTTATTTATATGATATTATTTACACATTTATGAGCACATAACCCAACCCCTGCTCCTAAACCTACTATCTGTTAATAAAACACAAGATATAGCAAGCAGATAATATTCCAAGTCTTTTGAGGCAAAATGATTGATTTGTGAGAGGAATAGACGGAGCGGGATAATTTTTAGTGATTAAAACCTTGTGTTTTACTCTCTTCTTCGTATAGCTTCAAAAGACTTGGAATGTGACACGACTTATTTGTAATGTTTTTATACTGCTTGTTTATGATTAGTTTTTGCAATAAATACCTAAACACAGAAACACACATAATTGTTCACGGGCCGGGAAAAAAACGCAAAAAAAGTCAAAACAATGACGAATTTAATATTAAGCATGTTTTTTTATGCTATGTAGAGTTTAATTGTTGCATAAGCGCAACTTGCCACATTAATATGGACGCCATTTTGTGTACAAATCCACATCAGTCACTGACAAAGCAGCGATATACCCCAAAGCAAACATATTCACACGGATTCATACTGTATATATTCATAATTCAAGCTGTGTATTATTTGTGATAATCTCTGACTGTCCTTGGGGATTACAGATGAGTGAACCACTAATACACAATAATCCTCCCCCTCAAAACACACAGTCTCTGTATGACATCACCGTCTGCTTTATGACCTCACGGGGTCATTCAAGATCTTTGATGCTAAAGCCCTTTTGTTTCCATTTTTCCAGTTGTTGTATTTTTTTATGATCTAGTATCGTCAAACCCACTCTTCATATTTTTCGTCCTACATCTTTCTCAGCTTCCTCCTCCTCTTGCTCTCTGGTCTCGGATCGGGACATATCTTCCCTAGTCTCGTCCAGCCTCAATAACATACAACAAAACACAAGGGTCTGCTGATAAAAACACAAAAACAGAGAGATAGCAAAGATTTATGAGTTCATCCGCCCCCCTTCGCCCTGGGCTTAATCATTTCTTTTGTCCCCCTGAATTCAAGTTTTCAAGAATCGTGTAGCTTCACACAAACATATACGACTTTCAGAGCTTTTCATAACATATATTATACCTTTATTAAATATTTAAAAAGAATTGATTACACATGGATATAAATATAAATAATATATTGCTATTTTTCCCTAAAAGTTAATAGTGTTTCCACATACAAATCGTTTCGTTACACTTGTCTACAAATGATCTTAGAAAAAGATCCCCTTTTAAACTCATTTACTATTTTGGGGGAACCATTAAGATCATTTTAAAAATATGCAAAGCTGTTGTATGGCGATGAACCAGATAACTATGAGAAAGATTAAAGGTGTGCTCAGCAATTTTTCCTTATAATAAGATTTACCCCAGAAAAAATTAATTTCACTTCTGAAAAATATTTCTAATATCATAAACTAAGGTCAAATGAGGACTCACCTCATATCAAAAGCCAGCCAAGCTTTATTTTAAGGTTCAATTCTCACTATAAACAAACTCAGTAATAATATTTGCCTCAATAAACTCACAATTTGCTGCCTATACACTGTAAAAAAAAAAAAGTTATTTTCACTGTAAAATCTTGTAAAAATTCTACAGAAAAATAGTTTAACAGTAAGTTTCCATACTATATACAGGAAGAAACTGTAAATCATCTAACCAGACATTTAATGTAGTTTTACAGTTTTTAGAAGTAAACAGAAATCAAATCATTGTATAATTTACAGTCAAAAACTGTAAAATGATATTCCCAGAATTCCTTACATGATACTTCACATTTGAATGTGTTTTGCTTGTTTTTTTATAGGTTTTTGTTATTAGTTATGCACATTTGGGCTTTATGTTACATCTTTTGTTGTTTAATGAATGTTTATTGCATTATTTAAGGGTTTGTGTAAAATTTACTGGTTTACTTTCAGATTTTCTTATTTGTAAATTAGTTTTTGGCCATATATTTGTTTACAATTTTTTACTAAATTATTTTAGCAAACACAGTTGACTTTTTTTTCACAGTATATTTATAGTTAGTAAGGTAATTAAGTTTAGATATAAGGTACTAGTGTTACCCAAAAGCCTAATTTTGAAATCATAAGACTACCAAAAAATAAAAAAGAAAAGAAAAGAATAATCCTGCAGCTTCTATGTTGACATTCTCATTCATGAAGGGGAAAAAACCCCCCCAAAAAACATGGAAATGTCATCAGTCCCCAAAATGTTTTCATTTTGCATGATGTTGGAATGATGCTGCTACTGTAGTTGTCAGTTAAAATATGATAAGGTAACTGCTTAATTAAATATAATTGTATACTATTAATGCATATGCATTATGCATAGCATAATGTGAATTTGCTTATGCGCTTATAAGGATTAATTCAGAAGTGTGTCATACTGTATGTAATGCAGATTTCTTGCAAATTCCAAACCGATCCTGAATTATATTCTTTATGCCTAATATAACTCTGTATGGAAGCACTGGAAATAAAGAATACAGCTAGGTGTTTTTTCTTATTCTACTTTGTTTACTGTAATTGGCCAGCTAGATAGATAACATTAGCCAATGTAATTAAATTACCACAGAGCACAACAAAAACAGAGTTTCATATCATAAGCAGTTTTCAACCACAAATAATGAATAGAACGACAACAGAAGTCAAGATATTTCTGCAAAACTGCATTAGCCTAATAAATGTAAATAGTTACTGAGAGCAATCAATTAATCAGTCGATGGGAAACAATAAAAAAAAGCTTGAATGTATTCTTTTTTCTTTTAATTAAAGTAAATTTCTACATGTCCACTGCAGAAGCCACATAAAAGTTTCCCAATCCGCTCTGTACTGCAAAATCCTGCATATAAATTACAGAAACATCTGCAGAGTGGACTGCAAAAACATGCCTCCTATAAACACACACACACAAACTTGTAAATTGTTCATGGCCAAATACCCACGATGCAGTAGAGTATCAAAGTCGCCGCACATGCTCAGCACTGACCGGAACCGCGTATATTCACTCTCTGAGGCGGCAGCCCCATACTGGTTATCAGGGGCCCAGCACTGCTCACATTGCCACAACAGCACGAGGGGAAGTTAGGCACTGCAGAGGATTGTGGGGGATCAACATTTGTCCGCCGTCTCTCGCTGTCACTCATCATTACTGCTACCACCATCAATGTAATGTGTGTGTGCGTGTGTGTCCAATGTGTAAGCGAGCCAAAGAAGGAATCGCTCGCTGAATGTGTGGTCTTGGTGCAATTGGCTTTACTGTATCCCTTACACACACAGAAACAGGCAAACATACACTTTTTGCCCCATCTCTACAGGCTATTTACGGAAGCTTCGGCGCTAAGTAGCATTTTGCGCTGGATGCTAACGTCGTAGACGGTGAGTGGGCGGGACTAAAGCCCGGAGGCATTACAGTCTTTTATGTCTATGAGAAATCAGACGTAGGCTGAAGAAATAGGGGGGTTACAAACACGCAAAATGGCCTCCAACCACTCTGTCGCTAAACAAAACTGTCTTTTCTGGACCACCAACGAGACCAACACCCCGCGTGATTTTCTTTGCACTTCCTTTTAATTGGTGTTAACCAGATTAGCGGCGTCAAAGGCTACAAGTGTTGACGTCGAAACAACTCGGGCCCTGTGGCAAAATCTCCATTGCAAAGCAAGAATGGATGTTTCAAAAATGCTAAACACAAATAAACAAATGGCTGAATAAAAGCTAAAATGTGCGCTAATGCTTTCATATTCAAGCAAATACAAAAACCAAGGCGTTGTGAGAACAATTCCATTCGCTAGAGCTTTATTATGACCTACAACAAAAGGATTGGAATTGATATGTTCTAAATAACGTCTCTATAACATCTTTCAAAAAAAAAAAAAAAAACACATTTCCCAGAATTCTCTTCAAAAGTATCTTTTTCAAGCAAGCACTGTGAAGTTCATGTTGACAGATGATCTCTGTGGAATGTTGAGACAATAATTACACAGATTTATACGATTTTACGCCTTCTGGGTTTGGAAAAAGTTAAATGAACAAACAGAAGTGATAATCGGACTGTGTGGGATATGAAAGTGAGACAGGGTGGGTGTGATTAAGCATCTCTATGGGTAAAGTGGTCTCCAAATCAAGATCTAAAGGTCTAAAGGCCAAATATACACACTCACAAAGACAATAACACAGTCACTACTTTTTCCATGGATTGTATAGGCCAAACAATACACTTAGTGGTTTGCACATAAAAAACAAAACAAAAAACAAAACCATAATGTGACGCATTTAAGAGTGAAACTGAATATTAAATGATGAGAAAAATGTTCTGTGTTTTTTCCTTAGCAGGTCAGTTCACATCAAAGCATGTTTTTCACATCAAAGTGTGTTTTTTTTTTTTTTTTTGATCATTTAAAAACTGGAAAATGTGCACAATATAGTATCTTAGTATATTATCACTCTTGGGCATTTGTGAATACAGACATTTAATTTGAAATATGTGTAAAATTTTCAAAGTTTACACTTTAAGTCTGGAATGCACTACGCAATCCCCTCCCCAAGATTATTTAATTTTTACAGTATAGAATTTAAAGATTAAAATGTACAGTATAGACCTGATCTTAAAACTACCATTGGGAATATAAATGTATACAATTTCCCTGTTGTGCCGAATTCTAATATATTTGATATGTAATATAAATGATTTATTGTGATTTGATGGTAAAAATATAAAAAAAAAGGTAAGTATGGATATAAAAGTATTCCATACCATAATGATCTAAACGCAAGCTTACATTAGCATCAGAACATCTTGACGTATGACAAAAGTAACACTTCTTCTTTAAATCTGAAAGTGTACAGTGTATTAAGTTATTGTGTCATAAAAGAGCAAGTGAGGTAAAATCAAATGCATGTTATAAGACAACGAAAAGTGTTTTTGACCTTGCATGCATCAACCTGATGTTGGGGACTCCCAAAACCAAAATATGAACCTTTCATTACCCATAATAAAGGCACTTTAAATTCAACCAAAATTTAAAAATTTTTAACTGCTATCTTCAACAATACAATAAACATCTGTGGTAACACTTTAGTACAGGGACCAATTCACACTATTAGCATGCCTACTATTAACATACTGGCCAAAAGTCAGTTAATGGTTTGTTAATAGCAAAAATCAGACCTTAAAGTGGGACCAAACTAACCATGTTATCCAATGATGTCATCTGTTCAGAGGAGGAGGTTTTAGAGTGTAACAAAAGATTATTGAGACAAAAGATTATTGAGACAAATTAATTTAATTGTTAACCTGTAGTAATTAAATAAATAGTAGATAGATTTGCCTCAATTTGATCCCAATCCTGATGGGAAGACTACTGGTTAATGTTCTATTCTAGAAGCTGCAGGATTCCAGAATATTTCTTTAAAAATGAAACCTCCATTCCATACAGCTGTAGGTCAAAGTCAATCTGAAAGGGGAGGGTCTCTATGGACCAGACCAAGTCTGCCAAAATAAACCCTCACAAAATGCAGGAAACGAGCCCCCTGTTCCACAGGAAATCAAGTCGCCTGTCAAGCAGTCGCCCCTGACATCCCCATGCCCCGTCTCCCAGGTTACTGCGTATTGTTTACTTGCTCTGAAAGGGTCAGAGGTCATCCAGACCAAATCTATTTCCTGTTTCGTTTCATTCTCTCTTCCCCCCCGAGCCAGGGAGGAACAAAAAGCGAAAGGGGGGTACAGAATTAAAAAAATAGATATATATAGAAAGAGAGAGAGAATGATCAGACGGGCGAGATAAGAACTATGGGTAGGAGGAGGAGGAGGAGGAAGCGGAGGGGGCGGCTTCAGGGGTGTGTATTCAACTCCAGGCTTCCTCCTCTTATGCTAATGCAGCCAATTTCCCCTTTTATTTCATTTCTCGAGCTGAAATCTGCGATCTTTGATAAGGTTGCCACGGAGACCGCCTCTTGGGCGGCGGATGCGGGCAGGCATGTGATGGAGATGTGCATGTGTGTGTGTGTGTGTGTGCAGGAGCAGTAGGGATGAATAATTTAAAACGGCAGCAGCCTAGAGAGATAAGAAGCCCAGACACACACACACTCGCTCGCTCACTCACAAGCTCACACACACACTCTCGCACAAAGCTCTCTCGGAGCTCGGCGGACAAAGACAGGTGACCCCACAAGGTCGGTTGGGGGTGTGCGAGGTGGGTTGATGATAGAGGGATGAAAGATGGATGAAGAGAAGACACAGGGAGGACAACTCTCTCTGGAGAGGGACGGACGAGGGTTCAAGTATTGATTTGAGACTTTGGAGTCACAGGGCCCATTGAGTCTGTTTCCATTTCAACAATTTCTTTCCAACAATCTGTCGCTGATACGTTCTCGTTTACTGGACACTTGTGGAATGAGTTCCAATATAACTTAAGGCACCTTAAAACACAGGCCTCACAATTGAGATCTCTTTAACATTTCAGCTGGTACTGATAGAAAGTGGATGGAGAGCAAATGGAGACCTTTAATGTTTAGAAGTTGATCTGATCTGTCTGATCTCATGTCCAATTTGTACGTACTTTACAACTTGTGCAAATCATATGAGGTGTATTCATACAAAATCCTACAAATTAGCCACCTTGTAAAATATGTACGATTTACCATGAGATCAGGCTGGTCTGTCATGTTTCATGTTCAGTATCAACTGTGTCATATTCTAGTCATGTATGAGACTGTTGATGTAAAGCAAGAGTATTAAGTGATGGAGGAAACTTTGATAAAGATATTTGGTAGATATAAGGGAAATATTTCAGATCAATTTGAAGTTTCTCAACAACTCCCGAACGAATCGGTCAACGATTAATTTTTCCAAACCCCCCCCTTTGTGTGACATTAATTTGTAGTGACTGGTCCAGTTGGTTTCATTTTTATTCCATCTTGCCTGCGATGCCTGATAAAGCAGTGTTTGTTAGCTTGGTTTGTGTACAGCGTTACAGGGGAAACCGGTATTTTTACTGTTCCAAAAGTCCCACCTAGTGGCAAAGAACAACTGTGCATTTTCATTCAGACCAATGCAAAAAGACCAACAAGTGTACAGGCAATATTCTAATGTATAATGTAAACTTTGCAGGATGTTTTCATTAACTTAGAGCTGTGTTACGCACCGCATGAAAGGTAATTTTCAAAAACACATAATATGGACATTTACTGTCTTCTTAAATACTGACACTTTAAATACTGTACTTCTAGATACCAAGTTATAGTACTAACGTGTAGAGTAGAGCTCTGATAATTCTTATAATTTATGTTCAAACCGAGATTTTTAGTTTTTCTTGGAAATCATAACACAGTTCAAGACACTGATCAGATCAGGAGAAAATCAAAAAAACAGGGCCTCAATTTTCTCTCCAAATGATGTTAATGTATAGAAGATATTATTAACTTAAGCACATATACTGCATGACCATCTTCTACATCCCGTCTTATATCTAAATTTAATACTATGTAGGATACACAAATGAAAAGTTGAACAAAACAACTAGGAACTCCATTTAGTTTCCTTAACAATGAAAGAGCAACATCTGAGCAATAGCATTTTCACCTGGGTATTCCCAGACTCAACTCCTAGGTTGATGCCGCCACACACCCTCTGCGTAACCTGGTGAATTAGGGTTCAGTGCTGCAGTCGCACGCTTAGAATTTGTGAACACTCCCACACAAACTTAGCCAAGCGTTGTGTGCGTCACTGTGTGTGTGAGAGACACATGCAGGTCCATTCTGTTCTGACTCCTGTCTGTCTGCTTCGGCACATTGCTGCCTTTTCTAGCATCACACACACAGGTCATGTGCAGGTGAGCAGTTCAAATAGAGGTGTATGAGGCCACCGCCTCTACCTGCAAAGCCGGCCAATCATAAACACACCACACAGGGTGAAAGCTGGGAGCCCGTACGTGTGATTCTCATTCAAGCATGACTGGATCATCCGTGCTGGCGCCAGTCAGACCATAACACTACCTGTGGAACCAGCACACTTGTTGTATGTGCATTTTTTTTTTTGTACCTCAAACACAGTGTACTAATATATATACATATATGACTAGAAAATTAGCCATTTATTAGTAGTAATTAAGCGCATGTATATAGATGTATATTTAATAAATATTAAATATATAATATATAGAGTTATATTTGTATACCATATATTCAGTTATAATATTATATATATAATATTTCTCACATTATATCAGATTTTCATCAACATTTAAAAAATGGTAATACAATCCGAAAAGAACTCAGAGTTAAACTTCTTGATAATGTCAGACTTTGATAGAAAGGCGATGTTGAATAGCTGTCAGCTGTTAAATTTAAGTACACAATTAGATAATACCAATTTAGGTCAAAAAATTATCAAGCAATGCTTAATTTTGTTCAGTCTGTGGTGTTAAAAGGTCACATTAGCAATTAACATGGTCAGGTTAAAGTGTCTGAATTATTTTTAGCCCCAAATTTTTATCAGTTTAATCCACTGTGTAAATAATTTTGGGGTATATTGTGTCACAGTTTTTTATTTTGCTATCCATATTTATGAACTATAAATGAACTATAGTGTACTGCACCAACTAGTGAAAAAAATAAAAATAAATAAATGAATGTATGTATATATATATATATATGTTACAAAAAACATCAAAAATACACTATAGATATTTTAAAAATAATTCTGAAAAAGCTGTTATGTATTGTACATATAGGACAGGAAGTCAAAAAGAGACATCCTTTGATGTGGCACGTAAGATCCAAATTGTTTTGTACATGTCCAATAGTTTCCATCAACACTAGAAATCTTAAAAGAAGATTTCGACAGAAAAACAGATCACCATCAGCGTGTGTTTTGTCTTCTCATATCGTACCTGACATTCCAACCTGTGTCCCGGTACACTAAAGACTATACACACATGCATAATGTTATTCAGCAAGACGTTTGGTGCACTGAAGTTCATCCCTTTGAGCTTAGACTGCTGGTACAAGATCAATGTGCTGTATTCAGTACTTATACTCACCACATGGTGGCACTAGACACATTTGAAATGGACCCCAAGAAGGTAGCATCTCCATAAACACTGCACACACTGGAGCAAATACATACTCCAGATAACAATAGTGATACAAACATTCTATACTGGCCCTCTCGAAAATAATACAGAATTGATCTGACTTCTGACAAACAACATAACACTCAAACCGTAAATGGTGTAATGCTTTAAAAATGGTGTTTTAGAAGCAAGTTTGAGTTTGTTTAAAGTATTAATAAATACAAATAGTGAAAAACATTTTAGATTAAAACATTAAGAAAATTATGAAACTAAAGCGAAAATGCATTTTAAGGTCTGTTTGAGGCAAAGATGAAAAATGATGCTCCACAAATCTCTTTGAATCAATTTGGATGTTGCATGAAACCCATCTTATTGTTTTTATAATTCCACATAATCAGAGGTATTTAATCAAATTATTTCCCCAAAATCAAAATTAATTAATAAAACTGTGGAAATGTGATATTTTTTCTTCTCTCAGCAAAAGTGATCAGTCTTGGATTTACATCAAACCATTTGAATGCATTCTCATTATATTTGTCTGTATAATTATTACATTTCGCAATCATTTTCTATTGGAGCATACAGTGTGAAAAGCAATTGTAGGCAAGCAATTAAATCAGATGTTAATTAAATCTGATCTTGTGTTTGTACATTAATTAAGCTGCAATTTTAATCTAGTAAACCCCGACAGTCTAATAAGAGATGTGGAAATGTGTGCAGGCGCAGAATTAGCTCATTTCATGCCTGTAAATGCTGCTTTTTATTTGTTCATCTCATCAGCGCGAGAACCGAGCGCGGCACAATTCCAGCCTCCCCATCGCAATTATCGGCCAAGTTAACAGAAGGTCAGCCATTATCTACCTTCATTATTTCCCAGGCCTAATTCTTGAACCTGGAAGACACACTCAGGAAATAAAGCTGGAATAAGAAACACGCCAAGTTCTAGACACAGATTGCGAACAAACTGGTTCAGAACGTGCTCGCGTTTATGAAGACGAGCGCAGCACCTACTGACACTTTCATTATGTTTATTTCAGCAATAAAGGTTATCAGATGAAACGCTGGTTTCCAAGCGCTCCAGTTCCTGGTAGCAGAGACATGCGAGATAAGTGCACGAATTTTCCCCTGCGGTCAGCATCTCGGGTTTGCTCGCTCACTCATACAGGTCAGGTTTACTCGAAGACTGAAGTCTAAACAAATCCCTCTCTTTTAAAAAAGCATAGGAACAGCACATTAGGCTAATTACAAACTCATTTAAAGCTGGCAAAATATTGATCGTCATGCATTTGGTAGCACACTGGCGGGGGAGAATAAGAAATATGGCAGGTGTAGATGTAAATTGTTTGTTGGCAGCGGCAAATTTTAAATTACAGTTCAATCATGGGAGGGTGGGCAAAGGGAGGGGTCTTTTCTCTGATCCCCTCTCTGCACGCTTAGTTAATATTTCACTGGGTGAGAATACGCCAGCCAGGGTGCATTTCACCCCCTGAATGAGAAGCAATCTCGCTCAGCCGACTCGAACAATAATTAGAATGGAGATTAAATAAAAATAATTAGAAAAAGTTCATCTAGTTTTGATGTATTAATTATTCAGTTGCGCTTTATTCCAAGTCTAATTATCTGCTTCACTGAAAATGCCGAGATTTGCGTGACTCATAAAAATTACATTCGTGTAATTATGTCAGCAATTTGCGGGGAACTCAACTAAGCGACGCGTCAGCTTTCTTTCTTTGCCTTTCCCCCCGCCAGTTTTAAGTAACTTACTTCCAACTACTTATAACTTATAAGTTAATACACTTCCATTCAACGCTGCCATAAAAAATAATGGAAGGCGAGTCGGGATTATTTACTCTAGAAATGGCGAGGCGTTCCCACTCCGGCTGATTTCCGTCTATTCCCGGTCCGCCGTCTCAGACACTTGTACCTCTCCGAGTACAATGAAAACAAGACGAGCTCCATCCATTCTTGGTCAGTAGATAATCATTTGCATATAAATGGGAAATATTTATTGTGACCGAATATTAAAAAAAGGGGAAGGCGAGATGAAGTAGTGTTTTCATTTTTCAAACCTCAGGAGGCGGCCTGTGATATGTATGTATTAAAGACTTGTTGGAAGATGAAGAAAAGGAAAATAAGTGCGGGGATCTGTCGGAGGGTTTATCGCGCTGTGGGACGGGTGAATGAAGCGAGCTGGCGCTGGTGAAAGAGTGGAGATAGAGCGATCGCTCTCCTCCGTCTATCTCTGCGGCCTGAGTCTGCTCTGGAATACACAAACATACTGACAGAGACTCGCAATATCCACACCGGCTCACTCTTTTGAATTTCACCGTAGCGTCTTTGTGTTACAATGTAATTACATATGTAATTACTTAGTAATAATAATGTGCGGCATGTAATTAATGTGTAACAAAAACTGCTACATTATTATAGCCTAAAAACATGACTTTCATTGGTGTCGAGTTGATTGAATCTCTTTTATGGGGAAAAAAGAAACACCACATGAAACATGAGCAAAAAAAAAGCAGTAAACTGTTACCAAATGCATTATTGTTAAATAAACAGTGCTATAGCTATATAATTACAGTGTAATAACATATGCAATTGACTAAATTCTACATTATAAAAACAAACAAACAAACAAAAAAAAAAACTCCCAGAGCTAAACTGTTGACATTTTTTATATTGGTTAGTTTTTGTAAATTAAATTAGCTTTTTTGTTGGATTAAATTTGGATAAAGATAAAAAAAAGTGGGTAACACTTTAGAGTAGGAACACTTACTGTATTCATTATTAACTACTACTTTGCCCTCAATAAATTTCTAATTTACTGCTTATTAATAGTTAGTAAGATAGTTGTTAAGTTTAGGTTTTGGTTAGGATTAGGGATGTAGTGTAAGGCATTAAATGGCTAATATTCTAGTCATATTCATGCTAATAAGCAACTAGTTAAGAGACCCTAAAACAAAGTGTTACCGAAAAGGGAAATTCAAATAAAATTAGAAACATCCAAATTTATTTTAGACACTTAATAAACAACGTTCTGTTAGTTACATTATAAACCGAAGGCGAAAAGCAAAAGGCAAACCGCAGGAATGAAATCAAACTTGAATTTTCAGGTGTAGCAACAGTCATTAGGTTTCTAAACTTGGACCGACTAAAAAAAGTGTGCATGGAAAAGACATCAACCACACATCAGCGTATTACACATGTACACCTTTTTCCTTCCATCTCCCCCCTTTCCTCTCGTTGGCTAGTTCTCCTTACATGTGGAGCCAAATCTCTTGGCATAACCACATTCCCCTGTGGGAAACCCTGAAGAGATAAGTGCACCCAGTGTTAGCCGAGTCTTGAGTTATAACTACGCCATCACAGATATGAAGTAACCTATACACAGATGGAGAGACTCCTGTGTTTACTTGTGTGTGTGTGTGTGGCCAGCCGGGTGCGTGGAGCGGCATGAAATTCCAGCATTGTGTTTTATCAGAGTTACGCTGCTGTGATAATAATGTTAGGAAGAGATGTAGTGTAGAAAAGGATGACAGAAAGGTGTTGACTGAAACAGCTCAGGCCGCTTAAACCGGCTTTGAAGTGCTGCCTCATTCAGACAGACTCATACTGCCTCTTTCCTGCGCTATCTAACATCAGTGCTGATGCAGCGCGCGAGCCAAAAGTTATCGTGTTCTAATCAATGCCTGCAACGATACTGTGTAATACAAACATTACAAATAAACCGCAAAAGAGGAAAGCCTCCTTTTCTGTTCCCCTTGCCGGAACATGTTTACACGCATACATAAAATTGCATATTAATGATATTCAGAGTATGTGTGACTAAAATCCAATTGGAAAGTGCTTTATCAATTTATTTCGAGTCCGAAAGAAAATGTGTAAACTTGAATTATATTACGATTTTTTTTTTTTTACTCTTATGTATTTTAAGTATTGGATACGAAATATTTTATTGAAATATTTTCAAGTGATATGTCCAACTACTTTTAAACATTTTCAACCAGGGGCTGTTGACTTTTTATATCAGTTAATTCTTTAGAGAAGAAGAAGAAAAAGTCCAATTAAAATTCTCTTTGTCAAACAGCGGTGCAACAAATTTAGGACAAGGTTGCTAATTCAGAAAGTAGGCTGATGAGATCATGTTTGTTAATGTTTTTAATGGAGTTGAGTATAGTATTTTATATTACAGGATAGTTGGGTTTAATAAGAGTATGGGTGTATATATATATATATATATATATATATATATATATAGAGAGAGAGAGAGAGAGAGAGAGAGAGAAGAAAGAAAAGAAAGAGCAATTAACTTTAAAAAGATCTTTTCATCATGGTAACAAAAAAAATCTTATCTCTTACTTTTTCACAATGTCTTTCATTTTTACTGGCTTTTATGAGTTGTAAGAATTCCAGCTCAAAAGAAAGAAAGAGGTTGAATGGTGAAACATGGAAATATTTTGTTAATGGTATGAGGGTAAAAAGATGAAATGTTGTCAAACACGCAGAGTGAATGGGGGCAGATGGGACTTCTAAGGCACGGCCCACACACTTACACACACACAGAAATTTGCTAATAAAATAAAGTCATGACTTATTGCTAATGGATCGTAATGCCAATCCGACACACATTCTAAGAAGTAATACTCATTTTACTTCTTGGCAAAAATGTGCAGAGTCAATCTGTACCTTGTTTTCCACCTATCTTCTCTCTCTCTGAATGCTGAAAAGTGTTAGGACAGCCGTAGCACTCTAAAAGATCCCTCTCTTCTCTTTTGCCCAGTGAATGACTGCATGTTAATGTCAAACACTTATAACACAGGTTTAATCCAAAGCACATGTTGTACTTCCCAAAAAACACAACCTCCGTCTCATGTACCGAGCTTTACACACACACACCACACGGACACATGCACCTCTCTGCCCCGCCAACAATAACACTGCCCTATCGGCACACATCAAACCACAGCGCAGAAAATCATTACTGAAATTAAATAGCCTTTTCCTCGCATGGAAAACAGAATTCATGGAGCTCGCCCGATCGGCGCAGCCATCTCAGAACTCTCTTCCTGTTGTTTGAACGTGCATTCTGTATTGTGTTGATATAACGCCCTCCGTCCCCGGAAAATGGAAACATGCGATGCAAGAACTCCTTCCACCTGGGGTTTTCATGACAGGAGAGCGAAAGACAGAGCGAATAAGTTCGTGTTTTCTTTAGATGCTTATTTAAAGTTGGTTTTCTTTGGCCGCCTCTGGACTTGCAGTTGGGCAGGCAATCGAAAACGGACCTATCAATTACTGACCCCTCTCCCCACTTATGACTCCTCCCCAGGGCCCTAAGGACAACAGGATAACCCTGCTAACGTGAGAAGTGTTCCCGGGGTGGACGTTAATTTACTAATGCGTTTTCGCAGGTCCCTTGGGGGCGCCACTGAAGAGTGGCCCTCTTGGGACTCCGTAGCTATTCTCATAACAGGACCCAGGCGCCAATCGAAAAAAGGGAGTTGATGGTATCACATTGACGAAACCACAAAGTCTCTGATAGAAACCTTGAGCGACTACTATTAATTGGCTTGACTGTTTGTTTTTGTTTCTGTCTGAGGCAGACAGCGATATGACGGCAAGTCATGGATGGCTCTATTTCTGCGTTTACCCTGTAATCAGGATTGACGTGCGTGGTTGTTGTCGTTTTACCACATAAAACTTTTTGGGAAACATTTGTCAGGCTAAATACACAAGCGTCAGTCACCCATCTGACCTACAATGGCACGGCACAGGAAACGCTGAGAGAGCTTTGCCAAAAAAGTCTCTCAGAGGATCTTAAAAATTGCAACTTTAGTCCATGATTGAGTGGAAAAGGGCTAGAAAGTTGATCGGAGGTTATCTAAAGGTTATCACCATGTTATTATCATGTTATAACATGGTTATTACTAAGAGCTTAAAGGTGGATAAAGAAAATTCTTTAATGTTTGAGCGAGGTCACTTAGAGTTTATAATAAGGTCGATTTAAGGTCATTTCTAAAGGTCACAGACTCACTAGTCCTCAAAATTTGAATGCGCAGCTACGCTAAAATGATTTTAAGATAAATACAATTCTGCATACGCATCCATCCACGCACTCAAGTCGCTGTGAACGTGTGACCCCGACCCTAATTAATGCATTAGGGGAGGTCAAAGGTTATTTAAACAGCTTTCTGTCTCGGCCAAAAGGGTGCAAGCATAGGCTGAACTGACTTTGTGGTTTGTTGGATGGGAGAACGAACAGGCAGTTGCAACCCACTTTAGCTTCTCCTGTGTGGGTAGGAGGAGATGCGGCGCCTGCTCACTGTTCAAACATCTACTTCTCAAGCCCTGGAACAAGGCTTGAAGTATAAATACCACTCTGAATTTTGATCAAAAAATAACACCAAGATTTTTCTCCATTGACACAACCCCCTATTGAGCCCGACCCCTAAAAGCTTCCCTGACTTCAGAGAGTCCATAAACAGTTCCTCTTTTCACCATAAATCAACTTCGCCGCGCGGCTCGCTCTCATTCTTTTTTTCCTCATTCATTTTTTCCTGTCATTTCTTTTGAGGAGTAGAGGTTGTAATTGATATGCAGGATTACAACTATGACCCTCCAGTCCTCATTCTTGCCACAGGGCAAAATGGAGATGGAACAGAAGTTTTGTTTGGACAGAGGCCTGAGATGGGAAAACTGATACAGACACACGTATAAGCCGTATTTACTGAAACCGTTTCTCTTTATTTACACTAATGGTGCCGTGAATGGTGCATTATGGGCTTTTCAAGTGCTGAGTGGAGGTGTCAGACCATGGGTTTGTGTGCGTGTGACTGTGTGCTAGTCATTAGCCTCTCTCTTTTGCTTTGCCCCGGGTGCTATTTAACATTTACTTGGTACTTGAATATTTTTTCACTTTTTAAGCCATGTAGGAAATGTGAGTTGACCTCTCCTTTCCTTCAACTCATGTACCGCCTGTTAACAAAAAGACCCACAAACACACACACACACAGCAAAACATTGTTAAGCTCCTGCTCGTTTTCAACTATAGTGTCATGCACTGGCTGAGAAATTCTATATTATTACATGATTATCTGGAATATTGCATTCTGATTGGTCTTTCATGGTCAGACATTTTTGTGTAGTTATTATTAAACTGTTTAATTAACCGCTGTACTAATCTAGATACAGTCAGCTGACAATAATAACAAAACTGTTCTTTTATGATAATGACTGGCTTGACTGTATATTGTTTACATTGATAAACATTATATGATGACACAGTTTTATCCAATAACGGTACTGTTCTTAATTGATTACACAGTGTTATCCCAATAGTTCTTTTATAGTTGTGTTTGCACACTGATTTTTTATTTTTTTTTTAAAAACCTAAACATAAAAAGTGGACATCTTTAGAGATACAAATAGTTCTGAATTTACTCGCCGGAAGTAGAATCAGTGCAAGAGTTGTGTTCTTTTTTTATAAGTAAACAAATGTTGTTTGAGAAAGTCATTTTAAAAGCAAATTTATTATAAATTAAATCCTAGATTTGAACTAATTTTTTCTTGTGATGTATTTTTACTATCATCAAAGCTCAACAAGTACATAAATCAATAAATGAGTAAATATCACTTTAATTTTACACACTCACACACTAAATGTATATATGTTTACTAGTTCTGTCAATTGATTAATCATGATTAATCACACACAAAATAACATAATATTTGTGTGTGTACTGTGTATATTTAGTATGTATATGTAGACACTTACATACAGCAAATATTTTAAAAATATTTACATGTATATATACTGTAATTATGTGATTTATTTTATATATAAATATATTTAATAAACATAACATTATTCTTAAAGATATTAAGGCATGTGTTTGCATTTACATGTAAAGAATAAATATACACAGCACACACATAGTATGTAAACAAAAACTTTTTTTTTTGGATGTCGTGTGTGTGTGTGCGTGTGTGTGTGTGAGTGTTTGACAGCACTAATGTTTACATGAAATAAAAGTGCAATTTACTAAATTATTTACATAAAATCATATATATATATATATATATATATTTATTTATTTATTAATTTTTTTTTGTATGGCAGAGCTACCACATGTTTGTTAACACAAATTCATTATTGATTATGATGAAATCACTTTGCATTTTTTCAGCAAGTCAGTGTGAAGTAAAAAACAAACAATAAAACTTTAAGGTGCCAGAAACGAACATTCAAACCAGAAAACTGAGACCAAAGCAACAATGAAAAGAAGAAAGAATGGGGGGTTGAAAAACATAAAAACCTTAGGTGGTGGACAATGTTTATTTAAGACAGTGTGTGTATACACTGAAGATTATTGAAATGTGTCTTGCCCTTTCCAAATCACCCTTCAGTTCAAAAAACTCAACACAGATCAACCATGCAAGAAACTTTTCTCACTTAAAACACCTTTCTGATCTTTGTGTCTGTGGCGTTTAATTGGGAACAGAACAAATGCACAAGGAGAACATTTCCTGCATGTCTTTGAAGTGAAGCCCAGTTTCACATAGGTGGTCCTCTTGTTTTTGAACAAACACTAAATAAAGCGTGAAAAATGCATGCCAAAAGACACACTCGCATACTCACACAAACCGTGCTCCGTTTCATCAAGACTGCATTCGCGTTTAGCTGTGTGTGTAGGTAGCACTGATTTGCATAGCCTGTAGGATGCGATCGCAGTGTAGGGGTAAACTTGCTACCGCAGACAAAAGCAGTCGCTGGGGCCTTTAGAGCACTGCGGGCCAAACGCGCAATTACACGCTATCTGTTTTAAAGGAGCCAACATGCTACAGTAGGTTAGCCTCACGCTAGCTCGCCATTTAGATGCATAGCTCATAGATATTTGTGTGCTGGAAGCCCTGTGCTTTAATCACTTGTAGTTTGGTTCAAAGAGAAGAGGAATATGATGGAGAGATGGGTGAAGAGAGAGGCGAGAGAAGAAAGAATAAACAGTGTTGAGCTCTAAACAGTTTTGTTGGGGAATGGATATTAGAAAGAGAGCGGGAGAGAGGGAGATAGTTGAGCCATATTTCAACCCTAATTAGAACTGACAAAATGTTTTTTGAGGGATCACTTTCTCTCCAGCTTTGTTTGCTTTAGCAAGTCAAAGCCAGATTTATAATGGCTGCAAAACGTTAGAGCGATCGGAAGTGCGTGCAGGGAGGACGACAGAAGCGGACCGAGAAAGAGAGAGACCATATGAAGGATGTGCTTGGTAAGGCAAGCATCACTATTTTAGTTGCTTAAACATAGGGAAAATATCCCATTGATTTATTGGAAATGAAGAACCCAAGACATGCAGGAGACTTCAACCCAAAGCGTACTTAAAATATGCATGCAATAAGGTATGTGTGTGCAAATTTCACAGTATATACGATTTTTGCAACCACGTGTCACTTGCGTCGTGAATTTTTCTTACTACTTCGTTTGACCACAAGGTGGCAACATGTAGTAGTAGTAGTAGCAAAAAAAAAAAAAGTGAGATGCAACAATAACAACTAATTATTGGAGATGCAATTACAATTGACCTGTACATTTCTGAGGGCTTTGCAAAGACATTTGTATCGCTCATAACTTTTGGAGAAAATAGCGCACACTGGACAAGGATAAAGTACTCATACAATATGTCGATCGCATGTGTTTGCGCACAATATCAAATGGAGTGCATTGTACTTTGAAAGGCTATGCGTCCAATTCAGTGTGTATGGTAAACGCCTAAGTTTATTTTTTGTATATTTTTGTACGTGTACGCTGGTGTTTGCGTACAGTTCAATGCGTAGCCTTTCTAAGTATACTTTGGGCTTAACCCCTTTATGCTGTAATCCCGGTACTGTGAGATGAATTGCACAACAACATGTTTTTTTGAAAATATTATACATGCTGGAGCACAAATATAGACATATGTAGTATCTCTTGAAAGCTTACAATCTACACTTTGCATCAGTTTTGCATTTATGTTACATTAAGTAAGAAAATAATGTCTAAATTCGCCCCCACAAACAAGTCATCCAGTAGTTTGACTTACTGTAAGACATTTGCGTTGATGGCAGATTACATCATCACGTAATGTGTGATACGTCTGACAAGCTCCCAATCAGATCTGTTGGCTGGGAAACTATGGATTATGAACAAATACAGTAATAATTTTGAATTATTTCACCCATGTGTTAAACTTTAAGGGGTTTTGTGCAAAATGAGACAATTGTTATCCGTTTAGCCCCTTAAATATAGTACTGGGACTGTTTTAAATTTAAGGATGCCTGAACTGGCATTACATAATGCTAAAACAAATACTTACTCAAAATCGTAGCCTAAACACCAACCTCAAACTCAGTACACTGCACATCCTGATAGATAACATTTCTATTTGTTGTGATTTGATCCCTCTACAATATGTCTGAACTCTGAACTGAATCCATGAAGCCTGAACTTTTCTTGACAGGTGACTTTGAGACTGAATTGACCAATAAAATCTGCGGAGGGATTTGCGCTTGTTTGGCAAAAAACAAGTAAATGAATAAAATCGCATGTGAATAAATAGATCTGTCACCAGAACAAAGCTAATATAGCAATATGCTAAACCACTCAGAACATAGCACCTTGGCAATATTAAAACACACACACACATTTTTTTCTGGATGTATGTTTATATTTTATAATAAATTTTCAGTTTTCATCTCTTCGTGGTTTTAACCTCTCTAGGTGAATCTAGGTGAATTATTTTTGAGATCTAAATGCAATAAACAGACTTGAGCACTGCACTGTTCAGGCACATAACTACTCTCACATATGTTTTTAGAGTTAATAGACTGTGTGTGTGTGTGTAGGCTCCAGTCAACTGTATTGTGCTAACCTCACTTTGACCCTGTGCTTAAGCTCTCTTTTGGACAGAGAATGGGCCGTTTAGGGGTTGAAGGGTGTGTGTTTGTGTGTGTGTGTGTGTGTATCTGAGTGAGGCTTTGAGATTTGTTTGGTTTGGCAGGTTCTGTTGACTATTGATGTTAGGGAGGGAGTGAGTTAAGGAGCGAGAGACCCACAGTTACTGCGCTGAGAGAGAATCATTTATACACATGAGAAATATACATATAAAGGCATCAAGATGTTATTGAACCGGACTGCAGTGACGTTATCCAATCAGATTTCATTACTAGAACATTTCGATTCTTAAAAAAACACTGGGAATTACAACAGGTGGAATAGCAACTGATCACAGTTAAACAGTTTATTCAGATCTCGAGATGGCATAAGAAAGAAAAACAGAAATAAGATCTATTTAATCTCTCAGTTGTTTCTCCTAGGCTGCAGTAAGATTAAAATGAGATATTTTCTTAAGTCTCCTGTTTCTCAGATCTAATACCCCAGTAATCTAATGTTTAAATTAAAAGTTATACATTATCATTATTATTATTATTATTATGATTATTATACTTTTTGTAAAATATTTTCATGTTTGCCTGATAAATCTAGTTTAAATTCAATTAAATTACATTATTAAAAAGTTCACATTAACATTTTTAAAATTGAATTTAATTTAACTTTTTGAATTAATACTTTTAACAAATAATTTTAGGAAAAAAACATCAACAAACTTTCTCCTGTTCGCCTGATAAATCTATTAAAGTAAACTTGAATGAAATTCAATTAAATTCAGTTTTAACATTTTTAACAAATAATTTTAAGGCAAGAAACACAGACAAACTGTTTCCTGTTCATCTGATAAATATATTTAAATTAAATTATTAAACATTTTACATGAACATTTTTAACAAATCATTTTAGGAGAAACATTGTCAAACTTGATAACAACTGAAACATCCATTAAGTCTTCTGAGCTATGAAGGTAACATCTTAGAAATACAATTTCCTCTGCTAAATGGCCCGATGTTCAGATGTCTGTCTAGACAACTCAATCTCACAATCTAATATCTCAGATTTATACTTTGAGTGTCTGTTAGTCATATTAATGCACAAAAGCTATACAGATTACAAGACGATATGTTTAAAAGGGTATGTAGAATGTAATAACACTAATGACATATTCATTTCATCAGCATATCTGATTTCAGACAGTAAGGGTAGAGAATTGACTGTCCATATGACAACATGCACAGACAATCTTAATATTTTAGGTGAACAGTCAATCTCACGCACACATTAACTCCCACATAACCTGATTAGAATGAAAAGTGTGTGTGTGTTAGTTTAAGGGGTGTGTTGCGTGGGTCAGGGGGTCATTTAAAGGACACACTATCAGTGTATCAGCTTCGATTTCTGGTTTTTATTAGACCCAGTAATAATAACGAATTTAAATGCAAAACAAGACTTCATCCCAGGAGGAACTACAAGTCAAGGCCAGGTTCTGGAGGAATTATTTGAGAGATAGATTCAAAGGTGCAGGTTGGATTGTTTCCCATCCAAGAAACGTGTGTGTATATGTGTGTGATTACTGTTAGATTTAATAACATTTGATTTGTTTTTGCATTCTGCTGACCACAGTTAGCTGATGTTACAGTGAATCATTCAAACATGCAAAGAATTCAGACCTGTTGGCTACGTTCAATGGAGTACTATTGCAAACAGATTATATACTAAATTGCAGCCTGTGTAAGAAATGCAAATGTGTGAAATAGTGAGAAACCTGTAACGATATATGTTTTACATTGTCACACGACATCATTACATTCAGACAGTTTTTTTGGCAATCCAATAAATTATCATGAATTTTGTATTAAAATAAAAGTTTGTCCATCACACTTTTTTGGTCACTTTTGAATGCTGGTGGTGCTTTCACTCTAGTGGTAGCATGAGACGGAGTCTACAACTACAACAAGTGGCTCAGGTAGTGCATCTCATCCAGGATGGCACATCAATGCGAGCTGTGGCAAGAAGGTTTGCTGTGTCTGTCAGCGTAGTGTCCAGAGCAT
>JAUMHE010000046.1:12685036-12702536 GCA_032359235.1 Enteromius mattozi
AAAAATTTAAGGGGGTCTGAATACTTTCCGTACCCACTGTGTATATATATATATATATATATATATATATATATATATATATATAGTACAGTTAAAAATGTGTTATTACTGTAGGGTCAGTGAATGTGTGTTCTTTTATCTTTGTATCTGCTTACAAAGAAATTACGGGAAATTCAATTTATTTGCTGACATCCTTGAAACATAAACACACACTTGTGCGCACACACACACAGTGATTCAAGTGTAGGTGTGCATTGGCGATTTTACATTTTAGTCCCTTCCACGTCTGGGTCTAATATCCGGTTGAGTTAAAGGGAAATACATCACATATACGCACACAGAAGCACTATGTTTACCCATATTTCCGAGTTGAAAGTTGATCTGGTTCCAACACACACGCACACACACCCCACATGCTTCAAGTTTTCAACCAAGGCAGACAAACTCTATTAGAATGTACCTATATTAATGCTTGGGTAAACACACACAAAACTATAGGAACTTATCCAAACACTTTTCAGAGTCACAAAATGTTCTTTAAAGCTAATAGCTCACCCCAAAATAAAAATTGCATACTATACTCACCTTATTAATCACCCTTGATCTATGTTTATAAAAATCTCTAAATCTCCCAAAATTATTTTGTATCCCATGATAAACAAATAAAGTAACAAATTAGTGCCAAATCAAATGGAAATTAAAGTTGTAGCCACTGAGCTTGCTGTAAATTGGTGAGCAACGGCATCAGACAGTTCTAGAGGGCCACAATAGTCAGTAATAATTTCTTGTTTTGATAGTTTTAATAGTTTTGATCACATTTAGTCTCATTTTCAGTTTTCACTGTATGGAAAGGAGCAGCATGAAAATCTACTTTTTTCTGGGTTCCGCAAAAGATAGCAAGTGAACGAGAGAGTACATTCATTTTCTATTCTCTTAACAATACTAACTTATTACTTAATATGTTTTCTGTTAGTATTAAGAGCACTGCTCTTAACTGGTGCAATATTTCTTTTTGAGATTAATATCCGGTGTCACATTAATGTTTAACAAGAAGGTCAACAGACTAGTAACGATGATTTCATTCTTGAAGAAAACTACTGAATCAATGTCAAACTCCATCTACGTCATTCAAACCCTTCCAAGTTCGAGCAGATATAAGTTCAATCCATATTTTCTCATCCTCTTATTTTCTATGAATAATCGTTTTAATCTAAATGGATCCATCTCTGAAAGGACACATTGGTTGTGATGATTAATCACCACGCAGCCTGAAATAAATTAATTTACATATCTAGGAACAAAGACATTATTTATTTGAGTTCTGCACACCTGGTCGGTACACCGCTGCCCACACCGCTACACGCTGCAGGATAGAGCAATAAAGCCAGGAGAGTTATGATTATCATCTCAGTCATAATGCCTGCGTCAGTAAGATGAATGCAGGCGAGGAAGCGCGGGGACGCCGACTCCTGCTTTTAATAAATCCCACATCACCGCTCGCCAAAGCTCTTCACCGCCACCATGACAACCGCATTTATTTTAGGACAGTTTGATAAATTAATTTGTTTTTATCGGATAAGAATACATTCAGGGCCGAATTGATCTTGACTGAGAAATGAAATGCGGCAGAGCCAGGCAAACTCTGTGCTTAGCTTTGAGTTGTGAAGTGGTTTTGAAGTGGGTGTGCTGTAAAATTATTATTTTTTTTATTTATTTATTTTTTTGACAGAGATTAAAACTAGGATTTTGTAACTTCAGTTGAAACAACTGACAAAAAAATTAAAGGAAATTAAAACTAAATATGTATTTGATTACTTAATAGGCTTAGTAAATAAACAAAACTGTAGACCATAGAGAGCTAATCTGAAGCAAAGACACCATATTGAATCGGATTCAATAAGCCTCATTTTTTAAACTAGATTTAGACATGCATTTGGAAGATTTTATCTAAAGTCATTTATAATGCATTGTATTCTACATTTTTTTCTAGTATATGTTATGTTCATGTATTGCCTTAATCATTTGAATCATAGTTTGTGTCATACTCATATTTCATTTGAGTCACATAAAGGTCACACTTAAATATTTTAATATGATTGTGTTATTTTTATATATTTATGCTACAAGTGTGTAGATCAGGGGTGGGGAACATCGGTCCTGGAGGGCCGCAGCCCTGCAGAGTTCAGCTCCTACCCTAATTTAAATTCACCTGTCTGTAGCTTCCAAGTAACCGTTCAGACCTTGATTGGCTTGTTCAGATGTGTTTTTTGATTAGGGTTGAAGCAAAACTCTGCAGGGCTGCGGCTCTCCAGGACAGACGTTCCCCACCCCTGTTGTAGATTGTGACTATTCTACGAATAAAAATGAAAGGATATACTATGAATATGGAAAAACATTTATTTGGAATCTTTTTTGGAATAAACTAACAGTTTTTTGTACAGTAAAAATGCTAATAAATATAGCAAATATTTTCCACAAATTTGTTCTGTTTATGTTTTTTGAATGTTACATACACTGTTACATACACTGTTTATGAGTGTCACCATGATGGTGTTTAGGGGCAATCGTGGCCTAATGGATAGGGAGTTGGACTTGAAACCCAAAGGTCGTGGGTTCGAGTCCCAGGGTGGGGGGAGTGAATAACCAGCAGTCTCTCCACCTTCAATACCACGACTGAGGTGAGACCCTTGAGCAAGGCATCATTCCCCCAACTGCTCCCTTTGTGTGAATGACACGGAGCACAATCTGTATGTGTTCATATTTAAAAGCTGCTTGTGATGGGCTTTGGTATATCATGTGACTTTTTCATCACCACCTGCATTTGGTGGTTATCAGCATATTCCAAATGTACAAAACAGATTTCAGTACTTTAATAGGTTGGTATATTAACATTATATCAGTTAATGAAATTACGGTATTTAACTGTAAAACATTTACAAATTAGGCTTGAACAGTTTATACTAAACAGAAAACTGTGCCTCATCAACAAAACATTTAAAATAGCATGTTTTCTGACTAACATGCAGAATTAATTTTTTGAATGTCATTCAAAAGCTGAATTTGTATTGAAAAATAATTCATTGCACTCACTGATACTGGATTGCTGCACTTTCTAACATCAAGTCACCTTTTTAACAAAACTAAGCCACTCCCCAAGACACAAAATGTAGTTGATTCAAGCCCGTTTAAATCTTCCCAGCTGTTTGTGAAGGTTCATCAGCTGCTTGAGAGTGTGTATTTGGGTTGACAGCTTTATGTTTGTTCTTACTCTTCTGAAGAAAAAGGAAAGCTACTGAGAAGGTGATAAGAGAAAACTCTAGTGTGCGAGAGAGAGAGACATATCTGATATCAAGCCACAGGTCAAGCAGACACACACTCGCGCACAGACACACACTCGAGAAGACAAACTGGAGGAATGTGAGCTGGTGGAACAGCCTGCTTGACGGGTATCAAATGGAGCATCTTAGATAAAGACGCTTCTGCCAGACTTCACTTACACACAAACACACAAACCAAAACATTCTCACCAAAGCAGGCCAAAATCTTTACCAGACACACAAACATACGTGCAAAGACCCACTCAGTGCGTCCATCGGAAGTAATTGACGCATTAAGAAACCAGAATTTGTGCATTATGACAATATCGATCGGCAAAATCCCCGAATGCACACTCTCACAGGATGCGAGGAAAGATGATGGTTGCTATCAAAAATCTACATCTTAGCAATATCAAGTTTCTGTACGCAAATGCTAAACACCAAAGTGGAAATGGTTGTCGGGGTGCTTAGGTGTAGTTAACCTTCTTATCGTAATGCTGCGCACTGCAGAATCAATAATAACCATGCCGCACCAATCTCCATGTCCGCCCAGGCGAGGAGGGAGCCAACATTGCCTTCAAAATGGAGGTGCGTTGAAATGTTTAATCTCTGCGGCAGTATGATAAGATTGCTTCCTCCATTTTGGTTCCAATGCATCTGAACCATTTCCCTTGTGCCAGGTCTGTGTGGGATGTGGTGTAGAAGCCATCTTTATCTTCAAACCCAAGAGTATATCAGCTTTGTATCTCGGGGCCCCACACGAATAGGAGGAGAACGGGATGATGGGTAATCTTCATCATCTCCGATCCAAATACACAATTCAATGCTTGCTACCTGTTTTACCTTTGACCTTAGAAGTTCTAATTCAAAGTGTCTTAGTTGATTACCTGCTGAAAGGCACTAGTATTTGCTCATACCTGCCCACATAATATGGTAAATGTTGTAAATGTGTTATTTGCATCAACGAACCGACATTCATAAAACAATGTAAATTATGGATAAATAGGATATTCAATTAAATTGCATTAACTCTAATGGTCTAACCATCAACATTTTTGAGGAACTTTTCTTAAAGCCTTTATCTGTAATGCATTACAAACGTGTTATTAAAGGGTATAATGCATTATAATTATTCATAATGTGTGTTGTAATACATTTATTGTTGGAAATAATTGTAACTGAATTTAAAATGTTTAGCGTAACAATGAATTGTAAAGTGTTAAAATGTATTAACTGTAGTTACAATTATTTGTTAAAAATTTGCAATGCATTATAAGGTGCATAAATAATGCATTGTACACAAAGGAATTAAGTAAAGCGTTGTTAAATTCTTTTTTGTTAAATGTTAAGTAAAAATGGTAATAGTACTAAGAAGCAAATATTCTTTTTGGTGGTTGTACTCCATGACATCTTGCAATCTGTAAAATGTAATGGAGTCTTGTAGGTCATTACTATGACTTGTTTGGTTGTTTATTTGGTTTGGTGTATACCTGTATGTTTGTGCATGTTTGTTGCATCACATGACTGGATCGGTTGCACCAAATGACTTTTTGGCAGACAAAAGCTTTATTATTAGTCTTTTATATAGCATGTTAACAAAACTTGATGTCAACCAAGAGGAAAGTTCTTATCACATTAAGAACTTATTAGAAATGTCACATTTTGATTGCATTATGTATGTATGTGTACTGTGTATATTTAATAAAATGTATTACGTAAACAAAACTTTTTTATTTTGGACACAAAATTTTTCATTTGACATCACTTTAGGAAGGCTTTTTTATTTTTTAGAATGGCTTGCAGTTTGGTGTATTCCTGTATATGTTTGCATGTTGGTTGCACCACATGAATTGACTAGTTGCACCAAATGAGTTTTTGATTGACAAAAGTTGTATTATTAATACGTTTGTATTTTAACAAAACTGCTTGGTGATGTCATCCCCAAAGAAAAGTTATTTCAGAAGCGGAGATATCACATTTGATTATAAAGGCAATTTGCTCACAGAGAAAATGCAATGAGACCAGAAATGTAAAAACAAATAGGGTCAATTTTGATTACATGCCATAAATTAAACTTTTCAGCTCTTCAGAAAAGCATTGAATGACTGCAGTAGAAAGAATGACAGAAGTTGTTAGGAAAAAAAGGCCTATTCTTTGCTGCAGTGTTCAAATCACTGAGGCGACTGCAAGGCCATTAAGTTAACACGCTCTGGAAAATAGCTCGCCCCCCCACCTCCCCATTCTTAATGTCATCTGAATGCTCTTTGATGGAGGCGTAACCTTATTTCAAACTGTGTTAACCTTGGCTCTTCCTCCTTCCCTTTCGCTTCGTCTCGTTTATTTACCCAGGAACTATCTGCACACGGGGCGGTTTCGCGCTCTGATGAGCGCTTTATCTCTGAGCCCACCTTTCGCCTGCGTTGGTCTTGCGTTGGGTATCGGTGTTAATTATCTCGCCGTATTCCCCCACTCCTGCCTATCGGATGGCCTCATCGCCACTACGTAATTATACGCGGTTCACGGCCGCCCGCCCCTCTCTCACGGGACCTGTGGAAGAAGTGTGGAGGGAAAACAGCAGAGACTTCATCTCATGGTTTGCAGATTGTCTTGATTTTTGTACAACTGCACATAGAAGAAATATACAGCATGTCATGTTAAAAATAATCACATAAAGGGCTACTTCTCATTGACTTCTACTTTTTTTTTTTTTTTTTCCGAAATAAGCTGATTATTTGTGGTCTTTAGCTGATAGCTAACCCTATTTGCACCATTTGTTATAATACTTTTTTAAACAGCTGGACTTTTTGTTTGGACATTTTTTGACCACAAACCTAGCAACAACCAGAATGCTCTTGCAACTGCACAGCATGCATGAAAACATATGCTCATTGCAAAACAGGCAACCTAGGCTCACTGGAAATACGTGCCTCTTCATACATTTCTGCAAAACTGAATAAATGTACCAATACATACATATCACTGCTGTTTCCAGTTGAAATGAACACTGGAGGCAGTAAAACTCCCACCACCTTTGTTCCTTTTCACACAAAAGTATGATTTACAGGTACATTTTGATAAAGGCTAGCTTTCAGACAATTAGTTGCAGAATGTTGTTATTATTTCAAAACAATTTTAATATCCTGCACGATTTAAAAACTGATAGTTTTGAACGTTGTCACATATACAGCTTCATATGTATGAGTTTTCAAGTTTAGTGAGTTTACTCAGTAGCTTACATGATACGGTGTTGCACTTAATCGGTAAAAAGTTAAAATCCTGCGCAAAACAAAACAGCTCAAATCAGCAGAAGGAAGTTAAAATAGCATGCCTGCATCAGCGAATACATTTTTACATTACATTTGCATTAACACTATCGGGTAGGTTTAAGTTTGGGTTTGGTGTAGAGGATATTTACAGCATGATAGAGCGTTAATCTTTAGCGACACTCACTGGATATTTGAAGTCTGAACGGCTCAACTTATCAACTTATAAAAACACTGCCATACATACCTGTACCAACCTAATACAAACATGCAACAGTTACGTATTAAAAGTGTGTTTTAGCGCAACTCTCTGGACATTTCACTCCGAAAGTGCTGTGAAATGTGCAGTAAGGTACATAATTATGGGGTTGCAGAAATGTATGTATAGACACGTATTTCCAATGACCCTGGGTTGAAAACAGGCCCATACAGGCCCAAGACCCCAAAACATACTTATACATACAATTCACGATAACACTTTTTTCGATAGTCCACTTTAGACATTCTACTAAAGGTAAGTAATTTTGCAACTACATGTCAACTAGAAGTCATTAGCGTATTAGTAGATTGTCTGCTTAACTTCTAAGTAACACTTTATTCTGACATATTGAGTATGAGAAACTTTGCAAGTATGTCAACTTATTCTACTAACCCTAAACCTACCCTAACACTCTGAGAGTCAGTAGATATGTAGTTACAAATGAATGAAAGTTAATTGACACATAGTTTGCATGTAGTTACAAAGTTACTTATAGCTTTTCTGACGTAGTAAACTTGCTCGATAGCCCACCTGGTTCAGCATTGTGATTGTAATGCAAAGCACTCAGGCACATCTCCATGAAACTTAAAGTAACCTGCATATAAGTCTTAGCCTAAAATGTTTACTTTTTGCAGTTTTAAAGTAAATTAAAAAAAAAAAACACTTTAGAATAGGTACCACTTGTTACCTGTTAATTACGACTTTTTCCTTAAATTCTTATTAATAGTTAGTTGTTAAGTTTAGGTATTGGGTAGGATTACGGATGTAGAATAAGGTCATGTAGAATAAGGCATCAATATGTGCTTAATTAACACTAATAAATGGCTAATATTCTAGTAATATGCATGCTAATATGCAACTAAAAAGTGTAACCATAAAATAAAGTGTTACCAATAAAACCTTAGTGCCTCTAAATACCTTTGCCTCAATAAAGTCCTAATTTGCTGCTTATTAATAGTTAGTAAGGTAGTTGTTGGGTTTAGGTATTGGGTAGGATTAGGGATGTAGAGTATGTTTACATAGAATATATAAACAGTACTAATAAACAGCTAAACTCTTACTAATAATCAACTACTCAATAGTGAGAACTGGTCCCAATACTAAAGTGTTGCCAATTTAGCTTACTTTTAAGTAAATATTTAAAGACACTTGTTGTGGGGCTAATGCTTTAATTGGCGCAGGTTTAATTTCATAGTTATTCTTTCTGATCACCTTTGCACGTGTCTCCCAGTTTCCATTCCACCCTCCGTTCATTTGGTCTTTTTCTTGTAATAAAGCTGTGCTCCACGCCAAAGACTCCATGACCTTCTCTCAACTCTCAGACTCCATTGTAGCAATGAGAGAAGTAATTAATGCGTTATCCTCTCATCTGAGTGTGTCTTCTTTTTAACGGAGGTGTACGGCTCCCTCTGTTTCTCTCACACTCTTAATTAACTCGCGGTTCGTCCAATCCTTACCCCACAGCCTTTTCTTTTCTCCTCTGACGGACGTTTATTCACATTGAACAATGGTGGATGTGGACTCGCAGTGAGTCACGGATGTACCGTTCCGTTGAAGTTGTCAAGTGCGGGTGAAGAGAAAGTGAGGGAGAGTAAAGGAGAAATGATGAAAAGGGGGAGATAAATGAAAAAGAGTTTAACGCATTGTACGTCAGAGTTTAAAAAGGACCGAGAGTACGTTGGGACAAGAAAAGAATAATCACTTTAGGCTCATTTTGTACAGAATTTTAAAATGAGATACTGCATCTTAACCTTGACATTGAATACAGAGGATCATGCTGCGATGTCCATAGCTTTTGTACAGAAAGATTGTATTTTGTGTATCCTAAGTACATACACTTTAGTATTTGTATTAATTTTTTTTTGGTTTTCAGGACAGCTGAAAATGACAAACAATAAAAATTATTTATATATTTCTGAAATTTCAGATCTGAGATAGGGGTAAAGCCACAAAAATGTGTTTCAAAAATTCAATTCAATTCAATTCAATTCAATAAAAGAGGAAGAAGAAAGTTGAAAACTAAAACTTTCATATTATTCATATTTCATACCTCTGGGACATAAAAGTCAAAGAAGTTCAGAAATAACTCAAATATAAAATATAAAAGTTCAATTACAGAACAAATGTGTGATAGTACGAAAATGCAAATAAAGGTACAATACTTTAATAATGTAAACACTGAATGTCTCTTTACCCCGAATCAGGTTTTAGGTTCTATACAACAATTCAACAAAACATATTACAGAACATTAAACATTTCATCCTGTGATGATGCGCTGTTTGTTTTATTTATTGCTTTTTGACTTCATGTATCATAACGACTATGAACATATTGTGTAATATCAATGTAATTTTTATTCGTTTAACTGCAATAATAGCTTGTTAATATTTTAGACTAAGGTTTCAAGTCATATACACAATCAAGCCTTTAGACATCATGCACATGTGCTTTTCTGCATGACACCTGACACCAGCCTTTTCTGCATATGCCTCTTCTCTATTGTGAGAGGAAATGCAAATCTAGTCTCAGGTCATTGGCAAAGGGCACGCGCCCCCATTACTAACTCATTGCTGCTTTATTTTACCTCACGCTGACCCATCCAGGTGCTTCTCCGACTGTGGGCCTGCATTCACTCTCACTACAACAATATGAAAGCTGATCTCAGATCAGGTTTCTCCATGTCCATTTTTATATGGGTTTGAACACACAACGATGCTGATCTCGTGACGGCTCTCTTAAATAAAAGTCTCTGAGGCCGCTGCAGTTGACTGTGAGGTTGATGTGTCCTCAGAGAAGTCAACATCTTATCCATCCAGGCCACTGAGATGCATTAGTATGCTAAGTGACTGACAGCCTAGTGTTTATATAGGCTTTGTTCAAGACAAACTGACCCTTGAGGGACCAAACAAGAAGCAGGGCTCTCCGTCAGGTCAAGGGTCAAAATGTGATGACCCTTAAGCTGGCTTTGTCCTCTTTGATTAAAGCACTCAAATGGAGGGTAAAACTGTGTATAATTTAAATAAATAATTTAAGAAACAAGCATTTAAATATAATTGTAAATTTGCTGAAAGAATGAGAAGAAGAGGAGAGTAGGGTCATTCGCCCTCAGATGTCAAAGAGCGATGTATATCATCTCACATGTGCATATTTCCATCTTTCTTTTAATTAAAACCCAGCAGAGACGACTGTTTTAGGGTATAGCTATTATAAAAATCATTCCGACATTAGCCGGGCTGTGTTTGTAACATGGTTTTATTTTGCTTTTTGAACTTAGCAGTAATAAATTACACACTAGCGTAGCAAGGCTGAGCAGCTCCTATCTTTTTAATTTCCTAAATGCAATTCATTGCTCCGAACATGGGCTCAAAACATTAATTAATTTGTATTTGATAATTTGCACATTTTCCTAGCATGACATGAGTGAATTTCGCCTCTCTCTTTAAACTTTGCTCTGCCTATATAAGTTTAATTAAGCGGAATCTTTCTGCATTATCGACAGCATGAATTGGAGGCTTTTTAAAACATATGAGGTGTGGATAGCGTTATATATATATTTTTAATTTGGAAAAGAGAAAGCATTTGAAAATGAAGCAGAGGGATAGCTGGAGGTGGTGTACATTTCATTGTAATTTAAAGAGACTGAAAAATAAATACGACTTAGAAAATCACGCACGCACACACACACAATTGTAATTAAACTGCCGTGTGTTTTGCGGAGAACTTCTTGGGCCTATAGCTACAAAAAATTATTATTGCTTGTTTTCCCATCAAGTGTGTTGGTGTGAGATGTCGAGGCGGAAACTTGAGGGGCAGATGGAGTGATGTGTGTAAACGTTAGCATATCAATCTTAGCATAATCAGCCTTCTTCCATCAGATTAGCATGAATGTTTTTTAGCTGCATAGGATGTTGATAAACGTTCCCTCGTGCACAAACACACACATTCCTGTCATCTGGGTCCGCTCTGGCTTTTTCAGAACCTAATCCAAGTTTGATCTCCCATGATCGTGAAATTTACGCAACACGACAGATGAGCACAACGATAAAAATGCTAAATTAATGAAACATAGATCGCAAGATCTCCCTCTCCATTTCTTCCTCAGATTACTCGGAGAAGAGACACGAGAGTCGTATAACCCTAGTTCTGTGCTCTTTTCTACCCTCATCTAGCCCAGCATTCTCTGCCACTCTAGTTTATGTTTTCAAGCAGACCTTTTTTTTTATTACTGTTTTGAAGTACATGAGGTTCATTTTGAATTGTGACCTTGCTTCATGTTCATGTATTATGTTCAAAGCACATCAAGGCTCTATTAAAATGTAAACAGACAAGTATTTTTATTTTTTTTTTTTTTTAAAGGTGACAGTTATTCAGGGTATAAATAATTAATAAATCAAATAATACTAATGATAATAATAATATATAAATGCTATAAAATCTGTAACAAGTCATCATATATATATGTGTATATGTTTTGGTCATACTTTATTTTAAGGTCTTAACCATGATTTTTGCCTTAATAAACTTCTAATTTGCTGTTTATAAATAATCAGTAAGGTAGTTAAGTTTATAAATATATTGGGCAGGATGTAGAATATGGTCATGCAGAGTATGTTCTTCAGAAGAAGTAATAAACAGCCAGTACATTAAGTAGGCAAGCTAATAAGCAACTACAGTTAATCGTGAGAATTGGTCCATTTAAAGTATTGACATTTTTTATGAGATTTGATAAGTTTATTCTAAAATTGTTATATATATTACAATTTTGGAATAAACAAATCTCCAAATCAAATCTCAAATATTGTGCAAGACTCCAAGTTACCAAAAACTTTACTGAAAGTACAATTTCTTAATTTTAATAATCTTTAATAATAATCTTAATTCTGGAGTAAGAGTAAAAAATAGTCAGATACTGTTTATTCTTGTGCTTTTGTGTAATGGAACTGAATAAAACGGGGTGAAAGATACTGTTTACTTTGGATCTTATTCAAAACAAGGGATGTATTCTATATAAATTTGCCTAGATACAAAGACTGTTACTATTTTATTGGTGACAATGCAGACAGATCAATGCAGACAGTACGTTTTACATCTTACTTACTAAAAATGCTTGTAATTACATCTGTAGTTAATTTCTGTAATTACATTTATGATTGCGCATAACCCACCCTAACCCACCCATACCACCAAACCTTACCCGTACCCCCCCTCAACAGCATTTTACAATACAAAATGAACACAGTGAGTATATTTTATTAAAGTACATAGTAGTTAAGGCCACTTAATACAAAGTTGGACCAAACATTCAAACTCATTTCAGAACCTGAATTCAGACTGAACCAACTGCTTGATCAAATCTTTAAATAGCATCGACTCAAAAGAGTGATTTACTCACAACACAGTAAAATGAATCTAACAAGCCCTTAAAATAAACTCATTATCTAACATATATTGTTTTAATGTGAAGTATCGAGGAATATCGACCAGTGTAACAAAGTGAAGGTATGTGTCATAGTTTAGTTACACTGCTTAATGTTTTTCTCGTTACATGCAGATTTTGCCAGAAAATAATCTCTCAAACTTTGTAAAATATGCATTTTGAAGGAAATACGCCACACAGATACCTTCACATAAAAAGGCAAAACGTTAACAATTTATTGGTATTTAAAATTGACGTCTACTTGCCACAGCAAATGAAGAATGGCCCATCAACCTGACGCGAATATGGTACTAGAAAGGATTAGGAATTAAGGATGACTCAATAAAACACTACCAACTGGCTCTCTTTTACGCTCGATTCTCTGTCCTGCTTCGATGCACACTAGACAAATTACCTGCGTGGTGGCGTCAAGCATAGAGCTAGTGAGCGGGAACACCCCTTGACACAATGCCCTCTACCCACTATCTCAATTATTCACAAAATCACCTGATAAAGAGAAAAAAGATTCCAAATGAATTGACCTGAATGACGGGGTTTCCTCATTCAGTCAAAGCGCCACAATGGCTCCACCTCACCCCTCCAAGTCTTTCCACCCAACACCTTGATAAAACCTCCATTCTTTCATTTTCTGTCTCTCATTCCCCTCTTTCATTTGCTCTTCGATCCCGGGCCACCGGGGAACACATGGGCCTTTGTTCGCTGAATTGGTTTTCTGATGTTTCTCTTTCTTGCTTCTCTCTCTTCTCAGCTCGTCTTTTCTTTGGGGAGAGCCTGATTAATATCGTCCGTAACGTGAAGCAGTGACGTGCACGGCCCCTCTCAGCCATTACCGCGCAGAGTCACTGAGCTTAATACCCGAAATATTACAGTCACAGCGTAATGGGATTCCAGCACAGAATATGAAAAGCATGAATTTATGCATTTTGAAATGATGGCAGAATAACTCAAGCGGCTCATTAATGAGACTCACTGTGTACAGAACTCATGGAGGACGTATGATGTGAAGCTCTGATGTGCCGTTTATGATTCGCGCTCAAAATTAGCTTAAAACATGAGAGCAAACAGTATGTTACTGTTCAAGTTTAGAAAAGTAGAAGCGCGAGATTAATTATTGGAAGGCCTAAAAAGTGTAAGCGAAGTCAAATTAAGTTTTTAACCCTTCAGAAAAGAGCAATGCTGCTAACAGCTAACAACAGTAATTCTAACAATAATTCTAACGAATAACACTATTCGCTATTTGCTAATTAGCATGCATATTACTAGCATTTTGGCTGTTTATTACTACTTTTGAAGTGTGTATTAATTCATGACCATATTTTAGATCCCTTTAAGCTACCCAATACCCAAACTTAACTACTACAACAACTTACGATCAACAGGCAGCAAATATCAATGTGTTCCCTAATGTAAAGTGTTACCAAAGTGTTAAATGTTATTAATCATTCTGATTCCATGAGAATAATGAAGTCCACACCACAGCTACACTGACCCAAAACAGGAGGGAACACTTTTTTATTCCCCCAGCTGACAAAAAATAAACCCATTTTTACACACAACACAAATTTTCTAAATTGCTACCTGGTCTTATGACATAAACGTACTGTGGTGCTCTTTTTATCGAGACGAGAAATACGTGCCAATAAGTACATATCACTGCAGTTTCCAAAAGAAATGAGCACTAAAAGCAGTAAAACTCTTTGAAAAAATTTGAAACAGTTCAAATCTGTGTAAAAAGAAGTTGAAATGACACGGTTGCGTCAACAAATGTGTTTTAATAACAGTTTTACATTTGCTAATACTTTTGGGTAGGTTTAGGGTTGGATTTGGTGTAGGGCATACTTCCAACATGATAGAGCATTAAATTTTAGCAACAGTCCCTGGATATTTCAATTCTGAACCGCCGCAATACATACCTATATCATCATGATAAAAATGTACCAGGGTTCATGTATTGAACCTGTGTTTTATCGCCACTCAGTTGACAGTTCTCTTTGAAGCAGCAGTGAAACGTGCAGTAAGGTACATAAAAACGGTGTTGAACAAAAAGTGCACAGAGGTACATATTTTTTATGAGACCAGGTTGCAAAATTGCAGCACGTTTATGGTAAACAGAACATTAATATGTGAAGTAGTAGTTGTTATAGTTATAATTCTTGATTTGAACAGGCCTTTATACACCATTAACATCTGTAGACTAGTCTTGAAAGCGTTTAATTTCTGCAGCATTAGCAGAACCAAACCGATTCGTAAAGATCCTTATGTTATGCTAATATACATTAGCATAATATTACATAGTCAGAGCTGGGTAGATGACTTACAAATTGTTGTTCGTTACTGATTCCAAATTACATGACAATAAATTTCTACATATATTAGTTACTGCTACAAACTTCCTAAACCATTCATCTATACTTCAACTCTGATAAAAAAGGTCTGTTTTGTCAGCTAGCTGTGTTAGCTAGATTAGCCTGAAGAACTATGCTGTCTGCAGTCTCTCTCACACACACACACACATTCCCTGACTTTCCCTTTCTGTGCTCCCCATGCCAAAAGGTTTTGATAAATGAGATGGTTTAATTAATACTTTTCCAGTGCTTAGTGCAGGGAGCTTATAATTAGTCCTGGTTTTAAGAGCATAATCTCCTGACATCATTGAGATCTTATCACACTCGCACACAAACACACTCACACGTTCAAGAGTCTGACACACACTGCTAGCCTGCCGCTTATGGATGATTGCGTTTGTGTTTGTGTGTGCGTTTGCATTCAATCCCTGTCAGTCACAACAGATTTAAAAGTTAGTCTCCATTGTAAACAGTTGTTTTAAACAGTAAATCACTGTGATGGGGAAGTAGAAAGAGAGGTAGAATTAGTCACAGTAACATACATTTATATATGACACTGTTTCTGCAGGATGCAATCTGCATGCTGAGAATATATGAAATATTGTATACTACGTTTAGTGATCAAGTGATATTAGTAGTAGTGATGGTCACACTTTATTTTAAGGTCTAATTCTCACTATTAGTAAATTATTAGGTATTACTTTTACCACAATAAACTCCTAATTTGCTGTTTCTTAATAGTTAGTAAGGTGGTTGTTAAGTTTAGGTATTGGGTAGGATGTAGAATATGGTCATACAGGATATGTGATTTAAAAGCACTAATAAATAGTCAAAATGTTAATAATAGGCATATTAATAAGCAATAACAAGTTAATAAGTGATAATTGTTAATAGTGATAATAATAAGTTAATAGTGATATGTAAAATTACAGATATCATTCTAGATATTTTTATTTGCAAGTTAAATGGATGAATAGCTGGACACCAATGAAATCATGTGACAAGACTAAAATATAATTTATCCTATAAAATGTTTCATATTTCATATTTCATATACTGCATGGTGCAGAATACCATGCTAGTAAATAAGTAGTTAATATAATTTAATGTAGCAATTTAAGACCGAGCTATTCTAATCATTCTAATCAAAAGTCATATATTTGTGTATACTGTGTATATGTAGTATGTATATATAAATACAAACACTTGCATGTATATATTTAATAAACATATATGTTATGTTTATACACACACACACATATATATATAAAATAAGAAAATAAATACATAAATGCATTTACATGTAAATACTTTAACAATATATACACTGTATGTATGTGTTAATATATACAAAATAAATAAACACAGTACAAACACATATTATGTGAACAAAAACTTTTATTTTGGATGTGATTAATCGTGATTAATCATTTGACAGCATTAATAAATATAATATAAAGCTAGATTTAAAACATTTCGGTTTTATTTTTACCTTCAGTTGAAGTCAGGATCATATAACATTTAGATTTCTTTTTTCTTACTTTTAGCTTTAGTTGACATTTAATATTTCTAAATTATTAATATTAAATTAGCACTGTTTATTGGCATACTATTTTG
The DNA here is from genome assembly GCA_032359235.1 of Enteromius mattozi. Classification (NCBI taxonomy): domain Eukaryota; kingdom Metazoa; phylum Chordata; class Actinopteri; order Cypriniformes; family Cyprinidae; genus Enteromius; species Enteromius mattozi. Next base: position 12,701,276 of record JAUMHE010000046.1, read on the forward strand.
TACTGCGAAGCTATTAAAATAATCATATATGTAGGAAATAAAACGCGTGTGCACTACTTTTTATTAACAATAATATATCAAATCATATTATATCATATATAACATTGTTAACATCATTACATGTTAAACATTTAGTATATTTTATTTATTCATTTAATTTTTGTAAATCTTTACCTTCATTTATATAGCAATTTATGCAATACATTGTATAAAAGAAACTTTACAGTGTTAAACAGTAAAACGATGTTTTAATGATGCAAAATAAATTCTTCTGTAAAGCAGCTCTAAAAAGAGGACAATAGCTAACAATTCATTTTTTAGTTTAAGTTAGTTCATCATTGAATCAGTGATGTCATCGTCCAGTTTAGTTCAGTTCTCCTTCAACGGAGTCTGTGTAATCGATAATATTGCCGACTATTAAGTGAATATGAAATTAAACATTAATCTTAATTAAATTCAAGATGTCATTCTTTAACACATTTTCCTTTTTATTTACATAATTAGTGTGGGCTCAAACAATAATTGGTTGCTCTGTTGCAATACTAACTCAGAAAGCCTCCTGAAGACCACCTGACCTTTAAACACAAACCATACGAAGCTGCATCATCTGCAGAACCTTCTCGCTACTTGCCACCTTAAAGTAAACCTGCACGAAAAATAAAAAACACTGCAACTCTGTATTAATTACAAACTGGTTAGCAGTGGCTTTGTGAAATGCTGTATCATTTAATTGAAAAACTAACGATCCCAATTTCACTAACTTCTAATTAGAAACAGCACAAATGTTATCATTGTCTCACTGATGCGTGCAAACACGCACAAAGGCCACGCTCACACACTCACTGAGTCAAGCACACACACACATACACGCTGGTATAAAATCCAAAGGTTGTTTCTCGCAGAAGCATTTGTGGATATTTTCTGGGTATCAGTGGCATGTCTTCACAGATAGAGTCAAACACTGCGCTTCACAATGAGAAATCAGATAATACCATCATATCTCGATACATTGTCTCCATGTTTACACAATCAGAACAATGTGAGATTTTATTCCCTCAACACACATACAATCACGCTGAGTGAACATTACACATTGTGAAGTTGAGATTTCAGAAGAAAATCTTAATGAAACATACAAAATTAGAAAATAAAAACAAAAAAGAGGGATATTAATGACATTCCAACCATTGCACAAAATAAGTACACTTGTACTGTAGCATCCTTTAAAAAAATAAGACTTAGCATGAAAATAATTTACTTT
>JAUMHE010000046.1:12703868-12717776 GCA_032359235.1 Enteromius mattozi
ACGAATGACCTAAACATAACCCCGCCCCTAAACCTACCCATCACGTGGTTTTAGACAAATCGTACGAAATCGTACGATGAGGTCGTACGAATTGGCACAAATTTGCAACCTCGTACGAATATGTACGAATTGCTCGTGAGACTGTGGTGTCAGAACACATTTCACACGACATGATTTTGAATCCCCGACAGGTCCAGATATTTAGCATGCCAAATATCTCACGGGTGTCAGCGACACGTCGGCGATTCTCTCAGATTGAGTCTTTAATAGTTCACACTGTGAGATTGTCACTCGCGTGAACGAGCACTGATTTGTCTGTGACTTCGGGCATTTGTCGGCGATTTCTCAAAACCTGTCGGCGAGTCAAAATCGGAGCTAAAATCGTGCAGTCTGAACTCGGCATAAACCTACCCACTTCTGAACAATATAAAACACACACAGGCAAATATAAGTGCAGTGACAGGTATTTATTGCAAAAACTGACCATAAGCAGTTTAAAAGCATTAAAAACAAGTCGTGTTGCATTCCAAGTCCCTCTAAAAGCCATGCGATGTCTTTATGCGAAGAAGAAAGTAAAACACAAGGTTTCAATCCCTGAAAATGATCCGCTCTGTCTCATTCAAAAAGCTACTACCATCCTGTAGAATGACGCAATCAATCGCAAGACATACAAGAGCCAATAGCATTTCACAACCAAGGCTGATGTAAGGATTCTTCTGGCAGTGTTTTTTAAAATTTGATCGCAGAGACTGCAGCAAACACAGGATGAGTTACGGCGAACAGAGTCTGTGATTGCATCTATTCCTCTCACAAATCAATCCTTTTGCCTCGGAAGACATGGGATATTATTCCTATTTGAATAAATAATTACGGTACCTGCGGTTATATCTTGTGTTTTATTGACAAATGGTAGGTTTAGGGCCAGGGGTTGGGTTACGTGCTCATAAATGTGTAAATAATGAAATATAAATAAATCCATTGTGACTGTGTACAATGAAAAATCACACCCCAACACATATGTAATAATAGCAATAACATTACCCAATATGTCATGTTATCATGACGATAAAAATTCCCAGTATCTCACGTCGGCACATTGCCACAGAGGTTTCTTATTTAAAGCAACGGAGGACCTGCACATCGAAAAGTGATGCTAAAGGGTACCCTGTGCTTCAAAAGCGACGCCAAAGGGTCCTGACCAAGTGGCAATATGTGAGGAATAGGGAGTGTTATTCTGGCTGCTATCACTTTAAGATCTGGCGTACATGACGTGGATCTCACACACATCGTATTTTCTCGTAAGGCTTAACCTTTTATATATTAGTGCACTTTAATTTGAAATTATATATTTGTGTGTGCAATAGAAAAGCACATGCTACAAGCACAGTATAACGGCTGACAGGACAGGAAAATTGTTTTTTACCTACATATCATCTGACCGCAGTTCTACCAGAGCTACCCCATCACCTGTTGTGTTTCCGTGCTCATTTAACAAAATCGCCTGCATTAATGCACTCATGTTTGGTACATGTTAGGGGTTTGTTCTACACCCAAACCTTAAATAGATATACCAATAATCGTGATACTTGACTAGTTAAGCAAACAAGAAAAAAACAACCATAACACGGCTAAAGCATGACTCTATAGATATCTATAGATGAAAACAACCAAACAAGTTCAAGTCAACACAGGCATCACCTTTACAGGCGCTCAAAAGGTATTGCTGCAGGCTACTTGGCATCCTAACTAGAAAGGCCGCCAACGTTTTCAATTAAAGATGTGTCTTTTAGCAGGCAATAACTCAGATTTATAGGTCGGGTAATGGAATTAATGTATCTGAATTGGAAGATATATATAAGGGCACGGAGTTTGTTTTTTTCCATTTCGTTTAGCTCACGTATAAGACATGCAATCAATTTCCAAGAGCATTTTTTCTCAGAGAGCTTATTGATGACAATGCATATGATTTATTTGATTTGTCTAGACACTCCCCGTGCTTTCCCAAGGCAGAAGTATGCGTGTGTGTTTGTGTGTTTGGCATCTTCTGCCCCGATGTGTGTGATCTGTATTAACTGAGTGTCAGGGTGAAAGGTGAGCTCTGCCGTGAAGCAATAAAAGCAGAATTAAATCATAAATACAGTGTTATAACAACAAACTGTCAGCTTTAATAAATGGTAGCGATGATAACTATGGAAACCAAACAGATCGCATTGTAATACATTGTAAAACAGATAAATATTTTTCTGGCTACTTTACTGTCATTGACTATTAATTTCCCACAAAGGGGCTAGACAGCAGACCTCAATGATGGATTCTTCATGTTACTGAACCGTGTGTCCATAGTGTTTATTTTCAAAGTGGCCAGACTCATCTATTTAGAATAGTGTCTGTAATATTTTAATATTTGAAAGTGATGAATGTCATTTGTTCAAAAAAAAAAAAATTTTTTTTTTTGCAACAAATGACATTCATCACTATACATACACACACACACACATTTTATTTATTTTTTATTTAACCACCAAACCATCAAATAGCCCATTACATTACTTCAACACTGATCAATATATCAGTTAATATTCTTTGTACTATGATTATTTATTTGTTTATTTTACAGAAGAAGAAAAGGCTTCAAAATAAATACATCAATTTCAATTGATCAAAGTAAATTCTAGTATTTTTTTTTTCTCTTTTTTTTTTATCTGCAGTTGAAAATTACAGGGTTGAAAGCTAAAAAAAGAAAGAAAAAAAAAGGCCAATAACTGCAAATATATATTCCACCTAACATAATTTACTTTCAGTATTCTTTGTACTATGATTATTTATTTAATTTTTTCCAGAACAGTTTAAAAATCTCTCAAATAAAAAGTCTGTAAAATAAACCACATGGTTTAAAATAGACTGATAAAGCATTAACATAACAGAGTTGAGCGGTAACATTTTGGTAGAATTATACTCTTATTACAGGTACAGACTAATAGAAAAAAAAATCCTAAAATAAAAAAAATAAATAAGTGATAAATGAAATGTGCTAAATCAAGGAACTCTTGTATTATTCAATGTCACACGCAGCAGGGCAGAAAAACCTCAAGGGTTTTTCTAAAGACAAGTGTGTTTGGAAGACACTGTGGGACGGTTTCCTGAAGACAGACTGTCTTGAGATGTCCGTTTAATGAAAGTCAGGAAAGCTGAAAGAGCTACTTTTCTCTTTTCAGAGTATGAGTATGAGATTTGGAAACTAAGAGAGTGAGGTGTCAGTCTGATTTATTGGCCGTCATTTTCACTGACCTCATAATATATTGAGTGTGTTGATGTTACACAATGCAATCTTTCATAAATCTTAGGCGAATAAATGCACAGGTGAGAGTCATCTGAATTACTCATGCACTAACAAATGAAGAATAAAACAGATGCATGACAGTCTTGATCGATTCTCTTTCCTGGTAAAGCACAATTGGATGAGGTGGGTGGTTTGGCAAACTGAGAGAGCTCATAGCTTATTCTTGCTTAAACTGACAATCATTGTATAATAAAGGAGTGGTAACGTGATTTGAAATTATGAAATAAAATGTCCTTCACCAGTTTAAATACAATATTTCTAACTCATTTGGAAATCCTAATAACATTATATCGTATATGACCGCCACATTTACAAATCAAAGATGCCTAATCTGTTTTTAGGAACATGGTCCTGCCACAGAGAAGTAAAAATAAAGAAGTAGCACAGATACTATTACCCCTAAGTAACAAAAGAAAAAGATTATTACAGTAATGACAAAAATGATAAGCGTAGGATGTCTTAAACTGCATTAAGATTTTGCCATCCCCTTTTGGTATTAACTGTATTAATAATACACAACAGTATATTCAGTAACACTTTAGAGTAGGGAACATTTATTCACTACAACTTTTCCCTCAAAAAACTTCTAATTTGCTGCTTATTAATAGTTAACAAGGTAGTTGTTAAGTTTAGGATGTAGAATAAGGCATTAACATGTGCTTAATTAGTAATAAACATCTGATAATCTGATGATGTGCATGCTAATTAGCAACTAGTTAAGAGACCCTAAAATATAGTGTTCAAACATAATGCTTATACTGTGCCTAATCACATTATTAGTATAATTAATAATTGAAAATATTCTTAATAACTTAAAAAATAATAAAAAACATAAAAAAAAAAAAATAAAACAAGCAAATAAAATGCATTTAAATATTAAATATAAAAGAAGGAAAATATTAGAACATATTAAAACTGAGGAAATATTAGATTTAAACACATAAGCGTCTACTTTGAGGCAAAAATAATGAGAACCACTGTATAGATGTCATAATTTTGATGTTCATTTAATTTTATTACAGTAGGTCATAAAACACATTTGATATACCTTGTACAATTTATGCCTGGCAATATCTTCTTCCAACATAATCGATTATTTAAAGGACTGATTATATGAACCCTCTTTTATTTGAATTTCTTTTTTATTATCTTATTTATTTAACTTTATTTTATATTGTCAGAGTGTCAGAAACCATGTCTGTTATTCAAATGATGTAATTTTGTTTATATGTAAGAGACAATTAAAAGTTGACAACAAAACATTTTAGTAATATTTTCAGGTCCTAAAATTATGTGACCTTCTTATAAAGCAAATTTCACACTTGGTAACACAAATATATCAACTATATCTATACAGTAGGTATACTTTGACTATTTTTGCTAAATAAAAGTCTACCAAAAAGCTTAGCAACTCATACTTATGAACACTAAATTATAAAACCAAAGCTACATAATAGATAAATTAAGATAAAAAGTACTTCTGGAGCAAGAAACCTTAAAACTTACACGCCATACTCAAATCTTTGCAAAGTAAGTAAGTAAATGAATAAAGATATGACCAAGGTTTGTTGTCCTTACAAAACTTTTTTTTTTTGCTCTCCCTAGCTCATCTCCTCCCTAGCGAACTCCCTAATCAGGAAAAGAAGACGATGAGGATGACCGGGAAGACAGAAGCAGCTAGATATACAGGTAGGGGTGGTGTAACCCTAGCCCCGAGGGCAGTGTAAGTGAGCAGAGGGGGACAGTAGGACTGGCCTGACTCCAGTCGCCTGGCCTGGCCCCTAATGGGGTCCCTTTCTCTGCCTGCGCGCCGCTGTGCTCCCCTAATTGAAGGTAATTGTTGGGAAGAGGCTTCGGCTGCCCAAAGCCACACAGAATTCCCACTGTTCCTTTCTCCCAGACGGGCAGACCCAGAGCGGGAGGGGGCGGCTGATGGGGCGGATCACATTTCCGACTGGCCCAGGTCCCTGCTCGATGTCTTACGGCATGCATTGGCTACACACACACACATAAGTGTATAATTGTGTCCAACCTAAATGGGCATCCTGTTCTGGAGTGACAGCTCAGAGGGTGGGTGAAGCCTGATGACAGACGGACAGAATGGGAGAATAGAACGCGAAAGAGAGAGAGAGCAATTGTTTTCATGCTGATTCATCGGTAGAAACCTGTAGTCACCATCCACAGTTAAATGCTCACACACACACACGCAGGTGATGAAATAATGCTGAAATGAGGATTGGACGCACTGAATGAGGAACTGTAACCATGTGTCAGTACGGGACGCATCGCTGCTGCAGAACTGGGCTCCGTGCCCAACTAGACATTACACCATCTACTGCGAGAAAGAAAGAGAGAAACAAAGAAAGAGAGAGAGGGGGAACATGCCAGTGGAAACGTGGGTCCATCATGCTGAAGCAGGTCTGAAAATGAGACGCACTGTATGTAATGAAACCACTGGAATTTTCTCAAGCACACGTTGTGCAACTGTATGTGAGAAAACATGCCTAAACTTCAGCTGATGATTAACAAAAGACCTATATGCTGAAAGTTAATGTACATTTTCTTGCATTTAGCACATTCCAGTGGTCTTTGATAATGCTTATATGGCTATTACTATTCTTTAGGTTAGGGATTTTGAATGATACCTCACATTTACACAAAGGAACAGTTCCCCTCAAAATTAAAATGCTGGTATTAATTACTCACCCTCTTGTCATTTCAAACCCATAAGACCTTTGTTAATCTTCAGAACACACATTTTTTGCATTCTGACCCTACATAGACAACACTGGTACTACAATGATCAAGGCCCAGAGATGTAGTAAGGACATTGTCATAACAGTCCATGTGGCATCAGTGATTCAACCGTTATTTTATGATGATACCACTGATGTCACATGGACTATTATAATGTTGTCCTTAATGTCGCTCACAGAAAGCTCTCGGATTTCATCAGAAATATCTTAATTTGTGTTCCAAAAATGAACAAATGTCTTTTGAGTTTGAAATAACATGAGGGTGAGTAATCAATGACAGAATTTAAATTTTTTGAGTGAACTATCCCTTTAAGTAGGTACTTGCATCATATCAAGAGACCAGAAAATCAAGACCCTGGAGGTCTTTTGACTTTTAATTAATAAGCAACCATTCAGAACATCACGACTGCTTGAGTCTGCTTAGTATCTCTAAAATCGAATTTGTCTGTTTATTTTCTTCACTTTTATTTATAATTGCAACTTAATATAATGGAAATGATGGAGAAAATAGGATAAAATAGGGTTGGGAAAAAAATGTTGCTAGTCAGACTCAAACTCACATTTGTAGCATGACCACCACAGCTCAATATAAGCATTTTTAAAAACTGTTTATACTGTAAAATTACTACCGGACTGTTATTACTGAAACAGAATCTGTAACATACATATATACATACGTAGGGTTGCCAGATCTTGTTCATTTTAGCAATTCTGCTTTGGAGCAGAAACACATCTGTGTAACTTCATCTCACGAGCACAGAATGAACATCAAGGGCATAAAGTGGATGCCTTTGAAGTGTATTAACAGGTGACGTTCTTAACGTCCTTCTAGATAACTCCCCCACCACACCCAACACAATATTATTGATGTCGGCCTGAACATTACACCAAAGTTCTGTGAAATCGCCAAAACGCCATATTTCCCTCCACGCCGGATTTCCGCAGTGTGAGATTCTGTCGAGTGTGCGGAGCACTGGGCTGAAATGAGAATTACCTTCCCGCTCTGCGCGCTCAGAGACACCGCGCTTGGCTGAGTTTAGCCGTACGGACGCAGCCAAGCGGGAAATCCAGATTCCAGCACTATCAGGGAAATGGCACATATGACTGCGGTGCCTAAGTCGGCCCTAATCAGGTCAGCCTAATGGTAACTCACCATCGCCATCATTCCAGCCAGACTGATTGAGCCTCTAAGCCTAAATAGCAATGCTCTTTTCCGCCTAAAGCGATTCCTATATTACTTTTCGCCCTAAAACCCAGGAAGAGAGAGCGCGAGAGAGAGAGGGAGAGGGGGAGGTTGAGATGGAAAAGCGAGCGTCCCGTGCGTCCTTTTCTCGGCGGAGTCAGCAAACATTCTGATTCACTGACTCGCTCAGCCACGGTTGCAAAATCAACAGCGCTATCTCCTCCGTGTGATTGTTCCTTGGCCGAATTCAAAGCAACTTACGATATTCATTTCCACACCGCAGGAAGAGATGATTACGTTCATTGTGTTAGCTAGAACCGAAAGATCTAATGAAGACAGCGAACCGACGACTTTTTGTTGCACAAAGAACTTTGGGCCTCTTATTGTCTGACCTCTCTAGCCCAATCGCGCCGCTGGCGTCTCAGATGGCCGCTTCGAACTTCTGCGGCGCAGACATCGGGATGTGGCCCGATAATTAGTCAGATGAAATGAATTTGGAGTCTTTCTTTTTTTCCGTGAGAGATTTCCACCATAATTACTGTGGTTTAATTAAAAGTTCCCGTCAATCTGCCAGATTGCCGACTGGGCCGAATAATGGACGGAGCCGACGAAATGAAACCTTAATCCAGCGTCAACGTTAATATCTGATGCCTGCAAAGACAAACCTCTTTTTTAGGGTTTTAGAATCTCTAATAGAGCACTATTATATCTTTTAAAAACTCATTATGGGATCTACAGGAATACTGCAAGCGGGATCCTTAGAGGTTGCTGCAGTATTCTGTACCACAATGAATCTGGAGAGGAGAGGTCCCCATCTGGGAGGTGGCATGCAATTAGAGTACACTGGATTAGTTTCTTTTTAAAGTTATTGAAACACAATGAGAGCACAGAACGTTTCTTTTCCCGCTCTTCAACTCGTCAAACTAATCATCTGCATTCTTTGGAAGTCTTTTTTTTTCTCCTCCTTCTAAGCTCCATCTATCACACGCACTAAGCGTTAAAAGCCTCTATTTCAAACAGGAGAGTTGAAGACACGTTACAGGTCACAGTTTGAGAGGAATTAGCAAAAAAAACACGAAGCAGAAAGCCCTCGACGACGCTCTTATTAATGTAAGTGCTGACCTGGGAATTCACAAAACTTCACCCGAGAAACTTCCCCCGACACGCGCGCTAATAATGAACCTGCGTGGAAACGTTATTAGCGGAATTAAATGCCATTGCTCATGACAATGAGGTTGTGTGGATAAACGTGGATGAACATAATATTTTGAACGAGTGTAAAGGAAACTTGATTTTGCTCAGTGAAAAGATCATCAAGAAGAGGGTTTTCAAACAAGGGTTGCTCCCTGAAATCCTCAGAGGAAAAAGTGAGCAAAACACATTTACAGAATTTGACATTAATACTGTCACACTCTTATTTGCAAAAACTGGACAGACATGATATACTGTATATTTTTTTTTGTACAATGACAAATATAAATCCAAGTTAATTTAGCAAACAGAAAGAATCTTTAAAATATCCTTTAAACTTCCAATTTGAATGCACGATCTGGATAAACAAATGGAGCATAATGTGAGTCTCAAACAAACAAACAAACCATTTTTCTTCTGTAAAATGTAAGCATCTGAAAAAAAGAAACGTTTAACAGATTGCTTTGTGATTTATGTGATTTTAATCATGAAAATGTGTTAATGCCTTTTAAATGATACATAACATATATGACCGAAGCTATAGCTGGTTAGATAAACGCGTTCCGTTTGTTTGTGTTTTTAGTTAGCAAGTTAACCACTTAGCCTACTAGCTTAGCATAGTGCAAAGTGGTTATCCTGTTCTCCCAGTATATGCAAGATACAACAATATATAATCAGCAATTTTTAACATTTATATCAATTAGCTTTTAAACGATTAATTAACAAGATTATTGTTTAGTGCTACAGAGCAACTAAATCATAGTCATTATAGCATTAAAAATGTGAAACTCCTTGATCTAATGTACCAAAGCAATACCAGCAAAAGTATGTTCAAAGACAATGTTTAAATAGGACTTATAGTATTACTTATTTTGGGGAAGAAAAAGACAAAAACAGTCGCATATGCATGTCGGTGTTTAAAAAAAAGGTTTGAATAAGTGATAGACTCGTACACTTTCCCATGTTTTTTTTCTATACCTGTCTTATTCAATTCTCTCTATCTTCCTTTCTCAGATTTCGAAGCATCTTTCTTTCATGAGCACCACTGAACCCGCGGAGGGATGTTGGATTTGTGAAAATCAAAAGGCCTGTGATCCGTCCGGCTCTTCCATAGCCGCAAGTACACGCGACTTATGATTAAACGCGCAGAATATATTAAATTAAACCATTCTGCCCCCCAAAAAGGAGAAATTAATGAGGCAGGTAGGAGAAATGCTATGATAATGAGCCGAGTTAAGATGCCCCCCCTGCAAAGATATGTTGAGCGGTAATCCAGACCCCTACATATGAAAGCGTATTTAAGCCGAACCAAATTCAAATGATTTAAATGTAAAATAATCAGCAGGTAAGGATCTTATAAAGCAAAGAAGCAGAACTAACTACCTTGGCCCTCTGTGACTTCTTTTCATATTTCAGCTTTAATTTTATTTCAGTTAACTTTCCCTAAAACACACACACACACATATACTTCTTAGAAAAAAAAAAATCCACAAAACCTAGTGGAAAGCAAAGTCACAAAGAAGATCTTGTTATTATCTTAAAGGAATTACAAACATAATAAAAATATTTATTTATTTACTTAGTATATATGTGATAAAACTGTAAAGTACATTATACTTATTACTGTCCCAGTGTATGTCAATAATTGTTTCAGTTTTGTATACACTTATTTCTCCCAAGAAAATTTAGGTGTAACATCTGAGACAATGTTGATACTCAAATGAAACATAAATGAGACCTCCATTAAGCCCTCCTAAGCTAAAAGCAATTACATTTCCTCTGGAACGTTTCACATGGCAAAAATACACACAGCTAGACACACCTTGTACACTCAGCGCTCATTACTTTTGAACTCAAGGGTAGTAGGGAGTCAATGACTGATATCTGAAGACAGACACAACACACACACACACACCCTAGTGTCCCGTGACCCTCCATCATGGCTGGCAACCCCTCAGTGCAGTGTTAAGGGCCCATCACTCATTCCGTATCCTAACCAAAACAAAATAGTGCCAACTGGTAGCGCTTAGAACTGTTTACAGTGAAGCTGTTCCATACACCCCCATGATTAATGTAGGCTGGGCAGACAGGTAAACAGACTCTGTGTGTGTGTGTGTGTGTGTGTGCGTGCGTGTGAGTGATTAATTTGCGACATGCAGACAGGTAAACAGAAGAATATTTACATGGCTTATCCCCCCTCCCCTATCGACTTAGTTCTTCTAAGCTGCAGATATTTTATCCTTTGAGCTAAAACTGTTTATTTTTTTGTGCTATTCTGCTAGGCTCTGACACTTCTTTATTCTCTGTAACCCCCCAACCCTCCCCCCACCCCCTTTCTCTTTATCTCTCACATGGAAAGGTCACAAAATACAATATATAGATGGAAAAGAAGGAAACAGCTGACAGAGACAGACCGCACATTTGTTTTTACAACCCTGGCCAAAAAAAAAAAAAATTGCTCATTAAACTTAACTTAAAAATGCACACTTTTAGTGTTACTAAGTACTACTAACCCTTATCACCTGTAGGTAAAAAAAAGACAATTAATGTTTATTTTAACAATGAACAACTGGAATCTAAGCGGGCCACATACAGAGCCCTGAGGTATGCCTTAGGAAATAAGTATATTTTTAAACCAAAAACTCTATTGATACATGCTGTTCTGAGACTATGTGAATTTGAGGTTAATTTCAAAATTATCATTATTTAACAGAAATTGTTTGAATGTTTGGCAGTCCAAAACAAACACAGTAAATATTAAGAGTATATGGGGGTTAAAACATAAACTGTTTTGCTAAGTGCACATGCTCTGACAGGAGCCATTGTCTTCTTACAGGTGATAAAAGTTCGGCTTGCGTCATTTCTTGACCCTATTCCTCTGAACATTTCCTTTGGTTTGATAAAAATAGCCAGAAGAAAAAGGGGAAAAAAACATGTTTCATGTATCAATGAGATTAATCATTCTATTTAAAAAAATAGATAAATAAATATACAGTATATATAACTTATTAAAAAAAAATTGACATTTTGTACTCATGAAGGAGATATGTTCAAGCATGCACTGCATGTTGTAAAGTAACAGTGAAGAGATCACCTTATTATGACCCATTGTGCAGCAGCAATGACAGACATTTAGGTAAAGCACTGAAGATGGGTGACAGTGAAAGTTCAAACACGTGCTTCATGTCAGTTTGCCAAACACACCCAAAATCCGTGACAGCCTGTGCTGTTGAAGACACATTACAAAGTATTGTCACACATATACACCCTCATCCTACTCATGTCAGTCATGTAGAAACTCAAATAACTATCATTCCACAACTGTCACGACACCTTAGTCGTTTGATGGTCAACCTGGGGTCAGCAGTGAGAAAGAAGTCATAGCTGCCTAGTTATTTTATAATATACAATTACAACACAACATTCATGTACAGAATACCACAGTTATGATATATAATTTCAAAGCCAGTTAATCTGTGTCTTTATCAGTCAGTGTACTTAATATTCAATTATCTCTTCGTTCATGCACTGATCGCTTTGAATAATCCACTTATTTTACTTTTTTTTACGATAATAATCATCTTTTCATGTTGCAATCTATGCTGAATTGTGTGAAAAAAATTGCTGTTTTAAGCTGGGTTAAATAGTATATCTCCATCTTGAGTAGGCTAAGTAGGGGGAGAAGGCAAAACAAGAGAGTGATTGGATTTTCACACTTATAAATGTGTTTCTGACATTAGTCCAAAAATGCTGTAAATCATAAAAATAATCATAATTAAACACAGAATTAAATAATAATACTTTTTTTAGCTATTGCTTTAGAAGGGCACTAGCAACAGGGACTTTTGGACTGCAGTCTAGCCATGGTAGATGTACATTAATAATTAAAAAAATATTATTTATATTATTAGTATCTTTAACTATGGGCTAAAATTTAATACATACAATAAATACATACACATACAGTATATATATATATATATATATATATATTTAAATATTTACATATGCACATTTATATGTCTATATTTATATAATTAATATTATAAATAAATATATTTGTTATATTAAAATAACACTGCATATATAGATATACGTAATAAATATACATAGTGCAAATAACAAAAACTTTTATTTTTTTAATTAATTGCGATTAATCATTTGACAGCACACACACTTTTTCTGCCACAAAAAGCAAAACTCCTATAGGTTTTGTTTTTATTTTATACAGGTAACATGCAATGACATTCGTCTGTTTGTTGGTTCGTTAATCTTTTTTAATCATGTGTACAATACAGGTATATAATGACTAATTGAATAACTTGTACAGTATGGTAAAAAACGGTAAAAAACTAATGGCAATGGTAGAACAACCACCATTCACCTGTGGCAGTTAGTATTTCCCAACTGTCATTTCACGATACGCTCGACCTGAGTTTGAGTTTTTTCAGGCTGACGGTATGATGACATGACCACTGCAGTTCAGCCAATCAAAATCCTGCTAGCATCTTCTGATTGACAGATTCTAACTACCCGTTTGCTCCATTCAGAGGAAAAAGGAACTGGTCTGTAAACGATACACGTGGGAAAGCATCGTTGTTATTGTTATTGCAAAAAAGTTAATTCGTCTAAAGATTTAGGCAGGCGCACCAACTGCCCACTGTGTGTGTGTGTATTTTCTTTTGCCAAATGACATCAGACGCAGCCCACACGTGGTGCACTGAAAAGACATTAGTATTCAATTCAATTACATCTAAATACATTCACATTGATCAGCCCAACTAACACGCTGATAATCGCAGACACACAGTAACGTAGGCTCATACTTCAGAAGCTAGTTCTAATCATCTGCCTAGTGACATTTTAATTAGAGAAATGTCGAGTTAGCACTCTGGAATGGGAATTAAAATCTCACACACACACACAAGTCCCACACCGAATGGGAAGACCATTAATACTGATGTTGCGTCCATATAACTGTGTATGTGCGTTTATCTAGGTGTGTTTAAAGTCTTATCGTTTCTGTGTATTTATGTGTGTGTGATGCACTCATGTCTTTCATTCTTATCTGAGTGTGAGGGCTCTGTGTGGCAAATGTGTGAAGCGGATATGTGCTTTATACTCTGTTTCAGGTGGATTACGGTATGTATCCTATGACATGACGTGATAAGGCTTATTGATCAGATCGTCCGATTGGTCGCATCTCGGTTTTCACCAGTTGCTATGCAGTTTTCTGCAGGTCAAGCTAAGAAAGTATGCATATTAAGAACAGCTCATCAGCAAATGGGAGGGAAAAAAAGTGAAAAGCTGGATTGAGTGATGTGTGTGTGTGTGTGTGTGTGTGCGTTTGCAGGTTTATGCGGTTTATGAGGACACAAATTTGTATAATGACATGGGTATGACATAGGTATTACAATATGAAGGTGATTTATGAGGAC
>JAUMHE010000046.1:12718783-12743613 GCA_032359235.1 Enteromius mattozi
TACAGTTTGTACAGTATAAAAACCATTACACCTATGGAGAGTCCCCATAAATCACAAAAACCAACATGTGTGTGTGTATGTGTGTGTGTGTGTGTTTAAAGACTGGTCGATGTGAAAAAGAAAATGATCTAAATAAACACAATTATGTTATTAATTTTAGTCAGGAGGGACTGTAATTAGGCACGTCATGAAACAGTGTGTTGATATTGGGCTAATGGGAGGTCACAGGTGTGTGTAGACAGATTTATATAGATTTATTTATTTTTAATGTTAGTGTTAAATCTGTCTTAAAATGTGTGTGCAGTTCATTTATTGAACCTTAGTGGTTGCTTATAAGTCTAAACTCAAGTCAATAAATTAATATAGAAAAGCATTTGGCAAAAGACTAATAATAATAATAAAAAAAATAAAAATAAAATAAAACATGGCAAATGGACTGAGAAAATCGATTGGTCAATTTAATAGTATTATTATTATTATTATTATTATTATTATTGTTGTTGTTGTTTCCCCCAATTTAAAAGTTGGACTTATGTGTAATTTAAAAATTATGTTTTATCTTATTATTTATTAAGATTTTGATGTGGATTAAATAAATAGGTCTATATAAGTGAAAAGTCTTTTATTAATTTATTATTGCTACATTTGACTAGGTTTAAAACATGAATTAAATACACTGTAGTTCAAAAGAAAAATGAATACTGGTCATTTTATTTATTTTATTCATTTATTGCAAAACAGTAAATGCAAATGCTATTCCTCTGAACTTTCTATTCTGCAAAGAATCCTAAACATCTTATCGCAGCAAAATATTAAGCACACATGTCTTCATTGTGTTTCAAGTAACGTTTCTCTAGCACCAATTCTTAAAATGATTTCTAAAGGATCTTGGGGAAATAAAGACTGAGCAGGTAATGGCCTTTTTTTTTTTTTTTTTTTACATGATAGCTAATGCTAATGAAGGGTTTTAGTGTTTTACTACATGCAATAAATAAACAACTCCTTAGCATTTTGGCAGCAAGTTTTGAATGGGCAAAAACCACTGACATTTTCTTCTATGATGTGTACAAATCTAGTAAACATCTGATTTAAACAAAAATGGCACCTACAACAAAGACTGCATTCTAACTGGATTTATGAAGTTGATTGTTTATTTTCAGTGCTCTTGCGTTGTTTCTGTTCTTAGGGGGATAACAGAGAGTGATTCCCCCCATTACAAACACACACATACACACACAGACAAGCACAAAGTGTGTGATAGCACATCACAAGTTAAAGTCTTCAACCGTAAATCTCTGACAGAAGCAGGAAAAATAGAGTTCCGTTCCTCCTCTTCCTCTCTCCTCCTGTCGTTCTCTGTATGAATTATGTGGGCGTATTGTTTGTTGTTTGCAGATGTAAATGTATGTGTGTGTGTGTGTGTGTAGGATTAAGGACTTCTCTCATCTCAGAGCTGATAGTGGTGGGCCGCCCTGCCGGATTTCTTTCTGACAATGGCAATGCATCACCTCATACACACACTTTAATCTTTTATATACCATACATACAATCCCGGCCGCTGCATCTCACAGATATAAGCGTGCATGTCAAACGAGTGTGTATGTGTGATTTCTCATTTTCCATCTTTAGGAGTTTAAGTTTTCCTGAGATAAAGAGAAGTTTGTGGGCTGTAAATTCTTTCCATTTCACATAAAAACAACTTGACCACTTTTTACACGTCTGTGTTGGTGAACACGTGTGCTTCCAATACTCTTTCATACAATGGGAATAAGAATAAAAAAGTGATTAAAAGTGTAAAAGTAAAATAGAAAAGTTTGATTATGCCAAGACATTTATTCAGTCAAATAATGCGGCCACCTCCACAAGCTACTTTTTAACTGCAGTTTGCCAAGGTTTCTTAGTCCAAGTTCTTATTCCTATTTTAGCTAACTTAACATCACTTAAGTTTTAACTGTTAGGTCCTTGAGGGGAACTTCAAAATAATGTTATTTTTTTCTTGACTGTTCTTAAGTTTTCTGAATAATCTGATGCACAAAATAATCAAATTATGTTAAAGTATGCTTCTTAAAATAAAAGGTAAAATAAAATAAATCAAGCATTCAACCTTATACATGAATGTACACTACAACCCACCAATAAATCTTTATTATTATTATTATTATTATTATTTATAGCTTAACTAGTTACCTAACTAACTAGTTACCCCAAGGCGCTGTTGCCATATCCACAAAGTGTTTTTTTTAAGTGCACAAATGTACACTAAAATTAACTTAAAAATATTTTTAAGTTATTATTATTATTATTGTTGTTGTTGATAGCTTAACTACTGTAGTTACCTAACAAACTAGTTACCCCAAGGTGCTGTTGCCATATCCATAAATTGCATTATTAATATTATTATTATTGTTGTTGTTGTTGTTGTTGTTGTTGTTTACTTATTTTTATTTATTTATTTAATGCATAAAGGTACACTAAAAAACAATAATAAATCTTTAAAAAAGTTTTGGTGAAAGGTTAAAGTTTAAGTAACTTCAAGTAAATATGACTAAAATTTTATGCATTTTGACATTATTTTTTATACATTTTTTTTTAAAAATCAGTTTTGTCTAAATCTGTAATTGCCTTAGATGTCTCCAAATGTTCAAATCAAAGCCATCCATTACCTGCCTAGGCACAATGAGAATTCAAATTGGGATTAGAATATTCCAGAATATATTCTCAACATCCTTCCACAAACCCATCATCCTGACTGACACGTTTTTCTCATTGTGACACGTACATTGATTCAATAACCACACAATCATCATTTCATACAAAAAAATGTATGCGTACACACGCAGGAGCCTGGTTATCAGTGCAACGAGTGTGTCGTGGGATACAGAGGCATCTGTAACGAAGCTGATAGCGGCGCACAAATACACTCTGTCTCCGATAAAACGTTAAGACACTTTTCTCCTCATCAAATTTAATAAGGCCCCTTTCCCTCCACAGGTTATTCATCCCACGCGCTTGGGGAAAGGTAAACATATCCGTCCGCCGTCATTTCAGTGGGCCTGACTCCAATGCTGACAGGAATGTTAAGCGTGTCAAGGTGACAATAAGATATAGTCAGAATAATAGAATAAACAGATTTCTAATAAATACCTTTCTATTCTCACTGCATTTTTTCAGCAGCTCAAAACATTTTCTTGTCGTACGATAAATGCGCGTCAGAAATACTTGAAGTGACGCTCATTCTGGCACCGTGGCTGAGTAGAGCCGCGAGCGATGTCAGCCGTTTGTTTAGCGTCAGACATCGGCCTTTGTG
The DNA here is from genome assembly GCA_032359235.1 of Enteromius mattozi. Lineage (NCBI taxonomy): Eukaryota > Metazoa > Chordata > Actinopteri > Cypriniformes > Cyprinidae > Enteromius > Enteromius mattozi. Next base: position 12,722,091 of record JAUMHE010000046.1, read on the forward strand.
GCGGCTGGCTTACCTGCGTCCTGGTGACAACTTCCATTCTCAACACCAAAGGAGCTTAATAAGACCTCATTATGGGCAAAAGGAACACCGACAGGAGTGTGTGTGTGAGAGATGTTCGTACAAAACGAAAGTACAATAGAGCGAAGGGATCTGTGTGTGTGTGTGTGTATTTGTACATGTGACAGGTGAAATACTGATCCGGGGAAGTGCTGTTGAGACATTAGAGGGGGGAATGAAAAGTGGATCTGGTTGGCACACAGTTTTCTGTGGAAGTGAATGTGAGAGTGAACAATCATGACCCGTTCTACACTTCTCCGTAACTTCATTAACAAACATGTTTTTAGACGAGATTTAAAAACTGGGAGACTTGGACTGTTGCGAACCTCAACAGGAAGTCCATTCCATAAAAAAGGCGCCACATAACCAAAAGTTTGTGACCCCATTGAAGCTGTCCGTGTACGTGGAGGTACAAAAGTAACTGCCGAAGTAGACCTTAAGAAGATCCATGTATATGGAGAAGATCCAGAAGATATGGAGGTGCCAAGTTGTTGAGTGCTTTATAGGTTAAAAGTAATATTTTTACATTTACATGGAATTTAACAGGGAGCCAGGGCAAATTTGATGATATGTTGAGAAATGGAAGTTTTGGACATAACCCGAGCAGCGGCATTTTGTACCAACTATAACTTATGGAGTGCTTTTGAAGGAATCCCATAAAATAAGGCATTACAGTAATCAATTCTTGATGTTACAGGAACATTGCACAAGAGTAGCCATACTCTTCGTAAACGATTGATATTCCTTAATATGAAAGAATGCAGAACGTGTAACGCTTGTTGTTGTACCCATAGATATGTGTTGGTAGATTTCCATATTCGACTGCTCCAAGAATGCAGACGCGTCCGCGATCTAAATAATAGGGAATCTAGCGATACACATCTGTAGATGTGCCTGCATGAATAGTCATGTGACATGCGTTTTAGCTTGTGTAGTGTAAACGGAGATTGTTTCTGAAACTGTGTGCGTTTCCAAAAGCATCATTAGCCAACTATCGTCTTAGGTTCCATCATTAGCAACCTATTATGTTCCCCAAAACAACAGTCAACTGAACATTTGCAAACAGCATCAACTACAACAACTCTTAATCTGTTGTTAAAAGCATAGATTTTTGTTTGTATGACACACAGTCTTGCATCATATTTTTAAGAAAAAGTTCTCCTAAGTACAGATTACTCAGTTGAGTGACAACATGAAAGAGCTGATTAATCAGTGTTTTGAGCTGGTTCCACAAAAACCAGCAATTCTGGGTAAATGAATCATTACTAAACGGAAAAGATTTGGTTACAGAAGTCTAGATGGTGTTTTTCACACATAAAATAAACATTTTTATCCTGAGATGTTGAAAAAAAGGAACACTTTTGTGTCTCTGCCAAGGATCCAAGATGGCTCCCGCTCTGTTGTGGCTAAAGTCCAGGAAGTGCTAAGATGGGGTCAGCATTGACTGCCATGCCGCCATAGAACCAGAATGGAGCAAAAATTTCCCTCTTGCCAGAGACTGAGAGTGTGGGATTGAAATGGAGTGAATAAAAGAGAGCAAGACCTCCATTGCAAAGCAACAGATGGGGCAGCGTTTTGGAAAAGGAAAGCGGAACCCTGGCAAGATGGCGCAGAAACGTTGGCAGGAAACGGGCGGTGTCGAATGCTGGCATTGCCACAAAGAGCTTCTTCCTTCTCTCCAGCACACAGCAGAGAGTGGACCCTCTCCATAGCACAGAGAAACGCATGCTGACGCTGCGCAGACACTCGCAGCTTGATGCACCTGGCAGTGAGTACGTGGTATTGTACCTTCGGCAAAGATCCGGCAAAGAAGGCCGTATTATGCATTATGCCATTCTGAGCTTGTTGTATATATGTATGTATATATATATATATATATATATACACACACACACACACATATACATTGTCCTGGTATCATAATGGGGGGAAAGCCTAAAGACAAATTATTTATTATTATTATTATCATTATCATCATCATCAATAGCTTTTTTAAATAATAGAATGTAATATTTTAACTTCATTTATTTATTTAGTTGGTTGGTTGAATGTTTGTTGTTGTTACTATAATAATAATAATAATATTAATAATAATATTACATTATACAATAACATAATATTATTGTAATATTAGATAATACATGTAATGTAATATTACATACAGCCAGAATGCATAAAACAATATTTTGAAAAAACACCAACTAATGTCTATTTTTATATTATCTTTATCATTATTTATTTATATGCTTGTTTGTTATCATTATTCTATAATACAACTTTTAATATATTTTAATGTATTAATATTAATATTTATTTAATTAATTTAATGTTTAATCATAATATTTGTTTAAAAAATATTTAAACTTTTAATATCTTTTAACTTTTAATAATAATAATAATGATAATAACAATAACAATAACAATAATAATAATTATTATTATTATTATGATTATTAATGTTGTTGTTATTATTATAAAAACTGAATCACAGAATCCTTAGAATCATAAGTGAATTTTGCGCTTTTATGAAAACCACGTTTGACTCATTCATTCATTAAATTTAATTTTATTTATTTATTTATTTATTTAATTATTTATTTTTTATTTTTATTTTCACAATATGTAAAAAGTAGTTTATTGCCGAACTTTTTGTCAGCTTCGTCTCAAGCGGTTCTTTCAAAATGTATAAAATTTATAAAAACAAACACAACCAAATGAAAGCTCAAGTACCTTGATATTTAATATTTCAAGAATCCTATGAGACATGTTCTTATTGAAATCTGACCTCTCTCTTTTTCCCATGAAACAACACACGCTTAATTTCATGATTCTCGATTTTATGTTTCTCTCTTTCTCTCTTTGAAGTAGTTTACGTGAGCAAAAATCAGACAGATATAACAAAAGCATTCTGAGATGTCTGAAATGGTGATGATGATAGGATGCAGAAAGGAAGAATATGACAAAGATGGATGTAATGATCAACAAATGGATTCAAAAACAAAACAAGCGGTCTTCACCTCTTGAACCGACACAGATTTTACCACATTTTGGATGATACACAAGTGTATATACAGTGAAAGTGTGAGCTATACAACATTACAGAGCTGTGTATATACTAAGCAGTTCACAGCAATGAGACTGTGTGTATTTGGTTGATGTAATGATGAAGTGTGTATTGTGTGTGTGTGTGTGTCATTTGAGAATAGTCTCGCTAAGTTGAAGGAGTGTGGGAGAATGGAAAGGCTCTTAGTGTAGGAATGTGAAGGATGTTATATAAACACATTATCGACCGTACCCACTGACACACACACTCATGTGCTCACACACACGCACTGCTCTGGCGCCAGCACACGCTGCATTAGCCGACATTTTATACAAACCCCCCATGATTGAAAAAGACTAAGCCGAGGGACCGGACCTGTAGCTGGGCTACGTCACCATGTTTGGGCCTGTCGTGTGTGTGATAGGTCATGCCCCGGGCCAATAGAAGCATATCATAGTCAGACACTCACTGATGGGATATTTAGAGATCAGTTCCTGGGGTCCCTCAATCCAAAACCCAAAATAAACTAGTTTTTCATATAGCTAAAGAGGTTGGATGCCGGACAGACATGAAAAAATAGAGATCAGGTTTTCATATCGAGCATGACTCAAGCTGTAACTTCCATTTGAATCTAAAATATTGTTAAATCAAATCCATTTGTGTGACTGCAGTTGCATGTGTGTGTGTGTGTGTTCGAGTGACGATGTATACAAATGAAGTGAATCTAACTCAAAACAGCATCTACTGTGTCTACACACTCATTGAATCTTGAGTTCTCTCATCCAGACTCAATAACGATCAGGTTTCTGTCTATAAACTGCCAACAATAATCTCTGACAGCATTTTATTATATAAGATGACAGACAAAGCAACACTCTTTTCAGGGACCATACATCTTATTCCACCGATATAGTAATGTCTCTATAGTCTAATCATTATATATATTATTATCATAATAAAAAACTTTGAAGAAATGATTCCTGAATATAATATATAGGAGCAATGCTTTATAAATAGTTAATTAGCTGGTAACTAATATGTAATAAATGTGTCACTACCATTAATGAGCTCCAAAAAGTGAGGAGTCTTTTCTTTTGAGAAATGAATATTTTTATTCAGCAAAGATGCATTAAATTAATCAAAACCCTTTTTACATGACTTTTTTACAAACAATAACACCTGATTAAATGTTCTTTTTTTTAAGCGTTCTATTCTTACTCTATTCATCCTTAAAATGTATCATGAATTCCACACAAAAAAAATTTAAAAAGTGTCATTACATAAAAAAGTTACAATAAAACATTAGAAAATCAGTATTTTAAAATAATTTCTGAAGTATCATGTGACACAAAAGACTATTTACTTATATGTATATATTGTAATATTTACTTACAAATGTTTATATATTTATATAAGTTCTTATGAACAGCTCTCAATGAGACGAGCAATGTCTCTTTTATATTCAAAGACAGAACAGGCCTTCTCTTAATATTTGTCCAAAAAACTAGAACCTGCTTGGCGTTTCCAAAAAATAGTAAGTGTATCTTCCCAAAAGTGTTCATTGCATCAGTGTACATCTACAATAAAATACATTACACCTAAACATGGTGCTGGACTTTAGAATATTTTGTTAACTTAATTCAGTAGGCCGGATCCAAAATCCCATTTTACCTCCCAAAAACAGGCATGAGAAAATGTGAAATGTGTCCCAGATGAATGACGAGAGGCACGGAAAATAGAAAAGGAAGAGGCAAAGAAAACCAGCAGCTCTGCGAAATAAGACAGACACGTGCTGCTTCTTTCATCCTTTCTTCCTGCAATCCTTTGGTTAAAGTGCTGAATGTTTTAAGGCAAAGGAATGAGAGCAGAGGAAATGTTTCACCGGCTGAATGGAGCACCTCCTCTATTCCAACACGCTGGGACTCGCTCCAGAGACTGGGAGAAATCGGAGGAGGGATAGAGAGAGAGAGAAAAAAAAACTAGATGAGAGTTAGAGGAAAGACAAAATGCATAGAAGACGCTGAAAGGAGAGCAAAATAAGGAGAGCGAAGAGGAAGATAAAAAGAGCGAGTTGGGAAAGTGAAATGAGTGATTGATGGATGGAGAGAGAGAGAGAATATGCTGGCAATGGGTGCCGTGATCCTCGCCGCTGCTGGAATTCACTGTGGATTACCTCTGGACCGCAGCTGACCAATGTTGGCACCCTCGCTGGCACCTGCCCACCAAAAGGATTTTCCAAAAGCCCTCAGTGCCCAGACACCAGACTGCACCAGAGCAGACGCGGACGGCCAAAGGGCATGCTCAATACCTCATAGACACGTTTAAAACCTCACGGGCACACTCACAACCTCAAAGCATTATGGGTACCCATACAATGCCAGGGGCGTTTGGAATAGCTTACAGGCGCTGTCCGTATTCTGTTAAGACAGCATGCTGAATACTTCACATACACCACGCTGCCACACCGTACTGCCTTCTGATTCTGAAAGAAAGTAGTATGCAGTACGCATGCTTTCTTTTGAATTGCATGTTGATGAGTAACTACGCTGTACAGTATGTTGTATGCCGCAAAGCAGCGTGCTTGACTAGCACTTTCATGGCAATAATTACACAATGAAGGAGATAAAGGAGAAATAAACTAATGTAATAAAAAGCACTATTTTAATAATATAAGTTCATTATGTAAGTGTATAAGTTAGTATATTATATTTACACATTTTCTGTTTTTTTTAGATGTATTTGTTGTTTAGAAATATAAGAAATATAAAAAATATGCATAAAAATACATAAAATGTTAAGATATAAAAATAATTATAAAAATAAATTCAATGTTATATATATTAAAAATACCTAGACTTAAAATTAGATTAACAAATTATTATTATTACTATTATTACAACATGAAGAACCTTTATTTATTTATTTATTTGTCTGATTATTTTTGTTCAGAGGGCATGTTGCAATTTCACTCATTATTTTTAAACAATAAAATACATATTTCATAATATTTATATATTTTGTTATATATTTAAAAAAAAAACATTTTAGGCTTTAAAAAAATAATAAAAATTAATTATACTACTACTACTAATAATAAGAAGAAGAAATTAGTAGCAATAGTATTAACAAATGAGTAATAATAAATACATAAAACATAAAATGACCGAACACCACTAACTGAATATATAATGCAATGTAATGAAGTCACTTTTTTTTTTCTAAACAAAACTTGGCAGAAGATGACCTTTAACAGATTTCATTTTGTCCCGTTACTACAGTTTGACAGTGACAGAAGAAGCCCACGAAGTGAAAAGAGGAAGCTGAAAAACGAGAATGTTCCAGACGTGACCCTTCTGTAACTTCATGTTGTTATCATTATGTGTAATTATGAGAGGAATGTCAATACTTCCTGCTTTTTTGTCCCTGCTGGCATTCATGAAGGTTAGAAGGCACTGCAGATAAATGCGTGGGTGACATCAACAGCCTTCAGAGTTTGTAAAAAGCAGAATTGTAATACAAGTCAAATATAATATAATGGAGATAGTGGGGGGTGAAGAGCACTGATGTAACTCAGATGGGTTTAGATTAAAGGAAAATGATCACAGTTTCAAACTAAGATAAAATTAAAAACAACATTGATGCTGAGTTTTACAAGGAACACTTACAGTATGTCTGTATACATCAATACACTTATGTCTGTCTATATGAAGACACAAAATATTATTTTACATTACATTATTACAAACTATCCCTAACCCAAATATACCCCTAAAATAAAACATTATCCATTTTCCAAAAATCAACTAATGGTTACACTTTATATTAATAGTCCACTTTAGATATTTCTACTAACTATTAGTAACTTTACAACTATATGTCAACTAACTCTCAGATTAGACTGTTAGGGTACGTTTAGGGTTAGTAGAATAAGCTGACATATACTTGCAAAGTTTCTGATAGTCAGTATGTAGTGTGTTGTGGACCCTTCAAAATAAAGTGTTAGGAGTGAAGCAGATAGTTTACTAATACTCTAACGACTGCTAGTTGACGTGTAGCTGCAAAGTTACTTACTGTTAGTAGAATGTCTGAAGTGGAGCATCAAAATCACCCAGCAAATAAACTAACTGAATTAAAAGTACCAAAAATGCATGAACATTTTACATAGCAAACAAAACAAAATGTGATTTTTATTAAGCTGATGGTGCAGTATAATTATATAAAGATGTCCAAAGCTAAGGGAAAATTAGAGAACAAGCAAATCAAACAACAGATAATGAAAGAAATACAGAGAGAAAGAAAGAGAGAGATTCTCTGTTGATGATTTTTCAGTAGGGGGCAATGCAATGCTATGCAGTGTGAGCAGAACTACACTAACAGAGACAGATGCTGCTAGTATTATTATTACTAAAAATTAAACTATTACATGGTGCTCTGGAATATTAAAAAATAATCAGTTGTAGAATTCTGAGGTAAATTTTAAAAAAACTTTCAGTGGTGACTAAATGTTTCCACATATATGTGCTAGTTTTAGTGACCTCTTTATATTCCCATGATTGAAACTGTATACACACATATATATATATATATATATTATTTATTCTTTTGTGTGCTTGTGCTTAAGAAATATAGATATTTATAGAGAGATTAAATATTATAGAAACTTTGGTAATACTTCATTTTACAGTCCTGTTCCTCATGTATATACTATGTACTTAATACAGTAATTACAATGACAAGGTAATAACTCTGAGCCTACCCCTAAGCCTAAACCTACCCCATATAGTTACCTTGTATTACCAGTACTTTCTTACACACATATAAGTTCACATACTGTAAAATAATACGCAACCGAAATTACTACTATTATTTATAATATATATTATTTCCCAAACGTTACCTACATTACAAACGTCAATAGATAACAATAAAGGAACATTTAACATCCTGAACACTCAAACAGTTGTTAGCATTAAACTCCAACGTTTGGTAACAAAAACAAAACAGATTGTGAATAATAACACTCTGCGCAACGCTAAAAATATACTTGCTATACATAAATTCCGCTATGCGATTTGATGAATTTGAGAAATTGCGTCTAGAATCTATTGTAGACTTAATTAAAAGTTTCATTTAGATCAACGGCTTGATTAAAAGTGCTATCAGGTTTGATTGAGGAACAATAGGCGGAAGAAAAGCGCAGAGTTGGCGCTTTGCGTTCAGAACACATCAGCAGCTTCTGAATCTTAACATGCAATTTGCATATTCAAATGCTCCTCTAATGACTTTCCTTCAGTTCAAGGTAATTCCTCGGCCGTTTCAACTTTGAACTGCGTTAAATGCGTGCAAATGTGTGTATAGGCATGCATGGCTACTATATGTAAGTGTGTGAAAAGGCAATTAATCCTATAATACATATTTGTGCAAGTTACATCATAGAGAAGAGTCATTTAACTATATGAAATGTAAACTTTGAACTGGGATGGTGCAATTGTTCGTTTAAGGAGAAAAGAGCCTGGAGAGGTTCTTTTTAATGGCATATCTGAACAGCTAATGTTGGGACGGGTCGAGCGTCGACAGAATGAGAGGGAGAAATCAAACACATGACCATTATGAATGCATATTCTGAAGTACAAAACAGCTTTGATGTGTCTTCATGGCCCGCAGGTCAAGAGAACAAGTGCTTCTTTATCTTAATTGAAAAAATTAATTCATTAACCTGATGCCTCAATATTTCCGCCGAACTTTCTCATTTTCGTTTTATTTTCGCTAGTGAAAACGCGAGGGGACAGAAAAGACGGGACGCAATGGACAGAGGCAATGAAATGAAAGAAGACGTGAATTAAAGGAGAGCTGGGAAAGTTTAGCAGGTGTAATTTGATTAATAATGGCAAATGGAGACAGCCAGGGAGAGATCCAGGGAGAAACAGGTGTGAGGACAGACACACAAACACAAGAGACGATAACACACACACACACAAAATGAGCAACAACACAAAGCTACTACTGCTCTAGAAAAGTCCTTATCTAAGAGCCTTAAACTATCCCTATAAACCACAAAAACGACAAGCTAGCTAAGTTACAAGAATTCATGAAACTACACACACACACACAGTATCTCACAATGCGTATATTTTAATCTGTAATATACGGTATGTATACTTATTCACTATTAACTATGACTTTTCCATCAATAAATTCCTATTTTACTTGTTTATTAATAGTTAGTGCATAGAATAATTTAGAATGTAGGATGTAGAATAAGGCCTTAATATGTGCTTATTAATAACTAGCTAATATTCTAGTAATATGCATGATAATAAGCAACTAGTTAGGAGACCTTAAAATAAAGTGTTACCGTATATATTGTATGCCTGTATTTTATATTAATACACCAAGGCTACACGCACTTAAAGGCTAATGGTAGGAATGTTTATAGTATAGATTACTGATCATAAATATGCTGTAATTAATGCTTTCTGTTGCCTTTTTAAAAGCCACCGAGAGGGCTTTTTTTTCTGTCTCGCTCTCGAAATTCATTCTGGTTGTGTATTAAATAAGTACCCATATCTTAAAAAAAAATGTAAAAAATAAAAAAATACATAAATTAAGGTAACACTTGTTAACTATTAACTCATACTTTTATATATGTTTTATGCAATAAATGTTTAATTTGCTGCTTATTAATAGTTAGTGCAGTAGTTGTTAAGTTTAATGTTTTGGTAGAATAAGGTAATGTAGAATAAGGCATTAATATGTGCTTAATTAGCACTAATAAATGGCTAATATTCTAGTAATATGCATGCTAATGAGCAACTAATAGGTGTAACCGTAAAATAAAGTGTTACCAAGTTTAATAAATACAATCTTATTTATAAGATTATAACTACTTCTGTTAAAAAGCCTTTATGCTCAACAAAGCTGTGCTTGATCAAAAATACAGTAAACTGCAGTGACAAAAACAAGTGAAATATTACAATTTTAATGTGTTGAAATTGTATTATTTCTATGATGTCGTAATTTGCAGCATCTATCTACTCCAGTCTTCAGAGTCACATGATCCTTTCAAGTGTTTAGAAATATTCAAGTAACATGTTGCACAATTCACCAAAGATGCAGGTTTACCATTTCTCTCCCCTGTTCTGAAAGTAAACTGGGCCATTTTTTGTAAAACGTAATTTAGATATAGATATTCTTTTGTTTTCTTTTCTATGTCTAGCTATAATATAAGAAAGAAAGAAAGAAAGAAAAAATTCACAGAAGAAACTACTTTCCTGGGTCAAATTAAACACCAACGTTGTTATAACGCACTTCACTGGCAGCTCCTGACACACTGTTTGACAGATCTTTAATATATTAATCTTTCTGTCGGCATGTATGCGGGTAGCTATACTAGGATATGTTCAAGTGTCAAAACACAGTTAGTTAAAGAAGAAAGACGTGAGAACCACTGGTGTGTTTGGTATTCTGCCAGTCAAACAACTCTCTCAATACAGGCTCAGTGAAGACCATGAACATCTGACTGGATCTGACTATTATCAAACAACTTTGACATGAATATTTAGAGACTCAGTTTTTCTGAATGTTTCTAACAGTCGATGCAAAAGACTGCAGAAATTGTGGAGAAAAAAAACACTATCATACATTAACGTACTGAAATAAACCTAAAAAACCTAAAAAAAACCCCAGTCAGTTAAGGGATATTAAATATCTGGTTGAGAGAGAAAGATAATCTGCAGATGAGATCCAGAATAAAGGAGGAGTGCTGGGTGAAAGAGGGGACGGGGGGAGAGGAGAGGAGGGTTTCCACACCCTTATCAGGTCAAGCACAGGAGAGAGGAAACGATTACCATCAAATCTAACCCAGCTCTTCACACACACACAAACCCTTTTGACGGACAAATATATTTCCATTTGAAAAGGCCGTCTTTAAAAGCTGATTTTGTGGCTGAATCGAGGGTCGTAATGTTTGAGCTGCAGCCAGAAAAGCTGTGTGCGCGCGCGCAGGCACATTTATATTTGTAAATATCTACGATTCAGAAGCATGTTCACTCAAATAAAAGCACACTCGGACTTGAATGCTAAGATTTCGCAAATCTCACTAGCAGCATTCATGCATCGATAAACTATGTTGACACCAGCAGAGACGCAGAAAGAGCTTGAATCTGGAAGCGCTTTCGTGTCAGAACTCTTTCATTCTTCCGCTTGCGTTTTACATCCAAGTCGACCCGAATGACTGAAAAAAAAAAAAGAGATTTCGAAAAGTTTTCTCAGTCCATTATAAAAGTGTGATTGGCTGAAACTCAGATGAGTTAACTGGCCCAAAGAAAACAGACCCGTTTCTATCAGACCCTAATGTTGCTCTAAAGACAGATGCTGGGGGTTTTTTCTCTCTTTTTTTCTTTGATATCCAAAAGTAAAATTATGAACATACAATATGTTCATAATCACTATGTCATTTACGCTCCAAACATTAAAAGTATATTTTCTTGTGAAACTGAGAAATAGTTTGGTTTGAAGAACCAAAAATTTTTAGTTTTTTAAAAGTTCTAATGAAAAAAAAGGTGATAGGCAATACAACTTTAATAAACATATGTAGTATATATGTGTAATATATATATATATAGAAATTGATTTATAGATATAGATACAGTAGACAGATAGACAGATAGACAGACAGATAGATAGACAGATACACACTTAAATGTATTATATTTATTAGAAATCATTGAACATTAAACAAGACTTTATTATTAATGGTGCTGCCAAATAATTAGCAAATAAAAATTTTTTGTTTGCATAATATATGTGTGTCTTCTGTGTATATTTAATATTTATATATAAATACACACATACAGTATATATTTAGAAAATAATTACATGTATTTACTGTGTATATTTATATTCATGTAATTTATACTATATTATATATATATATAACACATAAAAATAGCATTTTTCCAAAGTATATACATGCATATGTATGTATTATGAATTATATATACATATTGAATAAACAGTACACACAAAAGCATTTATTTTGGATGTGATTAATCGTGATTAATTGTTTGACAGCACTAATTATTAATAATAATATTATCATCATCAATAATTTATTAACAATAAAACCTTCAAAAATGTGTGTCAGTGTACCACACTTTCACTGTAAGGATTATTTTGTATGTTTTTTTAATATATATATTTTTTTATTATTATTTATGGACTTTTATATTTAAAGTAATATTAAACTGGCATGTGGTGCACTTCAAAAAGCATAATATGTACAATTATTATTATGATTATCATTATGAATGTGTAAAAATATTTTAATGTATTTAACTAAAAATGTGCACTCACATGTTCAAGGAATAAGGTCAGTTTTATTTTTGTTATTATTATTGTCTTTTTTTTTCTTTCTTTTTTTGAGAAAATGATATGAAAAACAAGGGGTGTGTTTGAATTTTTGCCGTGAATTATTTCCTTAAGTCCAGTATGGGCTGTGTGTACGTCTACAGTGACTGTATTATGAATTCCAATGCACCTGCAGATCTTACACACACACACACAGTGTGCGCCAGCGGCTGGGTGGGTACTTTTGACAAGGTGAACTTCACGCATCGTGTAAATGATGAATAACTTCACTGAGAACCAACAGTGAAGGTCAAACTAAGAGAAAGGATACTGTCTCTCTCTGTCTCTGTCTTACCTACCACCATTGCCTTTATCCTTCTCTTTTATGTTCATAAAACTAGAGGTCACTCTTTCAACTGGTTATGGCATAACGACAACATTTTTCAAACCACTGAATGCAAAGGTAAACAAGGTTTTGTTTTTTGTTTTGTTTTTTTTTAAAAATCTTTGACCCTAAAGCACAGTCATGATATATATACTGCTATTAAGAATTTCACACGTAGTGTCAATGTGGAGGAAAATAAGGACATCTCAAGGATGTATAAACGTACAACCGCATATATTGTTGTTTGAGTCATTTTAGTAGGAATCCACATAACAGGGAATTTTATTTTTTTGCATCGGTTTCATGTTGGTCACGCGAATTTGCCACGGTGACCAACAGATGATGACAAAGATGCTTGCTTTGTGCTTCATACAACGCAAAATTATTGACTATATAGTCAAAATAATTTGACTAAACCTTATAGTCCTGTAATAAAACCTCCATAAACAAATTAAATACAAATTCATTATATCAATTCACCAAAATGTAAAATAGATTCGAACTGCCACAAGATTGTTTTGGACATTTTGCAGAAATTTTCTGAATGTAGTAACACTTTATTTTCGGGTCCCTTAACTAATTGCTTATTAGCATTCATATTACTAGAATATTAGCCATTTATTAGTAATTAAGCATATATTAATGCCTTATTATACATGACCTTATTCTACATCCCTAATTCTACCAAATACCTGAACTTAACAACTACCGCACTAACTATTCCATACTACTCCACATTTTCACTCTTTTAAGGCCACGACAGTTGATTTTCGAATTATTACACAGTTATAAAACCTGTGAAAAAGATCCCAAAGACTAGGAAATAGAATGAGATATTTTTGTATTACCGTGTGATCGCTTTTAGTGTTTTTTTGTCAAACTGTTGCGGTCAAAATTAGGTCCTTTCAATAGAAATCTGGATCTTCCAAAATTCAGCTTGACTTGTGGATTTGACAAAAATGACTTTTGTGTGGTCTACAGTTTACACATCACTACACTAATGACAATATGTTGTTGTTTTTTTTCTTTTTGATAATGTTACCACAATTTTACTATAAGCTTTTCATCTAATAAATGATCAAACAAACAAACAAAAAAAATCCCAAAGATCTGGATCTGAGCTAAATCTAGAAACTAGAAGATAGCAACTCAAGCAAGTTTTCGGGGGCCTAAGCAAGCAGTCCCAGGGGGTATCCCTTGATAGAAAGGTCGAGAGGGGCCCCTGTGAAATGCGGGGCCCCATGCAATTGCATGGTTTGTGTGATACCTAAACACACTACTGGACTCAAGGATGAGACGGCAAACTGCCAAAAGACCTTAGCAACTTAAATCCAACAGCTTATCAACCATTCACCCATTTTCATTCATTTATTCTGAAAATGTACAATTTTGGCTTTAGTTCAGTCTTCATTCAGTATTAACAATGCTAAAAGCATTTGGTTATATATAAAATATGGAAGTTAAAGCAATAGTTCACCTTCTTTTGCTGGTCCCCGTTGACTTCAATAGCATGGAAAAAACACACGTCAATAGGGACCAACTAAAGGTGAACTATCCCTTTAACGGAGATGGACAAGAGAGAGATACTGTATGGATGAAATGTGTTTCTGTGAAAGAGGGAGAGCAAGAGCAAGAAATAGAGAGAGAGAGAGAAATAATAATGGTAATTTAGGCTTGTTTGCGCTCTGTTGCACTGCAGCTCTTGGCAAGGCTAATAGCCTTTCATTACACGTTTCCTCTTTAGCCAATTAGAGCTGCGCTCTTCCTGCCTGCCTGCCTCTCAGCCAACCAACTCCACCCTTTCATCTGCGCTTTGGTCACTGACGCACATCTAATGACCTCGTGCACACACTCCACCTGTGTGACACACCCGGCCTCATAAACACTCTGGCTAGTTTTAGATTATAGTATAATATCAGATTGTTCTTACGGTTTATAATATAGTATTTTAACTGTGCAACTTAAAGAGTGTATGACAACAAGAAAATATGTGGATACTGGATGACAAAATGCAAAAATCAGCATTGTACAAATGTAGTATAGCACAAAGTACCATATCCCACAATCCCACAATGCAGTGTGTTTTTTTCTTTTATTTCTTAGACAATGATATTCAAAATACGTTGCATACTACTAAAATGTAAAGATACAGCAATACACACTTATAATAACAATAATAGTGTTGTTGTTGTTAACTAAAACGTAAAAAACTAATAATAATAATGAAAAAAAAGCTGAAATAATGCGTTTTATTATTTGAGTTATTATTTTATAAGTTACATTAGGAACAAGTTTAAGTACTAAAATTGCTAAAAGTAAATCTGATATAAATAAAGCTAAATAAAAACATTAGAAAACTATATAATTGTGTTATTATTTAAAAAAAAAAATACACAGCTACTTAAAAGCATTTAAATTACTCAAACTTTAAAATCAAGATGAAAAGTGAACATATAAAACTAAAATATAATTCAAAACATTAATTCAATAACAATATATAAATAACACAAAAAACACTGCTACTGTACAGAGCACAAACTCCCATGTACATATTTTTTGCACTCGTAACATGTATTAATAATACTTTTTCCATTTCCTCATTTGTGTTTTTTTTTTTTTTTTTGTGCTGCATCATTTTTTGTTTGTAAAAGTATGCTCTCTTATGCAATCTCACAATGACTGTAGTGCTATTGGATATGAGTGGGTAGATAAGAACTTTCCACATGACAACATCATAGTTACATGTTTATTTGATCTATGACTCCAGCTCACACTTATTCCATTATTCACATGGTATTTCTAGCACCGCCCACTTGACGGAGTACACTGTGACATCATACATTCCAAGTGTTAACTGCAAAGGAATTCTCCACTGATACAAGGAGAAATCAAAGTAATAATAATGTATACAAAATAATAACACTAATAATATGAAACCAACATGAAGCCAATAATAAATATTAATATGCAACTAAAAATAATGCATGGCAAATGAAAAACTACTAATATGATACTGTAATATGATATAATTTGTCATAGTTCTTTTGCACATATAAATTCAACAATTATATTTGCTTACAGATATTTTTTATTTGGAAATAAATACATAAATACATTTATTTATTTAGTATATAAAATAGTAGAAAGTCCCCAGCTTAAATAAATAAATATTATATGTTTGTTTGTTTGTTTATTGAATGTTTGTATTTATAAAAAAAATAGTACAACGTCAACAGAAAGTCAACAAAAAAACTGTGTTTTTGGCTTAAATTGACTTAAATCTCTCTGATGACCTTTACATAAACCAGTTCTGTAAAAATCACTTTCCCAGAGAAATTCCAACAAAGAGAAATTTGTAGAAAGTTGATTTTAGATGATAGTTTTATTTAGTTCCTATCTTTGAGTAAAAAAATGTTGGTGATCGTGTGATTGGGGTGCTGCAGTGATAAAATACAACGTTAATAATAGATATGCATGTGTGTGTGTGTATGTGAGAGAGTGTTTTGGTAAAGGGTGATCTTCACTAATGGCAGTTTTGTAACCCAACATAAACCCGTTATCTCCCGCACACAGATTTCAATCACACCGGGACCCCTATTACCATACTGCCCCCTTCACACACACACACACACAGAGCTGAGCGCAGTCTCAGAGGGTCTCTATTAGCATACTACCCCCTTCAAACTGGGCAGGGGGGTTAATCTAGACAAGGGGGGATTCTTTAGCCCAAGGAAATAAACACACCCATCTTAATAAATAGAACATTTCAAAGCTGTGGGTTTATCTGTCTCCCTCTTTAACAGGCCTGTACATTTTAATGGGATTTAATTTGTGATTGGAGTAACAAAATGTGGTGCGAGTCCACTGGGATTCACGCTAACATCCGTGTGTGTGTTGTTGGTTGTGTTTGCTTAGACAAGCATCACTATTACTGCTGCTCATATAAGGTTTGAACACACTTGTAACTCATTCTTTCAAACAAGTGCCAAGTATTTAGCAATGTACTCTGTATATTTAATTTACATTTCATTTTTAAAAGAGATGGTGATAGACTCACTTTTGTTTTTTTTCCTTTTATTTAAACAATAATAAAAGTTAGTAGTTTGTGGGTCCAATTCTCTCCATTAACTAACTATTAGCTACAACTTTTGCTTCAATAAACTCTAACAGATATACTAATAAGATGCATGTTTAATATTCACCTTAGCAACACCTTGGAAACTAACCGTAAAACCCCTTTGTGTTGAGGGGTTTTCATTGGAAAGTACCATGCACATTGTCTTCAAAAACTGCAAAAAAGTAATATATTATGGTAACACTTCTCACTACAGTATTAACTAGTTGCTTATTAGCATGCCTATTATTAAAATACTGTTTATTAGTACCTATAAAGCACATACTATACTCTAAATCCCTAATCCAAATACCTAAACTTAACAACTACATAACTATTAATAAGCAGCAAATTAGGAGATTATTGAGGCAAAAGTTTAGTTAATGGCTTGTAATAGCAAGAATTGGACCTTAAAATAAAGTGTGACCTATATTACTTACATTATCCTCTACACTACAGAGCCATATGCTTTTAAAGCAAGTAAAGAACACCCAACAACTTTTGACATGACAGTAAAAGGAACTTTCCTCTTGTCGAGAATTAACTAAATCCTAAACCCATGTCTATTAAAACCTTTACACTCCAGCCAACCCCTATTTTGTGTGACAGTTTGCAATTTGAGTGTTATAAGCATTACTTCAGGCTTAGTATTGTTTCCTAATACAAACATTATATGTGCCATCTCCTATTATGTTGTTGCATGTAATCCTAAAATTGCAGGATACTTGTATCCACTCGTTGCAGGTACACACATTTACACACACTCGCGGTGCTTGTGCTGAGCTGTATGGAATTCAGGGGTGTGTGTGTGTGAAAGAGAAAGACACAAAGCAGGTGTTTACGTCCTAAGCGGGTCATCCTAACAGCTATGTTTAATGACAACATCACCTTCCAGTGACCCAGCTAATGAGAGGGGAGAGAACACACTCAGCAGAACACTATCCATCTATCCATATATAATTGTAATATATAGCTTTATATTGTATAATTGTGGAAAATTTGTTTGAATTTGTTCATTTGCACATGTTGACTTTTCTTCAACCTGGTCTCATAAAAATATGTACCTCGGTGCACATTTTGTGCAACACCGTTTTTACGTATCTTACTGCGTGTTTTGCCGTAGTTTCAAACAGAATTGTCCACTGAGTGGTGACCATGTAAACAATAACATCATGCTCATTGTTGTACCCATAGATCTTTGTTGGTAGCTTCCCCATTGTATCGTTCCAAGCACGCAGATGCATCTGCTAAAAGGTAATCTACCTATAACTTTACATATCTATGGTTGCGATGAATGGTCATGTGACATACTTTTTAGGTTGTGTACTGTAAATGGAAACTGTTTCTGAAACACAACAGAAACACCAGTATAAACGTGGATCTTTTTTATTCTAAAACGCTGTTTTAAAATTAAAAGAGCTACTGAGTAAACCTACCATCTATAAAAACCCATAGATATGAAGCTGGATATGTCTCACAGCATATTAATATAGTTTTGAAGTCATGAAATGATATACTTCTAGTAATTGTGTGAAAATTACGCTTTATTAAATCAAAACAAAAACTATTATTATTATTAAAATATGGTTCATTTCAGTTAAAATAAATAAATAAATAAATGTAAAAGAAAATTGAGCTTTTGAAAGTTTGTAGTGAGATTTTTATTCACAAATTAGGAAGCTTTAGCATTAGAAAAATAGATGTAAAAAATAGAATGAAATTATTGCAATTAAATGCATGAATAACTAATAAATCTAAAATAAACACACGCATCCATGCAATACGAAAGAGCAATTATCTGATAACCTCCTGGGCTACCGAACTCTTTTGACACAAAATATTGAGTCAAAATGCTAAATGAAATGTAAGAGAGATTTAAATAAACAAAAATATTTTAAAAAGCGTGTCACCTGAGAACTTTTCAGGTTTTGTTGCAACCTGGTCATTCCTATGGTGTTTCTTCAGGTCTGTTTTACTTATTGACGCCACACTATAAAACTTCAAAATACCCTAAAGTCAGTGATGTGACACACACGTGTACGTACACACTCTCACAGATGATTACCATACTCTACATTACTGCTGTACAGATAAGTGCTGTCTTCCTCAGGGAACACACACTTACACACCAGCACACACACACACTTTTACAGATAAGTGGCTGGCTCCTGAGGGCCTGCCAATCCAGAGTAATCCTACAAACACTCTGAATTTTCATTTCAAACAAAAGGCAAATCCACACACAGACACGACCAAATCTGTTGCCCTTCTCCCCCTTTCTCTCCCGCTCTTTTATTGTTCCCGCTTTTTCCTTTCCCTTTCCTTCAAGCTCAACCACTTGTTCCTCCTGCTTTATTTCAACCATTTTCGTGAAAGAATGAAATGCGATGAACAAAAAACGTCAATGACAGAGGAAGGAGATTGCTAAGAATATTTAATTACCATCCATATTCTTCAGTCAATTGGTTTATTGTTTTTTAGGCCATTTGGTTCAAAAGTTATTAGCTAAAGCGCAGATGCAACTTTGAACTGTTGGTGGCGCTATAAAGTGTTAGACAGAAAGCTTGATTTTTTTTTTTTCTAATAGTTTGCCGAAATTTTTATTATACTGTATGGTTTTAGGAGTTTAACTAGACAAACAAACAGGCAAATAATACTAATAATTTAAGTAAAATTACATTTTTAACATGTTACATCAACAATTCAATCATATAAATTAAACTGTTCATTTCAAGTTGGCTCATCAAAGTATTTTTGTGATTTGTAAAATAGTGATTATTAATACAATTATAAATAATTAAAGGAATACTTCATCCAAAAATGAACATTCTGTCATTCTGTCTGAACATTCACTCACCCTCATGTTATTTCTGAAGACCCCTGATGAAATTGTTGGGAAAAAATCTTTATTTTTGTTTTCTTTGCACACAAAATGTATTTATGTAGCTTCATAAAATTACAGTTGAACGACTGATGTCAAATGGACTATTTTAATGATGTCTTTACTATCTTTCTGGGTCTTGAACGTGTCAGTTGCATTACTGTCTATGTAGAGTCCGAAAGCTCTTGGAGTTCATCAGAAATATCTTACTTTGTGTTTCAGGGATCAACAAAAGTCTTACAGGTTTGGAACGACATGAGGGTGAGCAATTAATAACAGAATTTTCATTTTTGGGTGAACTATCCCTTTAATTACTGTATTTTTAATGTGATATTGGTAACACTTTACAAAAAGGTGTCATTTGTTAACATTAGTTAATGTATTAACTAACATGAACAAACAATGAATTTTTTTTTTTACAGTATTTATTCATCTTTGTTAACATTAGTTAATAAAAATCCAGTTGTTAATTGTTCGTTTATGTTAGCTCACTGAGCATTAACTAATGTTAACAACTTGAGATTTTTTATATTGCATTAATAAATGCTGAAATTAGCATTAACCTTATTGTAAAGTGTTACCGTGATATTCAGTCCTGAAACTAAAAGAAACCCCTTAACAGTTATTGCCACACAGAGAAACTACTCATTCGAAAGGGACTAAGAACCAACTGTTCAATTTTTTTTTTTAGTTTGAACCTGGACATTCCCATGGTACTTTACAAACTTCACTATAACGATCTGTACTTCAGTAGAAAATGCTTTAATGTCAGCAATATTACACATAATATGTCAAAGTATTTAACCACTTAAATTTTGATCTGTTCCTCTCACAAAGCTATCAAACCACTTCAAAGGATTTAGATTAGATAGTCATATGGACTATTTTTATGATGCGTTTTGTGTCATTATTTGTATGTCATGCTTAAAGGAATTTCTAGAGGTAAAATCAAAGTAACAGATAGTAAAGTTTATCTTGCAAATTAGTGTTAAGAAAAATTAGTGAGCTTTACAATTTTAACTGAACAGCAACTATCTAAAGTGTAGGAGAAGACGCCTCAAAACGCATATATGCGTTTGCCAACCCCAGGGGGTTAATTGTCAGTGTGCTACAAATACTACCATACTACCAGACATAGTCAATTTGATAACATTTTACATCAGCTGAGTATATATATATATATATATATATATATATATAAATAAACCCTTTTAGTCTCTGTAGACAACATGCACATAACCCCTTACTTGCAGACTACAATGACAGCACACCAGAGACACACACAGGTAACTGCATTCACAGACAGGACTGTCAGCATGACCATTAGGTATGTCCACTCCTGTCTCAGACTGGCTAAAGGGCCCGTTGTTTGGTGGGGGCCCGGGGCCGGAGCTCTGACCCCTGGCTCCGTCCTGCTCCATTAGAGTAATTATGGCTGGGGACAGGGAGCAGAGCAGGGGCCAGGTGAGGGCAAATTATAGCCTACCGGCCCCGCATGAACACAGGTTAGAGTTACACACAAACATGCGTCTATTGAAAGAGAAAGATTTATGTAAAAAAAAATATATATATTTATATATATATATATTAATATTAGTGCTGTCAAACAATTAATCACGATTAATCGCATCCAAAATAAGTTTCTTTACATAATAGTTTGGTGTATATTTATGTAATTATGAATACAAACACATG
>JAUMHE010000046.1:12749549-12763425 GCA_032359235.1 Enteromius mattozi
TTATCAGTACATTACAGAAAATAATGAACTTTATCACAATATGCTAATTTTTTGAAAAGGACCTGTATATGTATATATATATATATATATATATATACACACACACACACACACGTATTTTTAAACTTTGTATACTTCAAAATGTATTAACATATTTACTGACATTCAATTTATTGACACATTTGATATTTCTTTATTGCGCAATGCACACTTCTTAATATTATGCCTAAAATGTGTTTTAATGTTACTATTAATAAGGACTGTGAGATGTGTGTGTTTAACGATTTTCAAGTTAATGTGCAATCAGAGCCTAAATAACGAAGTGATAAGAAGAATATTAATCCTCCAGCGCGGAATTGTGAAATCTGCTGCATTTCAATGACGTAAAAACGCATGAAATGCGACATGGCCGCTCTACCTGAAGTCGCATTACAAAACATCGGATATGTATCCAATTTAGGACCACATATAAAAGTGGCCTGGGCCTGATTTGTAAAAAATCTAATTTGTGCTGTTCAGACATTTGAGCAAAAAAATCGGATTTGGGCCACTTTAGCCTGCAGTGTGAACTAAGCCTAAGTTTTTAAACGCAAGATATTTATAGTGTACCTGAAGTATACTTGCAATAGTTCCACTTTAGCACAATCAAATATACTTCAGTATAGTTTTTAGATGGACTTCAGCACTAATTACGCACGATTAAAAAGTACATTATACTAATTTAGCAGACTTTAAGTTGCGCATTTCAAATGCATTGTTCTCCCCGCTAGGGTAGGTGCTACCCTTAAGAGGTAAATAAGTGTCAAAAGTGTACCTTTTAAACAGCTTTTTTCTCAGAGTGCATAACAGGAAATTAGGCATGAATCAGTCTAATGAATCACTCACTCAAGACTTTTGGCATGACGAAACAGAGAACTACTACTACTGTTATTTCTAATTAACTACTTTGCTGTTACTGTAGTGTATACTTGAGACTAATTATTTGATTTGGGTGCATTTGACTTTCTTAAAAGAGTCATTAATAGAATCCTTAAGAAGTCAGAATCATCAAATAGTATCCGATTCCAGTTCCTGGTTGCAATTTTAAAAATACGACAAGCTTAAATTACACATAAATAGATTAAAACAAATTGTATCTGAAAGTGCTACATGCAAATAAGTGTATGTACAGAATGAGAGACACAGACAGCGAGAGAGAAAGAATAGAGTACTTGTGTAGCATTGAGCCGGGGTGCCTGCAGGCAAAAGCGGGATTTGTAAGCTCTTTGTAAGTGCCAAGGCCACACTTAGAGAACAGAGCATAAGTGTGTGTGTGTTTGTGTATATATGTAAGTGTGTGTGTAATCCCTGATGGACATTTTAATTGAAAGCGTCAGACCTTTCTTGTGCGGCTGCTTTCAGAGATTGCGTCAGAAGATTCCATCACTTTCTGTCTAAGCTCTGATTGACAAGGTTCCCTCTTACACACTACAGACTCACTTAACTAACCTGAAAACACTGACTGACTGACTGACAGAAAGGCTACATTGTGCTCAAAAATTCTCAGCTTGCCGAGTTCATTCATGGGCTAAAGGGTTCAACAATAGGATATGGTGCGAACTAAATTTATTAAGTGTAGCTGTAAGAGTGTGCAAGACATTGAAAAGGTGGCACCAATCAAAGACATTCATAGATATGCATGTTTATATTGAGAAATACAGTTCCGAAATTCCAATTGAGTTTTAGCTGATTCATTTGGATGATTGATTTCATTGTACCAGTTGATTTATCACTATTTAGTCGATCAGTGTTTCCAGTGGTCCATTCTTTATGGTGCTGAATACAATTACAATAAATAACCAGAACTGGAGATACTGTATAAAGTTACAGTTTTTAGAAATAATATCGCAATTGTGAGATATAGTTAAAATTGCAATAAATTTATAAAAGAAAAGTTGCAAATGTTAAAAATAAATGTATCGTAATTTCATTCGGGAACATCAGGAAGTTTTAATTAATGTAATGATTCATGTTTGATGAATGCGTTATTTTACAAATGCATCTGCTACTATCACGCCAGCCAGTTCCACTGATCCCAGGTCAGCTGTCACAATTCGTTCTCAGTCACCTGATTATTGATTGCACTCACCTGAAACCAATAGAGCACGCTGCATATAAGCTGTGCTCAACAGAAGTGTGACGGCTGAGCTCGAGGTAACATACCTTTCACTTACCTTTATCTTTCACGAAGGATCTTCATGGATGTCATGTTATGTTGACTTTGTTCAAGTTTCAGTATCTACCGTTTCTGCTCACCTATTGTTTGGGAAATCTATGATCTCTTAATGAACTTCACGGACCTGAATGCTCATCTACTTACCTCTTCACTCACTGAAAGGACTCTTCCTAGAAAGGAGAGCGATCTACGGATTAACAACGCGTTGGAAACGCTGGAGTAAGACACCCCTTGAGACTTACCTTAAATCACTCACCTGTTCCACTCACCTGTTTCCTCAGAACACGGAGTTCTCACCACTAAGGAGGAAGTCTGCACCTAAGGACAAAAAGCAGAGGCTATTTTGAGTTTGCACGATCGAGAGATCGTCTTTGGTTATGAACTGTTGAAAGGGGCTATTCGGAGATCATCTAAAGTGGACTTACCCTTGAAAGAGCTGGAGATCACTCTCATCTCTATAAATGAACTGTTTTGTTTGCCCTGCTTCATTCATTAAATATCTTTTAACTTACCTTCTGTTGTCTGGTCTCCTCCATGTCTGGGCGTTACAGCTACTGTATGTGATCGCTTGTTTCTGTTTCATCGCTGTTTTGATCCAGACATACAATAATCTTACAGAAAATGTGTAACAGCGCCTCCTATCATACTCCAGTGAAAACACAAAAATCCACAAATTGTAAAACAAACAGCAACAAAAAAAAAACTACTAAATTCCTCTGCTTTTGAAACAACTAACTGTTTTGAGTGACATCACCAAGTCCACTGATTTTCAGCTCCTCCCCTTGGCTTGAACTGCTGTACTTTAAATGATCAGTTACACATATTTCGTTCATCGTGTTCTGAGCAGTGTATGAAATACAGAGAGGCACATACACAGACAGACCACTAAATTATGACTGTGTGGACAGGGGTCAGTGGGATTGGCCCACTTGACCTGTGGGGCTTAAAATAACATCTCTCCAGCAGCTTAAACTGCCTTCGGTTTTAAAACCTTAACCACAATTCACTTTACATTAAAACAGCACATAGCAGCCACTCATTTAGTCTATTTACACACTTCACAAGCATCTCTGTCGGTAGCCCACAACTTGTGTGACACATCATCTACTGACAACCCCGGTTAATTAAAAAATGTTCAAATAAGTAAAAACAACAAAAAATATACATAACTTATTGAATTCGGAGCTTCTTTGATAGATTTATCCCTCAAACCAGAATAATGCAAAATAAGATTTAATAACACCTTTCATATTCACGAGTACAAAGACACAATATTTGCATAAAAGTGTGTGTTTGGGTGCTGGGGAGGCCGTATGGCTTTAAGCTCATTGAAGTGCGGTTCAAGGCAGCGCGGATGTATTGTTTCATGTTAAAGCCTGATGGAAGTCAAGGTGATTATTAACACGGGCGGCTCAGAAGACGAGGTTTTGAAACGCCAAAATACAGACAGGCTGACACAAAGGCCTTCACATGTTTGTTTAAAGAAATCCTGCAGAAAGGAGAAAAAATACATCATTCACTGTCACAGCGCAGTCATCCGCTCAGAAAAAAGGGATAACCACGCCGCTGTTGTTCAAACAATTCCAAACTGAAAGAATTTTGACGTACCGCATGAGATAGTGTGGCATAAACTATTAGCCGGCGGTGGAAAATAAATTATATCTGTCAGTTTTAACCGGATTATGGTCTTTGTTAACGTTTGTTTGTGAGGTTAACTGTGTGTATGTATTCATGAGGTTTTACCTGGAGTATCTTTGGCTGTAACTCTGCGTCTGTATTAGGCCTGGCAATATAATGCATTCATTTAGTTAATTATACTCTTAAAAATTATATTGGAGAAACACATTTACGCAATTAATCATGCAATTTCGTAACGAGGGATTTTCCTGCATTGAGGCAATACTAGCGTGAAGTAACACCCTGTGTGACAGCACAATCAAAAACCTGAAACATTCACAGGTTATGCATTCCTGCATTCAAAAACAGCTGCATAGAATGCAATACAAAAGATCCATTCACAAGGATCTCTTTTTTTTTCTTTTTTATATGAGACCATCTTTTAAAAATGATGCAGATGAAAATACCAGTTTGAATGGTTTTATGTTTTATGCATAAAAGTCACATTGTAAATTATTTAACCATACTTTTAATATTTATTTTTGCTACTTCATATACCTGCGCAAAAAGATTATTCTTTCCCCCTTGTCCTACATCTAAACTTTCAAATTTTAAATATGAAGATCCATTCTAAAATTTTGAAGTATCACATGTTTAAAATTATTATTATCTAAACCAAAATTGAATTAAATAAAATTTTATTTTGATTATCTTTATTACATTTAAATTTAAATTAAATTTGTATTATATTTATTATTTAATTAATTAATCTCACAGGAATCAGTTCCACCAATTTGGTTCTAATAAAGTTGTATTATTATTTTTGTTTGTTTCTGTGAAGAAATTACAGAACAATCAATGTATTTTGTGCAATTATGCAACAAGTAGGAAAATACTAGTTCTTAACTAAATCTTAGCCATGGAATTCGCCATAGCAAGTCAAAAATGTTATTTTTATTTGAAAAAAAAATGTCCAAAATGTATTTTCTACTACAGTCATTTGCATAACAGGATGCTATTGAACATACTACATGTTGGAAATGTCACTGCGGTGAAATTTTCATTTCTTTCTAGAACAACTATTTGCATGTACTATAAAAGTGCTTCACAATGCCGTAAAAGCCTTTTTCGTCTAAACGGCTCCATAAAGAACCTTTAACATCTGAAGAACCCTTCTGTTTCACAAAATGTTATTCGTAGTAAAAGAAGGTTCTTCATATTATAAGATGGTAAGAAAGAGAAGGTTCTTTAACTGAATGGTTCTTTGCGGAACCAAAAATGGTCCATTGCTGTGAAGAACCTTTTAAGCACCTTTATTTTTAAGAGTTTCATTCCATGTTGTCTACATTCCAGTTTTACATCACCCACAATAATGTAATGTCTTTATTCAGGGAATTTCCCCAGCAAATAGTGATGCATGTAATTGATTAATTAGCATGTCATGTAATTAATTTGATTCAAATTCTAAATCAATGAACAGCCCTAATCTGTATATGTCTGTGTATGGTTTTTTGCTTGGTTTCCCTGCCTCAATTCTAAGTTGAAACATGTCAAGAAGCCCGTTCATTCCAGCTGCGGAGCGCTCTAGGAAACGTTACTTGCACACCTCGCTCACTAAACCTCTTTTTCATCAGCTGACGTTCGACAATAAGATTTATGAACACAATTAAGCAGATCGAGGCAGGAATCTCCCCAATTCCATAAGCACACAGTATGTGTGTATTCTGGTAAACATTATAAAGGCTAAGGCTTGTTATCAGATGCCACTGTCATAAAAAAGACTGATTGATGTATTTCCGCAATTTTCTTCAGAGAGATGCAAATCCAGTGTTTATAGAAAAATGGTTATATGCATATGTAAACACGCTCTTAGGGCAAGTGGTTGTTTAGACATTTAATTGTTCTTGAACAGGTTAGATCAGATATCTGATTTGATGGATTGCTCTTTTAATAAGACCAGAAAAATCCAATTTGGCGAATATAAGTATGGCAGGTGTTTTGATTGATTTATGTTTTTAGATATATGCCCTACAATTTACAAAGTAATTTGTGTGGTAATAATAATTAAACATGACACTTACCAACATGTGCAGTAAACAACCAGAATGCATGCTGATGAGTGCCATATCCCGCAATGCAACATGTCAAACTGAAACAATTCAAGAAATTTGATTTAAAATGCAAAATGGTAACTTTATACGCAAAAATAGACACTGTCACAAGTAATGTAGCATGCTACTTTTTAAACTGCTGCATACATATAAATAGTATACATTAAATAAATCACTAGTATTCCAAATATTGTGCGTGTGTGTTTGGAAACACAGCTTGAAAGTCATGGACCAGAGATAAAACTTGGAAAGCTTTGAGTGTATGAGTGATTTACAAGACCAACTTGCAGGTTTGTGCTTGTGTATACCATTATTAGCATTTCACGGTGTTAACATGTAATGCACTCAGGGTGTGAAGGTTCATATTTGATTTAAATTTGAGCAGTTGTTCATACAAATACATTTATATCAGTGCAACCATCTCACAACACACATCAGCTGAATTAACATGAGAACGGTTGTGCGTATCCATTATTCTTAGAGTACAACACAGCCACCTTTGTGAGGTAAGTACATAGACAACATTGAGAGAGATACAAATGCGTTTAGTATATAAATATCGGAGAGTATTGTTCGCAATAGAATAACATGCTTTAAACTTTAGTAAGCAACATTGTTGTCACAAAAACTAAAAAAGCGAGTGACAGCTAATTAACAGCAATTACACATTTATAAAGCATTTATAAATATGAATTAATAGAAAATGTATCTATAAAAATCTATAAAAATACAGTTCGATCTTGAACATTCATCGCTCTGAAAATAAAAGGTTACAGTACGTTGCAAATTTCTTCATATTTTAGCAAATTATATAACATTTCACAACTTTCAAAGTGAAATCTTCAGTGAATGGCACTAAATGTGTATTACATTTTCTCCAAAACAGAGCAAGTTTACCATGTGTCCAAAAGGACTGGTTATGCAATATATTAAATTGTATATATATATATATATATATATATATGGGTTTCTTAACGCTTTCAGTGGTGAGTTTAAAATATTCCAGCGGTCCCCCCAGAGTGACTTTTTTTTAGGCGACCGTTATTTTAGAAGGTTTGCCCTTGCTGTTTCCATGGTGACGTGTCATCCTTGTCATGTGATACAACGCTGCATGACGGATGGATCGCTTTTTATTTTTGTATTTAAAATATTCACAAACTTGCTTACCATGTAATAAACAATATGATATTCCGATTCACAAATATGTGTAAATGAGTGTGTTTTGTCGATTAAACACCTTTATAAACCATCGTGATCATGACCTGTAACATGAGATGGGCGCTGCCATGTTTGTGTATGTTTCACAGTTGTGATAATATGACAAGCACAGTGCACGTCTCTCTCTGGCTCAGCGCAAGCAAACACGCAAAAGCCCAGTTTGAATTTGCCAGTTATGTGACATCACCGAACGTTCAAAATCTCATATGTGGGACCGTACTCCCAGGGGCACGGAAAGAAAAATCCCATATGTGGGACCGTACCACTCAACAGGTTAACTAGTTGCTTAATAGCATGTATACTATTAGAATATTAGCCATTTATTAGCACTAATTAAGCACATATTAATGCCTTATTCTACATGACCTTATTCTACATCCCTAAACCTACCCAATACCTAAACTTAACAACTACAAGAAGTATAAACAGTATGGCAGTATGTCATGTTACACATTCAATGGGAAACATAAAATGTAAACGAGATGAGAAGGTGATGTCCAGAAACGTGTGTGAGATGATAGCAGGATGGGGAAGGGTGAAATTGATTGATGTTCAAGTGCAGTAGGTGACTAGGTAGGGTTGAGTCAAAGGTGAAAGGTCACACGGCTGTTACAGATAAGAGCAGCCAGGCTGAGGTTGAGTGAAAGGCCAATCTATTGCTTTACAGCTCCTTACATAATCAAACACAAAAACGCTGACGCTAATGGCAAATTCACATTTATCCAAGAGGAATCCACAGAATTTCACTGCCAATAAGTAATATGTTATCTATTACAGCATATATTGCATGTTACAAGCTTTATGCCACACACAGATAAGCAACAATGCTAAATAGAGTAATACGCCATTGCACAATACTTAGCCTGTATTACAGCACAATGCAATAATCATGAAACGACAATATAGTGAAGACGCTGACAGGACGTGTGTTTATGAGAGTATTGGAGTGTGTGTATACACAGCGAGAGGTTTAGCAGGATGAGTAAGACGCGGTATTGTTTGTCTCGACTGGCGGGCGTTGCTGCTGAAAAGGTGTCGTGCTAGCATCCCGCGGGCTAGTGCCAGACATCAACAATCGCACTTCAATCGCTCAGCGCTGATCCAGCGTGCAGACAGCACTTAATCATCTGCTCTTAACGCAGGCATACTACTAACACACACACGCCTGAGGAAACAGCTGAGCTCTGGGTTAAAAAGCAGCACTATAGCCACAGTATAAAGGGCCTGTTGGCAGAGTGATTCATGCATTTAGCCAAAACGCATTACATTTGTCTCATGCCTTCAACTGAGTTTTACACGTCTTCTTGCATGTTTCAGAGGGCTTTGCACCGATACGACTGCCCGTAACACCAATTCCTCCAGTTAAATTTACATATCCTTCTCAGAGTTGCAACGCATCAGCAATACAACATTATGACTTCATTAGTCTCTGAATAGAACTTTGTATGCTGACTTGTGTACGGGAATAAAATTTTTTATGCATGCATTTATTTATTTATTTATTTGTTTTTGCATACAATGGAAGTCAATGGCTATCATAAACTGTTTGGTTACTGAAACACAGTCTCACGACCAGTTTGCATGTATTTTACGAGGTGGCTAATTCGTATGAATTCGTACGACCTCACTCATACGATTTTGTATGATTTGTCTAAACCCCAGTCATGGGTAGGTTTAGGGTCAGGGTTAGGTGTAGGTCATTCATACAACTCGTTGACAACTCGGAGGTTATACAAATTCGTACAAATTAGCCACATCGTGAAATATGTACAAATTGCTATGAGATCAGGCTGGACATTCTTTATAGTATATTCTGTTGTGCTCAACAGGGTAAAAAAAAAAGAAAGTTACTCTTTAAGTGGACAATTCTTGCAATTAACAAACTATTAACTAAAACTTCCTCAAACTCCAAATTTACTGCTTGTTAATAGTTCTGGAGGTAGTTGTTAAATACAGGTATTGGGTAGAATTAGGGTTGTAGAATATGGTCATGTAGAATATGTGCTTTATAACTAGTAATAAACAGCCAATATGTGAATAAAAGGCATGCTAATAAGCATCTAGTTTACAGTGAGAGTTGGTCCATATACTAAAGTGTTCCAAAAACTCATACAGGAACTATTTGAGTGTGGAGAAATAATAAATGTTTATTATGGCCATAGTTTTTTTGGGTGAACAATCCCCT
This sequence comes from Enteromius mattozi, assembly GCA_032359235.1. Lineage (NCBI taxonomy): Eukaryota > Metazoa > Chordata > Actinopteri > Cypriniformes > Cyprinidae > Enteromius > Enteromius mattozi. Next base: position 12,758,896 of record JAUMHE010000046.1, read on the forward strand.
TCGACCAGCAAAGCTACACGAAAGGCTGTACTGGTTGACTAGTTTTACCAGTCAGACCAGCATTAACCAACATGCACCAGCATAGAAATTCACAGGTAATGACGAAGAGGACAGCCTGGATGGACATACAAGTCAGATATCCAGTCTAACTGCAATTTTATATGTGATAAATGTAACTTTGTATCTCATAATGTGAACCTACATATGTAAGTTTTGGTTAAAAAGTGAATCATCTGGATTTGATAGCCAAATCAAAGATGTCATCTTTGTGATTATAACAACAACTGGTAAATCTTTGATCACTGGTAATGTCATTGTTAATTATAGCCTGAGAAATTAAATTTAGTGTGTGTTCACACAGGTGGCATCCAACTGATACGGGTGCCAAGAAGTAATATCAGTTCATCTTTAATCAAAACATGAATATTTAGATTAAAGGACTGGGAGGGAAACAAAAGAGCATTGGGTTTTCCATATAAGAAAATGTGAGGGATAAAGAGAGAGAGGGAGGGAGAGATGGACAGAGAGGCAGTAGGTGGATGATAAAAGCTTGCCCTGCCGCTCAGGGATTTGACTCTCTCTTTTCCCAAATGTCAGCAGACATCTGTTTCATATTTATGATTATTATCCTCCCCTCCCCGCAAGCTGGTTAACACTTAAATGATTCTATCACTTTGCAGGGTCGCCCGCTGCCTTATACTGCATAATTTATGAAGCTAATCTGTCAGTTTAAAAAAAAACAGAGCCAGCAAAAGGAAAGATTTTATGCCAGATGAAGTGTGTAAGTGCTGTAAAATGTTCTACGGGGAGCTGAGTTAAATGCCTGTTACTGTAAGAGCTATCAAGCGTGAGAACTCAACTGGAAGGTCATATTAAGTGGACTTAAATTTTTTAACGAAAGTGAAACGCTGGATGAAGCCAACTCAAACTCAAGAGTCCTCGGTTTGCTTCCTGAATTTCTCAATCTAATAGAGACTCAGGACAGATTGACCACTGTGTAAGATCAATCACTTTAGAATAGGGAACACTTATTTACTATTAACTATGACTTTTCCTTTAATAAATTCCTAATTTGTTGTTTATTAATAGTTAGTGCGGTAGTTGTTAGGTTTAGGTATTGGGTAGGATTAAGGGATGAAGAATAAGGTCATGCAGAATGAGGCATTAATATGTGCTTAATTACTACTAATAAATGGCTAATATTCTAGTAATATGCATGCTAATTAGCAACTAGTTAAGATACTCTAAACAAAAATGTCACTCATTTTAGGTGTTTCTCGAACTACATTTTTGTACCAGGTATTAAGTTCTAATAAAAGAAAAAGTAAAAGCAGATTCTATGAATATTTTAACCATGCCTTAATCTTTTGCCTTTGCTACTCCTCAAATGCCTTTTAGGTATGATTTTATCGTTTTAGCCATGACTTGACAACTTTTTTTATATACACATACATTTAGAAAAAAATACCGCTGTCATTTACACCACACCAACAAAACAGCATTACTGATTAACATTCTCTTGTACTAGTTTTTAGACATTAATAATAATAATGATAATGTATTATTATTATTATTGAGAAATTAAGAAATTAAGACAGATGATTAAAATGAATCAATATTTAAAAAATATATAATATAAAAAAATAATATTTTCAGATTTTTTAAAATTAATTTAACATTTTCAATCAAGTTGCAATTTTGCATTATGATACATAAAAATACTAGAATTTTGCATGTAGGATACATAAAAATACTAGAATTATTCTTTGTCTTATTAAGACAAAGGAGCAGGACATTTAATTTTAATTAACAAATAAAATGAAAATCATATAAAACTATATATTTAAGTTTACAGTAAACTAAATTTTTTTCTAAAATATTTCCATTACAGAATTCTATTAAACAATAGATTCCCTGAGATGTGGTAAAAATGACAGTAGAAAAATTATATATATATATATATATATATATATATATATATACACACACACATTATATACATACATTCTATGTGGGTTTTAAATTTTTTTTTTTTCCTTTTTTATACAACGGCCATTTCTGAATTTCTATTTTACAATTTTATGCCATTGTTTTAGCCCCAAAGCCTTTGTATCAAAACCAAGAGTAACTAATAGTGCCACCCGACTTAAACGCCGCTAATTGTTTACATGGATGTTAATAACTTCCTAGGTGCTTCAAAAAATCCCTCCATTTTTGTCCTCACTTATCTCAGATCTCCACTCAGGTCATCTGATTTCAAAATCAACAATTTTATCTTCTCAGTTTTTTTCAGCAATTTCTACATCTCTTGCTCCAGGATGAGGTAAGAGTGTAAACCTCCACCCTCTTGTCCTCACTATTGTTTTTGCGATTTTCCGCCAACAACATGACACAAAAATGCTGCCCTCTTCCCCACACCCTCATCCTTGCACCAGCACCGTCCGTTCTGTCCATCATCACACCTCTGTCCTTCCATCCTTCAGGCCCGGTGTGTCAGCCTCCCCCTCCCTACACATACACCATCCCCGATCCGCACCCCGTTCCTGTAAGCGTTATTATGAAAAGTACACAGTTTCGATAGAGTGCCCCCTCTGACATTTCCCACTTATTAGCTAGTTTTCATACAGGCTTCAATCAACCTTCCTAATCCTCCGAGGGGCAAGAGCAGTTTTAATTCACCGATCGACCGATAAGCCAAGCACGAGCGAACGAGCGCCTGCCATAGCAATGCAGGCCTAAGAAAAAAAGAGAAAGAAAAAACGCAAGAGGGAGAGACAGGGGGAGAGAGAGAGAGAGAGAGAGAGAAAATGATTTACACATAGATGAATCGTGCTTACAAGATGGAACCCTGGGCATTAGCCGCGGATCTGAATTTCCTATCTGCCTCTCTCTCTCTTTCTGCCCCATTCTTTTTTCGCTCTCTCTCCTTCTCTTCCACCATTACCCTTGCTGATTGCAATCTTTCAGCGCCATTGGGTCCTGTGCCTGGGTTCTGTTTAATCTGCCTTTAATCCGATAGATTTTAAATATTCCCCCTGCTCCCGCAGACTGGAGGCAATTAACTAGCCTTCTGATGCTCTTCTTATCAGTTGCCTCCTTGTATCTGCGCGAAGCAGCCTCCAGACACTGCCAGACTGACGAATAATACCCGCCATTTACCGCCGAGACCAGCCAACACGCTGCCGCTCCTCTGCATTATAAACAGGTATTTGGTAAACATATCATATACACATGCACGTAAACACACAAACAACCAAACCCTGCAGATTTCACGTGGCCATGCGTCAGGGCAAACAAAAGGTTTTAAGTGTAAAGCGCTTTGTTGTGTCTATTCGGAACGTGAAGTGAACACAAATGCACTGGTATATACTGTAAACATGTCTGGATTTCGGGCATAGATAGCGACAAAATAAAAATCGGTACACTGTGTATGCAGCATTTTGTCTTTTGTTTTCAACTGAATTGTCAACTGAAGGCTGGGGAAAAGTAAGAAGTTTACGTTGAAATATACATGGTTGTCGAAGCTGTGGTGTAGTGGGGAGCACTTGTGCTCAAAACATAGGTTCCCAGGTTCAAACTGGGCCTGGTTCATGTCCTGATATCATTCTGCTTCTCTAGGTCTTCCAGTCTCTCACAAATGTAGTAAAAAAAAATTGAATTCTTGAAAAGGTCTATGAATGAAAGAGAATAAGACCTAGACATTGTCTGTGTGTGTGTTTTTGGATATGTCTATAAAAAAAAAAACAGCTGTAGGGCAATTTGCATTAAACGTTTTATTATGTGCAATATATTATACACATTATCTTCCAAATCAATAATAATAATAAAAAATGCATGTGCATAGGGCAAAGAAGATATTTAAAATATTAACATATTTCATTGTGTCTACAGTATAATGTACAGTATGTACGCAAAAAGCACACCGTTTATAATTTGTGCTTAAAAACTATTAACTATTCTTTCTTTTAGAATACAATTTGAATGTCAACTGAATTCTGGGAACAAAAAATAGGAGCATTATTTGCATTGGTGAAGTGTATTATCACCAACTTTGTTACAATGAAATACACATAACCATAAACGATGAGCATTCTGCTACGAAATGTGCATTCACTTTTGTTTTCCTATGAATAAACACCTAATTTGTTGTTTATAAATAGTTAGTAAAGTAGTTAAGTAGCTAAGTTTGGGTATCGGGTAGGATCTAAAATACTCTCATGCCGAATAAGCCATTAATGTGCGCTTTATAAGTACTAATAAGCGGCCAATAGGCAGTACACCTCTAGTTTGCATGTAAAACGATAGCAAAACATCGTTAAAGTGTGTATGTGTCATATGTTTCAAATAAAACTATTTGATTCTTGAAAAAAAAAAAAATTAGTTTTTTGTTTTTTTAAATACTCTAAGCTAAAAATAGTAAACATACTACTTTGCATTAAATACTAGAATATACTGTATGTGTAAACAAGTAGTGTTTGTTATGTATATGCGGAAGGTGAAACGTAAGCAGGTATATAAATAAACATATAC
>JAUMHE010000046.1:12763525-12803216 GCA_032359235.1 Enteromius mattozi
GATTGATTTGTAGATTGTGTATATTCTCTGAATTGGTGTGTTTTTGTCCATTTCCCATTCATTTTCTATGGTCGGTCGTTTCTGACCGAGGACTATAAGTGTAAAACACTTTTTTTACGCCCACTTAGCCTGTTCGAATCATGCCCTCAATTTTTTTCTGTGTTCACATTCAAAGTGCCATAAAAGTCAACATATTACATATCATTCCGATGAAGCTGTGATTTTTTAAAAATTAAAAATAAAAAATTTTCCGGTCGGAAACGACCGAGGAAGGCTCAAGGGTTTAACGTTACTTCATATGAAATGATAACGTTTCATTCTGCCGCCAGCTCGTTTCCAAAAATAGGCCTTTGTAATGTTAAACAAGACTTTATTTTAAATCCTTAAAATAAATAATATTTCTGCAATAGTTACTTGTTATTTAATGTCTACGTGCCATGGACCACAAAAGGGTTTTTTTCTGATATGCTGTGAATACACAAAAAACTCAACTATTACAAAATGAAACCATTTTATGAGTGCACTGTAATCCTATTCTTTCGCATCCATTCGAGGAATGGCTTTATTTGGCAATCTTCATCCCTATCTGGAGCAGCTAGTGAAGACCTGTCCACAAACAACAAAGCCCACGCTGGACTCAAATGTTGCCACTTCAAACGACAGGTTTTACGGCAGGATAATCGAACGCTCATTGGCTCTCGCCTGCATTCATCACAGATTGTGACATGCTGTGTTACTGGTGAAGTGTATTCAAATGATGCACGCGTCTTCATGATTTCACTGAGAGAGGTTCGGGAAGATAATCTGGATGATATTTTCAGCGATTAACAACATATATTCTGTTTTGGACCTTACACAAACCTACTGTATTCCGCCAGAGAGGACTGTCATTTAGGTTACTTGGTATTGCTTTTGACATTTGTGCAATAAATAAATGATTACATTTATCTGTCTGTCATGTTTTTTTTTACACTGTACAGAGATGAAAATTGTTATTTTCCTGCATATTTCGGTCAGTTGCGTTTTAGATCCCAAAATCCATATTTATATTAGCTAAAAAAATGGGTAGGTTTAGGTTTGGGGTAGGTTAAGGATTCTAAAAATGTAAATTGCTTATTGACAAAACGATAAAAAAGCACTGAGACAAATATCTTAATTATATAAAAGATTAGGAGTTAGTTTAGGTCAGGTTAGGGTTAGGCTAACCCTAACGTCTAAATTCTACATTTTAGCAACAGTAAAAATTTTCCGAAAATGTACGTTTTATGCTTGTAAATGTAATGTATTAATAGCCACGTTTAAACATGAGATCAGGCTGAAATGTCATATTGCTTCACTGGTACTTTACTGCCTAAATGTTGTGGTAACAATACATTTATATCATGTCAGAATCTTTGTGACGACACTCTACCATCTCACCCACCTTTGAGTTCTCCTGTGAACATGTCAGAAAAACTGTTTGCTCCTGTATACAAATTGAAAAGACTAGCATATCTCGCACATCCTGATTTTGCTGAGTTCGACGTGTTCCTGGGTCAACATTTTAATCCACAATTTTAGTTTTGACCATATCTCACCCAATATAACACCCAAACCTAGCCTTACCCATGAGTAATGCCTAAAATCATGTTTAATGATAGATGAATGACACTGATGCACAAGCACCATACACTGATTGTAAGCAATAGTTGGTCAAAGCTGTACAGGGATAGCCAAAAGTAAATTTAGTAGCAGAGCTACTGAAAGCAAATTTTAGTGCTGGAAATCCATTTATCATTTACTGAAACTTTGTGTCTTCACGAAAAGTGCAGATCATGGTTGCTTAGCGACGTCAGTTGATTTTTGGCGCCATATGTGAATGGCCCCTAAGTTCTGCAGCATATCTCAGAGCCATGCACGCAATGCACATATCCTATAAAGCATTTATTAAATTTTTCTTACAAAAATGCATGGATTTACTACAGGAGGCCTTTATTCACCCCTCGGAGCCATGTGAGACATCTTATTATGGATGCATGCATTTATTTGACATATTTTTGACTGCAGACTGCAATGATAATGTTTGGAAGTGCCAAGATAATTTTTAATATAACTCAGACTGGATTCATCTGAAAGATCAACTAAACCTTTAATATGAACCAAAACATTTCTCCTCAGATTATTCCAAGACCAAATTATATGAGCTATAAAATCCACATTTAGTTTATAGTTTGTTTGTTTTTTAAACAAAACATATAAACTGGCCTCTAGTCAGCTGTCAAAAAACGAAAAGTTCATATGCAAAAGCCTCTAAGAACGTCTGACATTTTTGTTTAAAATTAGCATTCCTTTATGGCTACTTTGTATGGGTTTCTATGTAAGTACAGGTACTTCTCAATAGCGTGAGGCTGGCATTTAGCGCATTTGAAGTGAAGGTACTTTTTGAACATACAACGTGTGGAAAGCATTCACTCAGTGTCGTTTTTTGTTGTTTTTTTTTGACCAAGATGGCTTTTAGAGGCTTTTGCATCTGAACTCTTCTACAGACACATTACGGCTAGCTTCTACTTTGCAAAAGAAAGAAAGAAAAAAGGTTACACTTTACTTTGATAGTCCATTTTAGACCTTCTACTGTCATGTCAACTAACTCTCAGAGTAGACTGTTAGAGTAGGTTTAGGGTTAGTAGAATAAGTTGACAGATGCAAAGTTTGTAATAGTATGTTGTGGACCCATCGCAAACCTGCAGAGTATGTTTCAGGCCTAAATCTTACAGAAATTTGGGTAAAATACAGATTTGTGTATTTGTTTGTGTGTCTATATGGGGATAATCTTCTCTTATACCAGATTTACCTGTTTATTTACTGAACTGATACCGTAGTACATCCATATTCAAAGTTAAAATGAAAAATATTTTTTGAACGGAGTGCATGTGCTTGTGCATGATGTGTGAGAATGTGCGTAGAAGTGTGACTATCAGCTGTACTGTCAAGTACTATCAGCATAGACACAAATACATACATGCATCAACAAACCGGAGTCTCGATTGATCCTGAAAGAGTGGAAAACCAAATAAGTTTGATGGGAAAGAGTGAAGTAAAGGAAAACATGAAATTCACAGTATATCTCCGCACAGCATACTGAAGCGCTGAATAGCACTGGTGTGCATGTGTGTGTGTGTGTGTGTGTGTGTGTGTGTGTGTGAGGGAGAGAGAGAGTCCTCTAATACTGATTAGAAATAGGATTAGTGGATTATTTGGGTTTGGGATGGAGGAGAATGTTGAGGGAGACACTTTTCTCCCATCATTCTGTTCATCCAAAGATTTCTCCGTCTCTCTCTCTCTCTGTGATTGTGCATATTTGTTTTGTGACACTAGAATATCTCGAACAGTAGATGTATTTGTTGTAAATAAATACTGGTTACAATGCTCTCGATGCGTGCTCTATCTCTGCAGTCTTTAGATAAGCTCAAATATCACATTTCGACATGGATGCACTTTTACAGTTCTGAGAGATCCGATGTCCACCAGTTTCTATACTGGTGTATGCATCTGTGAAATGGGTGACTTTTCTATTTCAAAATGATGATATGATTTTAAACATTGAAAATTTGAACATTAATAGTCTTGTGCTTGAGGGCATGACACTACTAGATGCTTATAATACTGATTATTTCAGTAACCGCTCACTTTACAAGATCATCTTCACAAGTAGTCCTTGACTAATAAAATGTAGAATAATGTGTCCATTTCATTTTTTGTTTTGTGTTTGTTTTGTTTTGTTTGTTTGCTTGTTTCTTTGATTTTAAAACAGAGAATAATAAAATAAAAGCTTTCATGCGCATATATTTCCGTTGGACAGTTCACCCAAATATGAAAATTCTGTCATTAATTACACACCTTTCTTTCATTTTCATTAATTATAAGACCTTTGTTCATCTTTGGAAAGCAAATTAATAATTTTTTGAGGAAATCCAAGTGTGTTTTGTTACATGAACATGCATCAAAGACTGACATGGAGGAGAAGAAACTGGTAAATAAAGTCATAATGTTCTCATATCTTCATATAATTATTATCTTTCTGGGCCTTGAATGTGGTAGTTGCATTGCCGTCTATGCAGGATCAGAAAGCTCTCAGGTTTAATCTAAAATATTTTAATTGTGTTCTGAAAATGATCAAAGATTTTACATGTTTGGAATGAGATGAGTGTGTGTAGTTAATAACAGAATTTTATTTTTGGGTGAACTATCTCTTTAACATAAAAAGCTACAAATTAAAGTTACTGATTATTTTATGTGTTTAAATGTGTCAATATATCACAAAGTAAGGTAAGGTTTTTAAGTTAGGCCATTGCCTATTAAAATTATTTATGTTAATAAGGAACATCAAACACACCTGTTTTGTCAAACCAATACAATAAAATCTGGACCAATTTAGGGATGCCATGTCAAAGATTACCATAAAATCCATGTTCGTATGGACTGTTTTAAGTGTGAATATTAGATTTTAGAGTTGAAAGAGAGCTATTACACACCACTTCCTGTGATGGAATGTGTCATCACACCTTTTTTTCTTTCTTTTTGAGGGAAATTCCGCTCCAAAAAGTGATGAGAACATGATGAAAGGCAGAATTAAGTAATCAACGTTTTTAACCTTTCTCTGTTCTTTAGCTTTGAGCGCTATGTGCCAGCTTTGAAAAGAGAAGGTAGTCAATGTGTAGCACAGGTGAATGATGAAAATAAGACAGACAGAGCGAGAGAGAGACACTTCATTAGGTCTATATGCAAATTGATGAAAGCAGACCGTAAAATAGGTGGTCTTGACGTTAGCGTGCTCATTGAAGGAAGACTGAGACATTACGAGACTGTGGCAAAGAAACGTGGTAACCTCATAATCTGCATGTCATCTAATAGCTCCATCAATGGCCTTTTTATTTTCTATTCACAAGTCTCCCAATCCTTGTCCAGTCATGTTACTTAGGCCCAAAACAATTCCATGACAATAACGCTTTAATTAAACTACATAAGTTCAGTCTTGCATAATGAAATGTCACAACATACATATTTACTGAAGAGAGTGAATTCACAAAACAGCTGCACCACTGCTTGAACCTTGAACCACCTGCAATCCAGTTTAAGCAGATACTTACACTGGTACAGTACTGCAATGAGTTCTTAAATTAAATAATATACTCACAATGGCCATATTCACTATATTAATTGGGCAAATGGGTGGATTTTGGTTTCACCTTTAATGTTGCCACAAAGGGGGCACTATAGCAGGTATTAGCATAAACTCTATGGATAGTTTTGCCCTTCAGATCAACTATCATGTCATTGCAGAGCAACAGTTTAAAGTGAATCTTGCTGAGCAGGTTAATTAAAGTTAATTTAGTTAAATTGTCGACATGCTACCTGAATATCACCACGTCTGGTTTAAAGTCAAAATGAAACAGAAATTAAAATAGTCTTTTTTTCCCTTTTTGTGATGCATGTCCTAGTGAAATAGCTTCTCAAAAGAAAAAAAAAAAACACTTTTGTCTATCAGGATTTTTTTGGAACCAGAGTCGGTGAAAGTTACTTTTTAAAAGTAACGCATTATAGTAGTGTGTTACTCCATTAAAATAGGCAACTATTTGCATTACTTAGTTACTTTTTTTGGAAAGTAATGCATTACTTTCGAGTTAAGTCTTTGCACAGTTTGAAATTCTTGTCCGAAAATTTTACCTCGCATTTTGTCAATCACGTTTACACACTGCCTCCGAAACTTTCAACCATCATAAAAAAAATCAGATCGGGTTTGATTTTCTGTGTTTTTGCATCCATAGCTAGCATTCTGATAGGAAAGGATGACAAATTTTAAAAAATGCTTACGAAAATGTCAGACTTTTCTTAAACTGAAAAAAGTGAAATCAATACGCTATAGGCCAAAGGAAGTGCCTCAGCACCTGCACCTCACTCCCACTATATTATATATATATATTATTTTTTATTATACCTCCACAGTAATTAAATTAAAGTGCATTAAGTACAAAATTAGTTATTCCAATATAGCAGACTAAGCATACCAGTTTAGTATACTAAAAGTACAATTGCATTGCATTTTATTAAATACATAAATATCAAAATGTATTTGTAGCATGAAATAAATGTACATTTAAGTATATTTATTTTTCACTAGGGATATGTATGTAATATTTAAGATTTAATTCTACACATAGAGAGAGGTGTTTTGGATTCGACAGGTCCTTTTGCAAAACAATCAAAGCTCAAAATGACAGTTAAAGAGAAGTTTCCTGTCGTCAACAGCCCAGGTGTGTGTGTGTGAGAGAGATGATGCGTAGGTGAAAAATTGCTCTTATTGCTTCCAATACAAACTCAGTCTTGTGGCAAAGCTTTATTAGACCACAAACTGACATCAACCTCAATCCTGTTTGTGTGTGGGAGCAGGTGTTAGAAAGGAAGACAGTTTTTTGAGGTACCATTTACGTGGGTTTGAAAGAAAAAACTAACTTTCTGCATTTTTCCACCCATCCAAGATGTGTTTCCACCCATCCAACATCCTAACAGCACAAACACTCTGACATCCCATAACAGGTAACCTGTATCACCCTCTGCCGAATCACTGGGATGGGGGAAGTCATTTAGCTTTGTGCGCACTCACTCTGACAAAGGAGGTCTTAGGAGCTTGTGTTCACTTTTTCAGGCACGCAAACATTCAGCTTTTTAATCACTGCGGGAACAAAGAATAGATTTGTTGGCGGCTCTTTGGTACTTATACTTTAAGCCTTTTGTAGATGTCACACACACCTGTCACTCTCCAAAAATCACTTTTCAGCTTTACCTTGGGCTCATATTCAACAATAGTGATGATTAGCAATGTTTGCTAAAGCAAGAATTACTGTTACTCTTGCTTATACTTAGGGTTAAAGATTTGACCGAACAAAACTAAGTATTCAAAATTTGAACGCAATTTCTTTAGTGCACTCATGCTTCAAACAATATGCTTTTTTGAGGAATATCCTATTACTTTTTAATATAATTGGCCTTCCAGTTTATAGCTAAAACCTCAATCTCTACATTCTTAAAAATAAAGGTGCTTAAAAGGTTCTTCACAGCGATGCCACAGAAGAACCATGTTTAGTTCTACAAAGAATCATTGAGTTTTTAAAGGTTTTTAAAGGATCATCTCTTTCTTACCTTTCGCCACAAAGAACCTTTTGTGAAGCTGAAAGCTTCTTCATGTGTTAAAGGTTCTTCATGGAACCATTTAGATAAATAATGTTCTTCTATATTTTTCTATTTTGAAGCACCTTTATTTTTAAGAGTTTATCCCTATCTAGGGACCTCAAAACCTCAAGTTGGATTCATTGTCTTTCTGCCATCAGAAATAATTTTTTGCATAAATTGCATTAACAAATAAAATTCATTGCAATGACAACACATTTACTCATCGATCAAAATACTTGAACCATTTAGGGTCATGATCATAGAGCCACAGCATCTCAGGCCATAGATGCGAAAACTCCCTGGATAAACGTCTAGTCCATATGATTTTATGAAAGAAAAAAAAAATAAATGTATTTTTGATGTATAGGAAAAATAAAGTGGCTGGAGCCACTGTGCAATGCTTGACATGAGGTCCATCAATTGACTTCATTCCTCATGTCACTGCATTCATTGAGTATAACTGATTAAATTAGGTTTGTTTTGCATCAGTCCAGCCATACTGAGGTGCTGTTTATTTAGTGAGGACATTATCCCAATCTCTAATCTAGGATGTTACCGCTTCTTGAAGCTTTTAGGAGCCGGCACAGAGGCAGAACTGGTTTTGAACCACCTTTACTGCAACGGAAATGCATGGAAAGATTCCAAACTGGGTTTCGGCAATAGCAATGTCCTCCTGTTGAGGCAAATGGGACAAAAATGTCCATACGTAATGTCCATACAATGGAAGTCAAAGGTTACCAAAACTGTTTGGTTATCCAAAATTCTTCAAAATATCTACTTTCATGTTCTGCAGAAGAAAGACAAAGGTTTGAAACTACATGAGGGTGAGTAAACAATAATCTCTTTAAGCAAGCTAGCAATCGACCAGTAGCCTATATAGCAATGACTTTAGCAATGCCCTAGCAAATATCTAGAAGACTTTATCAACCGCTTAGCAAAAATATGGCACGGTTGGGGCAACCGCTCACATTTTGTTTTGCTGAATTTCACCCAAAAGCCAAGAAACCACTTTGTCAATCTCTTCATCTTTGTCTCTCAATCAATATTCTCCTCGTAAAATCATCATCCTGCTCATCAGCCATTTGTGACTCATAAATCTATCATGTAACATACTTCATCTCGAGTATCAAACTTCACGCTAATTACCGCAGCATTAGGCTAACAGGCTACCATTTGGTACCGTAACGTTTATAATGACTGGAAAACTTTGATTTCAGAACTTTTCTCATTTGGCACTCACTTAGTAATTTATTTCAGACTAATTTTCTCAATCAAACTGAGACAGAATCTTAATTCAATGTTAGTGCTGGGATTTCCCAGCATATATAGACCGGGCTTAATCATGGCAACCTGAGAGGGTTAACCTAATTTAGTAGCCTATAGAAGGTGCTGTGGTGGATTAGAGCCCACCTCGGTCACACCACCAGCCAATTAAAGCCTTAATTATCCCGTTAATTATGCAGACAGGAAGTATCAGCTGCCGCCCGATTGTGTTTGGCTCTCAGAGGACAGGGACCTAATGGCCGATGGTAGTCACCACAGTGTCACACACACAAATACACACTAAGTGGTGAGGCAATTTAATTTCTGAGAAGAACAAAGACAATAAGGATGTCAGTCTGAATATTACAACAGTTGTAAAGCACACAAATACATGTATCTTTCATGAAGTAACATTTTTGGCTTGTTTCGTTTGCATTTGCTATCGGTGTGCGTAAGCCCCATTGCCTGCTAGGATACCACTGCCCAAAGGGATCCTGCGTTTATGTGTGTACCCCATTCTCTTATCTACTGAGGGAACCAGATATTGGTCCCCTATATGATGTCACAAAACTAATCCCTCAACACACACCTAATTACAAATGAGGCATGCCTGCCAGCATCAAGAATCTAATCACATTTCAAGCCAAGCGAGTAAATTCAGCTTTCTGCACTCTATTCCACATTTACACACACACACCTAGCCTAAAGCTGTAAAGATTGGGTCCGACTTCCAAGCAGCCAGGAGGTGCTGATGTATATATCGGGTGTTAATGTATTTATGGAAATATGATGTTTGTTTTCAGAAAAATACAAAACCATCTATAAAAGAATTAATTAGCCCTTATTATGTTGAATCAAGGTTATGTAATATTTCTTTTTAGCATAATAAATATAAAAAATAAATAAGACACTACCAGTCAGAGGTTTAAAATATTATGATTTTTAAAGAAATTTATTTATAATTTGGGTAAACAAAAGAAATATTAACATAATTATAATGTATGTATGTATGTATGTATGTGTGTGTGTGTGTGTGTGTGTGAGAGAGAGTGTGTGTATCTGTGTGTGTGTTGTATATATATATAAAATGGGATTGAAAAAAAATGCAGAAAGGTGGGTAGTTCATGACCTGGTCAGGAATGTGATCTGTCCTTTCCAGAATGCCTCAGGAAATCGAACACCCTGTCTGTCAATCAAAATATTGGGGTACTGTGAGAGAAGGACTGTCTGTCTCCTTGTCTGATTACCCTGTGTTTGTGTGTGTGTGTGTGATGACAGGACAATGTTTGCGTACATAACTCCAGAAAGTCCATCTTATTTTGCAGATTCTCTTCCAGAAGCTCCTCCCAACATTTAGAAAAGGGGTGGGGCTGCCGCTTGACACAGGAGCAAACAGTACTGACAACTTCCTTCCTCGGGGTAAACACACCCCAAACCATTTACACACTCACACACACCCCCGCCTCTCCTCAGGGTAAACATACCCTTACCTCTGCAGGTCAGGGAGTCGATCACACACACACACACACACTCCACTTGTCTCTGTATTCAGTGTTTAAGAGCTCTTTTATAAGTGTGAGTGAGTGCTCAGAGTCATTTGGTCAACATTTTTTCAACAACCTATCTCTCTTTGTCTTAGTGTGTGTTTTGTCAGCCATTTTCAAAAAGCTTCATATAAGTGTACTGCATGATGTAGTAATGGTAAAGCCATAATATGGAGAGATTACCAAATTCATGTATTATGATATAGCAGCGTACTTCAAAGAATACCATGGAACCATGTAGAAAACCGGTACACATCCAGCAAAACTTTAAAAGTACCATGCTCAAAAGCATGGAAGCACCATAGTACACGTTCAAAATAATAATAATACAAAAACATCCAAATAAAACATTTAGTGAATTTTGCTACTTTTTATTGTTCGTTCACCACTGCTGTGATTTCTCTGCTCATACTCTTTGATATGAACCTGTGTGGTTTGACCACACTACAGTATTATGTAGCTAGAGGCTTCACTAGGGCATGTGTGTGCGTGTGCATGAGTGTCTGTATGCATGCATGCACACCGTGTGTATGATACCACCAAGGGTGGGAATGTTATCTCAAGCACTGATCCATGAGTTTGTCAGAAAACAAAATGGAAATGTGTGTGCGTTTAATTTGACGTCTCACTTACCAATAATTATGCAAAAAGAAGAGCCCTTGGTAAAAATAATGGATAAAACCTGAATAAAATATTATAAAATGTATTTTTTTATTGCCAATTTATTTAGACAATACGTATGCCAGTGTAAACATTAAATACAGGCAGTAGCTGTGTTTATGTGCGTTTAGTATTACAGCTTGCACAAAGCCGCACCTATTATACGGAAAGTAAATATGACACTGAATATCATTATATTAACTCTAACCAAGCACAAAAAAGAGCACACAATATACCAAAGAACAATAAACTAAGAGAGAGCCCTGCCCTGTTCACTTATAGAAGACAGGTCAAAGCAAGTTCCATTCCATTTATGAATTCTTTAATGCAGTTATAAAGTGAAGTCTGCAGTTATGCACTGCTAAATCATTCACAATTATTCCCGAAAACTGCATTAAGAAACTAAATTTTGATTTCATTTGTGTTGATTTTTTTATAATTTTTAATCTATTCCACTCCATTAGCAAAAATACCTAAATTTTACAGTACATATCCATCCTAAACTTGACAGACTCCCCAAACTGTGCCGAAATGAAGAAACCAGGGTACAATAAATACACACACAAGTGAACTACACACAATGTGTACTGAAAGCTGGACATGAATAATAATTCAGAAAATAAACCACCTAATCTGGACCACTCTACTGTCTCAGGATTAGCCCAGCGAAGTGTGTGTGTATGAGAGAGAGAGAGGTCGGGTCAGGCTCACACACTCTGCCCTGAAGACCCTGCCATGAAATGAAATCCCTTTAATCTGTCATCACCTGCGGAGAGGTGTGGAGTGGAACATGCAATATCTGCTTCTGTGTGTGTTCGTGTGTGTGTGTGTACACATTTTCCATTTTTATTACAGATAGTTATTTAGTGTAACCAGCAATACAGGTCTGCAAAGCAATATGAGATGATAATTGAAGGTTTTTAAGTAGTTGATAGTTTGCCCTAAATTGTGTTTTTGTGTCAAAGGCCATCGTAGAGAATCTATCATGTTGTGTAGCATAATTTGTTTAAAATCCTCCACCCAACCCCTATTCCTGTGTTTAATGTTATAACAACTGAAAGAAAAAGGACACAAAGGACACACACATCTACGCACACACACACACAGGGAATCAATAGAGACGTGCTCATGCGTCACTTTCTGTTTGAATTAAAATATGTGGGCATTTTTGACTTTGAGGTGGTCCATTTGGCTTAAACAATGCACCACCTCCACTGTTTGACCTAGTTCACTTCATTTTATCCGGTGTGAATTGTTTGATTCTTCACTTTATGATGCAAAAATAATATCTTCCCATGTACCGAAAGAAGTTGACCCTGCTATTCTTTACTTCCGTGTGAAAAGTGTCTGTGGCAGAAGCACAAGTAGACATTTTGAAGACCGTCATGCAGCTCTTTTTCACGCAACTCTCAGAAAAAAAAGGTACAAAAGTTGTCACTGGGGTGGTACCCTTTTAAAGGGTAAATTTTTGTACCTTGTTTAGTCCTAAAGTGTGTATATTAGTACTTTAGAAGTACATAGTAGTGCATATTCATATACCTAAATGATACATATTAGTATCTTTTTGAAAGGGTACCGTCCCAGTGACAGCTTCTGTTCCTTTTTTCTGAGAATGTAACATGATGTATCAATGTATTTTGTATGCAAAAGAACTGCGTAAAGTAATTTCTTCATTTGCGTTTTCTTGGAAAACATACATTAACGGCATACGGGTTTGGAACAACAAGAGGGTGAGAAAATAATGGCAGTTTTTTTTTTTCCTTTTAAAGTTCTTTCCTTTTTAGTTCTACCAAGCACCACCTTCAGGATCTCACGTGCACTTCACATGATGCCTCATAACACTGTTTACCACTAGGACTTGAACAAACACGATTGGCCCACTGAATCAAAAAAACAAACGCCTTAAATGGGATTCCGAAATTGTATCAAGCCGAATTTTTTTGAATTAGTTCAAAGATGTTGAAAATTAAGTGATAAACCACACAGAACGAGGGGGAAGAAGAGACTGAGCAGAAACAGAATTTCAGAAAGAAAAGAGCCATGTTCTTTG
This sequence comes from Enteromius mattozi, assembly GCA_032359235.1. Classification (NCBI taxonomy): domain Eukaryota; kingdom Metazoa; phylum Chordata; class Actinopteri; order Cypriniformes; family Cyprinidae; genus Enteromius; species Enteromius mattozi. The sequence goes on from JAUMHE010000046.1 coordinate 12,776,249, forward strand.
GCGGCGTGGCATGCCCGCAATTTCCTGTGAGTGAGAGGAAAGGAGACGTGTGGGGGCGAAATACTAGGTGAAACAGCGTGTGAAGTGACACCACTGCTACTGTCTTCCTCCGAAAGACAGAAAGAGAAAGGTAGGCTCATCCTGTCTTGAGTAGTGAGGTTAAATTGTGTTGATATGTGGGTGGGTTTATTCTGCCATCCTGTCAAAGGTGATGTCAGATCTGGCTGAGTGGGCGCAATAACTGTGGTGAACAGCCAAAAACACAAGCATACAAACACAGGTAGGCACAGTTACATGATGCACATTCAGCCTTGTAAGCATTGAACACAGACTGCTGTTGATATTTAAAACATCCTATCATTTTGAAAAAGTTGCGGCCTGAGGTTGTTGTAATTTTAAAACAGAAGAATTAAATTTTATTTTACTTATTCAAATGAAATTTTACTGTCCTTAATATTGAGAGCTCAGTTAATCTCAGATATTTCTTCGAACATTCTTTGTCGTGGACAAAAAATAAAAATGTACATGGCAAGAGTAATATTTATTGAATTTAGCAAATCATATGAAGACATACAAATGAGAATATGAAATATAGTTAGAAATGTCTTTATTTTAGGGTCTCTTAACTACTTGCTTATAAGCATACATATTACTAGAATAATAGCCATTTATTAGCAGTTATTCAGCACATATTAATACCTTATTCTACATCCCTAATCCTATCCAATACCTAAACTTAAAGGGTTACTCCAACCCAAAATGAAAATTGAACCCCATGTCATTCCGAACTCGTAAAAGCTTCATTCATCTTCGGAACACAATTTAAGATATTTCGGATGAAAACCAGGAGGCTTGTGACTGTCCCATTGACTGCCAAACAATTTCCACAGTCAAGGTGCAGAAAAGTATAAAAGATGTCGTCTGAATGCTCCATATGCCATCAGTGGTTCAACTGTAATATTATAAAGCTACAAGAATACTTTTTGTGTGGAAAGAAAACAAAAATAACGATTTTATTCAAAGATTCTGCACTGTAACATCTCTGTAGCACCATTTTGGACAGACTTTTCCCTCAATAAATTCCTAATTTGCTGCTTATTAATAGTTAGTAAGGTAGTTGTTAAAGGGTTACTCCACCCCAAAACTGTAAAATCTCTGTAGTGCCATTTTGGACAGCATCCGGTCATTTCCCCTCCCCTTCCTCACAGTGTTTTGGCCCACTGCCTTGCAAATTCATCTCACCTACAAGTCAGGTATGTGTGTTATATGTAAGAATGTTTTGTTGTCCTTCCCCATGTGCTCTGTGACCTAGTTTCTTGTAATCAGTTTATTCGTGTCAGGTGTGTTCCATTAATTATCTGTGATTGTCTTCCCCTTATAAGTTGCCTTCTGTGATTCAGTCCTCGTCTGTCATCGTCAGTGTTAATTGTGCGTTTACCTTGCTCCCGTGTATTCACGTATATGTTAATTAAAGAATGTTTCTTCGAGAACGCAACTCTCTCCGTGCCTTCCCTGAGTAACTCCATGACAATGTGGCTGCAGCTCTGTCCAATAGTAGTTGTTGAAGTAGGGGATTTTCACTTTAAATAAAGCGATTCTCTTAGTTGATGCTGATTCATTAATAAATTAGTTGTGGCAAAAATGCTGATTACTGATGTAATTTTCCATTAATGTGCTATGTGAGCAATTAAAACGTTATTTATTTAGTTAACGTTAGCTTGTTTACAATAGTGTGTTGCATAGTGCACTGCAACTAACACGCCAAAGCCGTTTCCCATGCATTGTTTTATTTGTGGCGACTTGGCATAATGTTAACATTAACGCCCACAATTAGCCACCCATCCTTGACATTTAGGTCCTGTGTCACACACAGTCGCACACATATCGATGACAATTTAGTGATTTTAGGCACTACGTTTATCGAATTTGAGACCCCTTTTGGCCACAAAAGGTGCACAGCTTTCATTCAGTTGGAAGAAGTAGTTTCCTCAGCATCTATTTTGTGCAGTGCACGCGGTGGATAAGCTAAATGACTCGACTGTAAACAACATAACACACATTGCAATAAATAGTTTTGGAAAAAAAATCGGCGTTTTCATTGAACCAATGAAACCTTTGAAAATAACCATAACGACACAGTCTCCACGATACAATACATGCTTGTACTGTATGTGTATTTACACTTTGATTTGCACAAACACTGTATCTTTCCATTGTGTCTAATACAGAACTGCGTACGTAACATGCGTCCACCGGATGCTGTCCAATATGGACATTTTTTTTTACGGTTTTGGGGTGGAGTAACCCTTTAATAACTACCTTACTGACTATTAATAAGCAGCAATTTAGGAATTTATTAAGGGAAAGGTTGAAGTTAATAGTGAATAAGTGTTCCCTATTCTAAAGTGTTACTGAAATTTTCATGTGACTGTGTTAGCTTTACACCTCAATATTATTTTATCTTCACATGAGTTTAGCATTGCTAAGCTAAATATGCTTCAGCAGAGCTACAAGTGAAAACTGTAGCGTAGACGATAAATCAGTTTTAAAAATCATAACTGACAACTCAAAAGTCAATTTATTTGTAAAAAGAAACAGCTACGATATTCTTATCTTGGCAAACAGAGCTAATTAGCGATTTAAAAAAGCCAAGCATACAGGCTTGAACTGTGGCCAAAACCATAGCTGCCGTTATTAGCCTTTTAATGATCTTTAACCCGTATTTATGATTAGACACCCTTGTATTTCAAATAACTGTAAATAATGCTTTGAATGTGTGCTCTGTAGGTGTAAAAATCAAATGGATGGGAAAGCAAGGGTGCAGTGGAGCAATATATGCCACGGAAAGATTGTCAGGCATGAAATCTAATATCAAGCTCCTCTCAAAATTGTCAAAATGGCTATTTTGTACCACGTCTTTGTATTAAACAGCTGCTCATCTCTGTTTGAAAGATCTCTACAGGTTATGTTTACAGTTGGCAGAGTTGCAATTCTTTTCCGTAAGCTATTAATAGGTGTGGTTAAGTTTGTATGCTGCTGGTGTGTGGGATCTTAACTCTTTAACTCAACTTGTGCTACTAACAACTTGTCTACCGAATCAAAGAAGAGTTGCTTTTTTTATATAACAGGTTACGATAGCTAAAGCTATCTTTACACTTTGCCTATCCTTCCATCTATTCAAAGACTTAGTTTAAAGCCATTATTAGGCAGAGTCTACTTTTCAACAGTCAGTTTATGTAAAGCAGATCACTCGAAATACCGAAACACATTTCAGCTATCATCAGCTATGTGTCACTCTCTCTGTTGTCATTCTGTCAAATTAACGTGTAAAATCCAGTGTATCACCTATCACAGTGTGTCATTTATCAACATTACTGTTCACCTTGTTCTTTTGGAAATAGGTGTGACCAAAACATACACTAACATCATGTTATATTAACATTATTCTAAAGAAATAAATTATTTTGAGTTTGGGTTACTTTTTTGGCTTTACACATATAAAAAGAACTATACAGTACATTCTCAGTTAGACAGTAAATGTGTGATCGAATTTAACAGTTAAAGCCACAGGAAAAAGTGGTCAGCCAGTTTTAGCAAACATGTGAAAATGGACAGCGTTGATGGCAAGAGGCCCTTAACACCTTGAGGCCTACAAACTCACCTACATGCACACAAAGAACATCAGCGTGCGTATCCTGCTGCAAACAATTCTACTATATTACTTCAAATAACCTTTGATTTTATTGCTTTGATCTTACTTTAATTATTTTTGGTAACACTATTTCGATAAAGTGGTCCACTTCAGACATTCTACGAACAGTAAGTAACTTTGCAAGTACATGTTTGCTTAATAACTTTTAACACTTTATTTTTGATGGTTCCACAAAATACAACATACTGACTATGAGAAACTTTGCAAGTATGCGTCAACTTATTCTACTAAACCTAAATCTACCCTAACAGTCTACTCTGAGAGTTAGTAGACATGTAGTTGCAAATGAATGAGAATTAGTTGACATGTAGTTACAAAGCTACTTATAGTTAGTAGAATGTCTATAGTGGACTATCAAAATAAAACGTAACCTTTTTTTAGTCAATCATGCATGAGTTTATGGCATATAATACAAGTGATCACAAAGAAAACAAATAGACTTTTAGCCACACAGACCACAATGGGATTAGCATTAGCATAAAAAAGTGAAAAGGTCACAGCCTAAAGCGAGACTTCTGGGAACATACAGAAGTGGTGCACAAGCGTGCTCCAGAACTGGCTTGCCTCGGGTGGTGCGTACGTGTTGAAGCAGCGGGACAGAGTGTCATTCTGACAGCACTTTCACAATACTTCACTATGAAGTAGCAGCAGAGCGTGGCGTACACACACACACTTTTGAGGTAGTTATGTGTGTTAGCAACAGCGATTAGCATGTTAGCTAACAGAAGCAGCCCAACGACATTCACTACATCATTTGATTATCACCGTAATCTGTCTGCTTGACTAGTGTTACAATCTTTTTCCATCTAACACTGATGTTTATGATAATCAATGATCAGATAAGAGGTGATTGGCTGCGGCCGCGGCGCTGCTAATTTCACACACCCAACCCAGCGATAGGAAATACTCCTGCTACTGCTGTTTTTACAACAGAAATGTGCTCTTAGCTGCTTTGAATTCAGTCGCATATAGTTTTGCGAACTAAAACAACTTTAGCTAAAACTACAAAAAACAAATAATGTCGTAGCGCTAGCATGTGTGTGCGCTAGCCTAGCAACAGGACTAAAATAGCAAACAGCCTGTGAGTGGAAAGTACATTTGGGTTGAACATCACCTGTCTTTTTCTCTCTCACACACAGCTTAAGGTGTAGTTGGTACATTAATGCGCTCACACAAACACACTTCATGAGGGTTGTGCTGAGAGTGTATTTTCCCATCGTCCAAGCACTGCTAGTGTTTAGTGTGTAAACAAGTGTGTGTGAGAAAATCACCACAGGGCTTTAGCTTTGCATTCTTAGGGGAAAATGGCATGCTGGTACACACGCACACATGCATTTTGAGTTAAAAGGAACCATCTTTATATACTTGTGTGTCCCCATTTGGTGGAGCCAGCCTAGATCGAGCGAGTTAGTTACTAACTATCCAAAGACTACTCTGGGGTAAATTATGTTTCATTAGGGTAATTATATAAGTGCCCTACACTCTCTGAAGCTCGTTAAGATGTGTGTGTTTGATAAACATGTTCTCTGCCTTGCTAACTTCATAAAGACCTATACTATTGGGAAACAGAACAACAGTAGCACGCTTTAACCAATAAAATATCCATCAGTCATTATGACATCACAATTACCCTTCAGATAATTAGACAAATTGTCCATAAGCACTAGTTAAGAACATCAATAGCAATTTACTCAATACTCCAATATTTCGGACTGCATTATTGATTCCTAAATATAGATTCTTATTATATAAACATAAATCGTAATATAGCTGAGTGAAAAGATCTTTGATACAAACTGGACTTTAAAATGGATAATTCACCTAAAATAACGTAATTTCATTTCTTTCTTTTTTTTTCTAACTTGTGTTTTTGTGTGTGTTGAAACAATATACTGTACAATATTAAAACTAATAATAATAATCCACCTGCATTTCCATAATGACACCTGCTACTTTCTCAAGTAACTGAAAGCAAATTGAAACGTTATCCCTTACTTAAATGTCATTTGTTACGATCATGTTCCAACCGTCAAATATTACGCCTTGAGTCATTCTTGAACAGGAAGGGTCGAAGTGATGACAACATGAGGTAGTACGGCAATTGCGCTAAGTATTGTTTGGACGGCTAGCTGGATCATTACAACACAGGAAGGCACCAGGAAGCCCTGACTCTCTCATTCCAGGAGCTTGTTTGATAATGGGCTAACAAGCGTGAGGAAAAGCACCACATTTCTTAGAAAGGTCTGAACTTTCTGTGCACACACATACACGTACACACAATAGTTTAATGGACGGATGTCATGTTTAGATTAGCCACATTACAGCAACTCAATACACACGTTTCGAGCATTAAAATGTCTCTCATTAGTTTTATCAGATGAATCTTTTTTTCCCAAGCTCCGTCCATTTGGGTGGAAAGTAATATTATCACAGAAAGCTCCACACCCATCACACTAAAAGCAATCTGACAAGAAATTTTGTAAAAATACCTCCGTAGGCAAAGGAAATGCGTCTGGGTTAAACGATGGAGGAAACAGTAGGAATGTGTTCTTAGTTATGTTGCCAATATGTTCAAATTTGAATTCAAAGAGTAAAAAACTCCCACAAAATTGAAAAATTCTGTCATCATTTACTCACCCTCTTGTTGTTTCACACCTGTGTGACTTTTGTCCAAAAAGTTTTTGTCCATTTAACAAATGCAAGTAGTGTCCAGCATTTGTCGAACTGCAAGAAAAGAAAGAGAGAAAGCGTCTTAAGTTAGATATTCCAAATAAATAAATAATATTTACATTTAAATCCATTAAATGATATATATTGACAAGTAGACTACATTGTCCCACTTATTTCATGGATGCTGAAGTAAACAAATAAATGGAAACTACTTATATTAGGCTATTCTATCATTTTTTCCTTGTATATTACAAAATAATGACCACTACAACATACAAAACAATTAGCCTAGCAATAAGGCAAAATACTGAATTCCCTTTGAAGCCATTTTCCATTTAATTTGTGACACGTGACATGAAACTAGTGCCTGTTTTCGGTTACTGCTGACAAATCAGAATGAAGGATACCAGGGCATCTTATAATAAAGCCTTAAAATTTGTGGAGGTGTTGTTGTGTTATTAAACTTGCAGTGGCACATCACGGCATGTGCGAATATGTGCAAACGCAAATGAGATTTAAGTGGTATGACCGAAGGAATAATTTCAGTGAATTTCTACTGACATTTGAGTTTGTTCTGCACACAAAGCCATTGTGTAATTTCAGAACAAATAGTATATAGTGTTCGAGACATACAGGCTAATTTTATGGTGCGTTTTTGTCAAGCGGCAACTTCTTCGTTTTTCTTGTGAAACCAACATGGAAGTGACTAAAACTGCAATTCATCGACTGGCCTCTAGAGGCTGGCTCCCAAAGAGAGTCAGTCCCATAGACTCCCCATGTTAAAATGGCCGGCTTTACAGGTGGAAAAAAAAATATGTTTACAGCCTGGTACAAAAAGTGGTTTTGGTCTATACAGATAATTTTGCCCATCCTGTGAGAGAGTGAATTTTTTTTTAGAACTCATCCATTTAAATTATCTTAAACTTTAAAGTACTGCGTAATTACTATAATTATAGCTGCTGCTGTCACCACCGTCGAGCAAGGGGGGCGTGGTTTTATCAACCAGCTCGAGCCTATTTGCCCATTTTCAATTAATCCGAGAGTGACGCGCGGTGACGCAATTCCAAAATGGAGACAGCCGGCTCCGCCCACTTTGAGCTTTGAAAACTCTATTTAGAATCCTACGAGTGACATCACGGACACTACGTCCAATTTTTACAGTCTAAGGTTTTTGTTCATTTTTGGGCTTGAAAGCCACTGATCATGTCTTAGTTTGTTGTTGAATTCCTCAAAATATCCAATCTGGTGTTCGACAGAATAAAGTTATACAGGTTTTGAACGTAAATGATGAAAAACTGTTGATGTTAATTTTTGGGAGAACTGTCCCTTTAAATAATTTTTAATGGGAATCGTGATTTAAGCATTCAGGTAAGGCACAACAGTACTGTAATACCCAGACTCTTTTACCGATTTAGACGACAACAAATTCTCCTCAAAGTAACGCACGCAGCCTGATAACAGCATAATGATTTGTTTCAACTGTTTTCAAGAGCTCAACTGCCTTAAAAGCTGATGAGTGACTGAAAGGAATGAGAGAGGAAACACTGCAAACTGGAAAATCGAGTTGCGGTGCCAGAGCTTTGCGTAACACCAACCCCTTCAAAAAATGAAGTGGGGGGTGGGGAGTTCTTTGACTCTAGCACACCTGCCGATCAATTACGGTCTAGTAATTCCAGAGTGTTACAGCTTTTTAATAGCTGAGCAAAGATGAGTTTATCTACTCGCCGCCCAGACATTTGCTTCAGGATATAGAAAAAGAAGTTATAAGCTATCGCATAGAGACAGAGAGTATTAATAACGTATGGAACAGCCTGTAGTCTCCAGACAAGTTCACTTATATAGTATTCAAAATCACACTTCCATAAATGTAATGATTTTGTTTTTCATTCAGACATTTCTCACATATCACAGTTTATTAGAAAACGGTAATAAAATATGGCAAGAACTCAAGAGTTAATCTGTATCAGAACAAATTTATCTTGATAATGTCAGATAACTTTGACAGAAAGCTATTTAGAAAACATAATCAGGTCAAAGGGTCAAATCACACTCTCGCAAATGTTTATAAATTTTACTGGTGGTTCACAGTATAAAGAATATTTGGGTACTATATGCCACAGTTGACTTTATTTTGCTATCCTCGCTTACAAAAATGAACAATAGTGTCCTGCACCCACTAGAAAAAAATAGCTAAAATTATATAATGACTGAATGATTTTTGGTTTGTACACACCATCTGGTTTCTATCAGGTTATTTAACACAGTTGGGATCAAACTGTCTAATATTTTCAGTTTGATTAGACGCATGACCTTTGACATAGAAAATAAATAAATAAATAAAACACTTATTTTCCCTGTTCCCTTTAAAATTAAATTAAATGTAATTTAATAGGTGAAATAAAGAATAAATTGGAGCAACAATTTTAATAATTTTTACAAAAAGTTGTATATGTAAAAATCTTTTGTGTAAAATATTTTACTCAGGACTGTACAAAATAAAAGAATTTTGTATAATCTCTCTTATTGTTAAAATGTGTCACGTTTTCACAGATTCTGCAAGGGGTGCCCAAACTTTTGCATGAAACTTTAACTAACAATAGCAATAAAACAATATTTCTCTCTCATTATAGTGTTTACATTTAAGGCCATTAGAAAAGTGTCAATGATGGTCTGTCAGTGTACTGTCAACAAAAGAGAGGACAAACATTGACATATGATTAGTATCAAGACCTATTTACAGTACTGTGGAAAATGTCTGAGTAGTAATGAGAATTTCCAATGAAATTCTTTATTGAAGAGATAACTTGATTAGGTAATAAGGATGATGCAGTGTTATCATTTATTTATTATATTTACACATTATTTTTTAATCTCATTTATATTGTGTGTCTTACTTGCTGAATAACAAAGCAACCATGTTATTTCATAAGTAATCCATTTTGATTTGCATATTTATATTGATGTTTTCAGTTGAGCAGGGTGACTACACCGGAGCTTACTGGGTTTGACACCTAACTGTGTGAAAGCGAGCGTTTGTATATTTGATAGCATGGTTTAATATGTGATGTTCTGGGGTGAACCGTCAAACGTAGGTGCTGGATGAGGTGTGTATGCGGTTTAGATATCTAAAGGCTCCCAGAGAGGGTCTCAAACCCACCAAAAGTGTGTGAGAGTTTGCGTAGTGAAGTGTGTAAACTGAACCTCTTTGTTGGGGTTTCTGTCAAACCATATACCTCCTCTTTATACACTAACACCGACCAAGATGGGCCTGTTCTACAATCACACTCCTACACAGACACAGAGTCACTGTTATTGTTTATTTGACAGCTGTTTGTTCACGATGCATAGAACTAAGTTGTAAATTATGACTGTACACTATGTCTAGATGACCTACAAAATATGTGAAAAATGTGACCAAGACACATATTTGGAGTCTCTGTAATACACACCGGTCACACACAGATGATTTCACACAATGACAGATTAACCTTTGAACTCTGCAAATCCTTTAGCACGCTCAAGTTCAATAAGGCAGTTAATGGTATGTATTTACGATCATTGTGCGGAAATGACATGTTGCTTAAATCTGCACTGCAATAAAACATGTGTTTTCTGATCTAAGAAAATGTGTGGAATGTGATACAATTTTTGATGTTTTTAAGAAGTTTCTTGTGCTCATCAAGGCCGCATTTTTTGTACTTAAAAAAAAAAAAAAAACAGTGAAAATTAAGAATATTGTAAAACAAATAAAACTTAAAATAATGGTTATCTAGTTTATTATATTTTAAAATGTAATATATTTATGTGGAGGCAAAGTGTCTTTACTGTCACCTTTTATCGGTTTAACACATACTTGCTCATTCATTTAAACTTCCAGTGTATATTTTTACTAAATATTTCTATTTTGAATAAATGCAGTTTTTGTAGTTTTTTTAATCATCATATAATCCTACAAAGGTTCAAAAAGAAATAATAAGCATCACAACGGTTTCCAAAATAAAATAAATATGATTTTAAATATTTCATAATTTTAAATAAAAAAAAAATCTGAATTTTAGAATGACTTCTTAAGGAACATGTGATATTAAAGACTGAAGGCTAATTATATTTGAGTAGAATAAAGTATGTTAAAATAGAAAACAGTTTTAAATTATAATACGATTTCACAAGATACATTATTGAATAAATACAGCCTTGATAAGCATAAAATACTTCATTTAGAAACAAAATCTCAATCGTTAGCAAACATTATCTGGTTAATTCAAATCAAAAATAATAATATAACTGAATTCACTTTTATTACAGTAGGTTCTGCAAACAATTGTTATGCAATAAATTAGCATTCGTGCATAAAATGTACATCTGTATAAACACCTATGCACACCATATTAATGCAGTGAATGTATTTCATTGTTAATTATTATTCATTTTATCAAATTTTCTGTTTTTTACTATTTAAATCTAAATACTAATGTAATGTGTTTGTTGAATTATTATTTTACTATTCATTATTTTTTTTGTATTAATTTATAAAATACATTTTTGAATTATTTGTACACAATGCAAAAAAAAAAAAAGGAAAATGTATATGTTATATTCAACAATAAGTAAAACTACATTGCCCAAAAAAAAAAAAACTGAATACCGTTAAGAGTAAGACAATATTGCTACACATACATTTGCTGCCTAACAATGATTACATTCTACATTGCGTAAATTCTACAAATCATTATGCAAATTGGACCTATTCTTCAAAATCATGAAGTTATTGAAGTCAGATATAAATGACTATTGGATCTATCCAACAAGAAAAGAAACCGAGAAAGAATGTGATAAAGTTTGGCCTAAGGGACGAAGAGTACCTCAGGGAGAAACGGCTAAATACCTTCCCTTTGAAAGAATTTTGAGTTTTTGGTCTTCACATAGACCACCTTTGATTTCCAAAGTTCAAAAGCCTATGGGCTTCACAAACAATACACACATACAACTACACCCAAGAGAAAAACACACAAACACACACAAAAACCCAGGCCCCCCTCCCTCATTTGAAAGGGGTACATGGCCCCCTCCAGGCAGGCTCTATTCATCCAGCATGTCTCTGCCTCATTAGGGCTATTAGCATGGGTGAGACGAGGCGGGGTAATTTATCTAATCCTGCTGTGAGGACAGGACACACAGACACAGATCCCGGCCTCACACAGGTCACAGCACCTCTGTAGTCTTGTTAAACCAAGATTTATTACCATAGCCAGAATTATGGCACATGAAACTTCAGTGTCAACATACTAAGTCAACTGTGCTGGATGTAAAGGGCTTCTGGTGCACCAAAGCTGCCGTTTTGATTGACATGCGGATTGGTAACGGCAAACTAATTAATGTCTTTGTGTACAGGACAGACAGAAAAACAAACGTGAAAGAGGTGTTAGAGTGAATCTAAAAAAATACACCATTCTGAGAGCATTTGGCATCAGACTAATGTTAATGGTGTCTGCAGGTGTGTTTCTGTATGTTTGTGAGGTGCAGTATATTTCTTATCCATGCAAAATCAATGCGCAAAAAAAATGTAATATCGGGGGTATACAATGCTTAAATAAAACTATATACTTTCTTCCTCTAAAATATATTGCTATTGTTGAAAGCTGCGGTAGAAGTTGTAAATCCAGTATAATATTGAATTTAAAGGTATTGCAATGTGAATAGTACAATATACTTTTTCGAGTTTTTTGGGGGGGTTTGCACATTGTACTGCTTTTTTCTTAGTGTCGATGTACAAACAGTTTCTAAAACTGACAGTATAAATTGTGAAAAGAAGAAAAAGTTTGCCGGTCTTTGCGGTGTTCAACAAACACCATTACAGTGATCAGAAAGATTAATCTGACGAAATGTAAGTATTGTTTTTTATCGTGTTTTTTAAGATTTACACATCACATATATGCAAATAAACACATTTGTGTTTTGTTTGAAGTTAGATTCATTCATTCATTTGTCTTAACTTTACTTAACTCAGTTCAGTTTGATTTAATTCTTTTTTATTCCATTCAATTCAGTTCAATTCAATTTAATCTAATTATACTTAATTCTGTTCAATTCTAGTCGATTGAATTGGATTCAATTATATTATATTAAATTAAATTAAACTCTGTACAAATTAATTCTATTAAATTGAATTATAGGTGATTTAATTCTATTCAATTTAATTCTACTCAATTCAATTCCATCCAATTATTTCATTTCATTTCATTATATTTAATTCTGTTGAATTTCGTTCAATTCCATTCTATTTAATTTCATTCAATTCCATTCAATTCAATTCTTTCATTTAATTTGAATTGAATTAATTAAATTTTATTCAAGTTAATTTAATTTAGTTTAATTTAATAGTAAAATGTACATTTTTTTTTTTTAATATTAATATTTGTATTAACTGTACAACTAACAGTATTGCTTGGAGTTTAATGTGTTTTAATGTATTTAATGCATTATTTACTGCACAAAATATATATTTTTTTATATTTTGGATGCTTTATTGTTGGCTTGCTTGTTTAAAAATATAATGAAGATCATATAAATTAATCATTAATGATTTGAAATGTGCATTTGTTTTTGTATTTGTTTGCGTTAGATCAGGTCAAATCAGATCCTAGTGTACATTTAACATCCCACAATTAATTAAATGAAAATTCCCACAGTTCAACAGGTCTCTCTTAACGCTAATATCTTGGACAGTAGCACTGACGGGCTGAGCACACTCTAGAAAGCCACACACATGGTTCCTAATTACAGATCTCATTCTCTCAGTGTACCATACTTACACACACACACACACACCGTCACGCTGTAAAATAACTAATCAGAACATGAGCCAAAGCAATGAGTGAAATGGAAACACACACACTCCCACAACGCTATAAACACACCGGTTATTAGGTCTTTAAGGTCATAATTAGAAGCAAACCGCTAGGCAGGTTTTGGGCTGTAAACGCAACCCAGAACAAATTGGACGGGGTAATCGGGGGGGAGTTACACCCACCAGAACAGATGGAGAGGAAGGCCCCGCCGTCCCACAGGGGTCTCAGCTGGCAGCCATAGGAACGCTAGACACATATGCACCAGTTTAGCCTTTTTAGCAATGAAAAGAGAGAAGCTGTCATTCGTTTGATATTAGCCTGACCCTATTACACCAGTTTAAAAGACAGCACTCTCCAGGGACAAACCGATGCCTATAACAGCAATCAAACGGACGGCTGAACGAAGAGGAGAACAGGAAAGAGCGGCGGATGGGAATCAATCTCAGACTGATTTCACATGCTTCAAGTTTGTTGTCAATGCTGTATTTAGCATTCAAATGAGGGAGCGCTGAATAAACGCTAGCAGGTCAATGTAGGGTGACTGAAGCACATTAGAACTGTCTACACAAGGATATCTTTCACCTCGGCACTAACAAAACTAGCAAGACTGATTTTATGCTCGACTTTGGGTTCGAATTTTATGCTAAACCTGTACCAACGTACACAATGGGCCGAAACACACCTCCGTCACGCCTTGTAAAAATATTAGCATCGTTTTTGCAGGGAAACTGTATGTTTTACTTTTGTTTTGATGTTTTGAACGGATCGGAATGTAGCGCTTTAGCATGCTAGCTAGTGTACGTTTACACTCAGAAGTTATTAGCGTGTTAATTTAATGTCACGCTACTGAAAGACGGGGTGGAGAGGTCAAAGAGAAACATTGAGGAGGCACTATACAAGCACCACACACAATACACTCGCTTAACAGCCCAGTTAACATCCCACTGACCCGCCTCCACACACACAATCACTGTCTACTGCTCTGACTGGTTGTGATTAGCACTATGATGCTGCATAATGCTGTAATCGAGCTTGTATTGGTCTCAGGAGAGACCCCCGAGAGTGCTGGGAACTGGGACCACCCTCTGGTTCTCCTGAGAAACCGAACACACATACACATCCAGGGCTGTAATGATGAGCTATAATCACCTATCTGCTAGCACAGACGAGCTGGTGATAAACTAATGTGTGATATTGAGATCTAGAGATAAGAGAGGGGCGGAGAGAAGGAAAATGGAAAAAGAAAGAGTGATGGATAAAAGCGGGACAATGGCATGGGAAGATCTCCACCAGAAGGATTCCATGCTGGAAAATAGATGAATATTGACTCGAACATGAAAATAAACCAGTGAAAATTGATGCTTCGTGAAATTAATTACGAGCCAACATAAATAAAACATGTGAAAATAAATAAATATAAATAAAAAATAAATCAAAACAATATTAAATAAAAGTAATTAATTTTAAAATGTTTTCAAATATATTAATTCTCTTTATTCTATGAACTTAATGTCATGTACTAAATAAATAATGTATTAAATATTGTAACATGTAGAATAGACATCTACATGTATTGCATATAAGTACATTGTTTATATATGAAATGTATTTTCATGTATATATTTATTTATTTACTTATTAACTAATAATTAACTAGTTAACTAATGTTTTTTTTAATACTTTCATATTATAAATTGTAAATACTAAATAAAACAATAAAATAATGAATATAAAATAATAAACATAAAAATAAAATGTGACCCTGACTGTGAAATCCTAAAGTTTGTATTTGTGTGATACATTTAATTAAGTGTATTTAAAAAATAAATAATTAAATGTATATACTATTATATATAAAATCTATAACTAACATTCATATAATTTGTATAATAAAAAATAAAAATATATATTATAAAATATAATCATTTTAGTATTCTCACAAGCATGCAATATTAAATATATTACAAACACTGTATTTTTTATGATTTTACCACTGCATTAAGTAATAAAAAAAACTTTTTACAGTTTTCAGGCTTTCAACATTTTACAATCGATTTGATATACAGTATATATGTATAGTGTGTATATTTAGTCAAAACATCTGAAACGTTGACATTTTTTCTAACTAGGAGGGAGGTTAATTGATCAAGACATGCTAATGGTGTTTACACTGAGACAGGCAAGGCACCATGTGCTGCTCTGAGCTCATGAATATCAAACACCTCCGAACCCCTCTCCCCTCCCCAAGGGTCTTCATTGTCCGCCGGAGGTCCCGAGGGCCTGCTAGAGCAACAGTGCAGACGCGTCGACAGAGCCCAGCTCAACAGGTTTCAACGCACTCCTCCACTGCCTCCGACCAGACCAATACTAGATCCAGAAACCCTGGCCTCTGCAAAAACCTACTGCGAGAAAGGCTCAATTACGTAAACTCCCCCCCTGTTTATTGTGTTTATGGTAAACTGTCTGCCGAGGAAGAACTGCTGCGGAAAGATAGCAGTTACAAAAACATTTTAATGAGGCAAGGAGTCGTTAATGACACGTACAGCCTCCTTGAACAACGACACGTGAAAGCACGCCTGGAATTCGCCAAGAACTGGGAGGTTTTCGCACAAAATAATGATTTTCTAATGGTATTTTTAATCCAAACCTTCCCTCAAGTGCACAGTCGGTCTGAAAACAAGCTGCGATCATTAGCAAACGTTGTTGTTTTTTCGTCTGAGGAAAATAGTTTGCTTTCAACAAGCAGGAAGCTTTTAAAGTTGAACAGCCTCTTCATCACAGACATTAATCACTGGATAGAAGTTCAGGAGATTGCCTGAGAGTTATTTTGAAGGGGGGGGGGGGAAAGAAAGCCATGGACTGTAACACAGGGATAATTAATCAAATGAATTCATTTTATGGTGATTTTGGAAATTAATGCTGAAAATTATTTGGGCTGATTGACTTGCAAAGTTTGGAGAGACAGTTTTGTTTTTTTTTTGTTTTTTTTTAATGAATGTAGCCCGAGTTGAAATGCATCTGACAGATGCGCACACATCCAATTAACAAGCCTTTCACGATAATTTACTGTCAAGTGTCAGCTCAGTTGCAGAAATTTAATATAAAGTGATCTGTGTATCTTGGCAACCGGTGCCATGACTAAAGGACTGAAATGAATAGATGAACAGGTGTATTTCCATTCCCCTCACTCACTTTCTCAGTCCCCCGTTCTCTCTCTTCATCTCTGCATGTGTTCGCTTTCTGTGACGTTTTGATGCATTGATGTTTTAATAAAAGATCATACAACATGGCTACATTTGCACAATTACACAATTTGAGATAGCATTTTCCTAACAGGTGACTACTTTGAAAGCTAAAATATGAGATTTAATAATTCCATATTAACATTTAAATACCATATTTCCATTTGGGTTATTGGTTTTCATGATTTAAAAATATTCTAAAATGTGAAAATTATAACAAAATATGAGTGAGTTTGTGCAAACGTTTAACTTATTTATTTATTTGAAAGTTGGCTTTTACACAAAAAGTTTGAACACATATTTGTCTTAATAAATATTAATATACAATAACATATATATATATATTCCATAAAAACTTTTATAGTGATGCAAGATCAATTTGATTAATTTTATTTAAAAATTGAATTTATATCAATAACTTAATTGATCATTTAATATTTAATTTGTATATTAAAATTAGTGCTGTCAAATGATTAATTGTGATTAATCGCATACAACATAAAAGTTTTTGTTTGCATAATGTGTGTGTGTTCTGTGTGTGTATGTATATATATATATAATACATATACAAAAACACAAATATTTTTTTAAATATATACTATATGTATGTATTTACATGTCAATATTTATATTCATATAATTTATATTATAAATATTATTATTTATATTTATAATATTATTCATATTATTATTGCATTATATTATATATTATAAATATTTAATATATAAACAAAAAATTTTCTTAAATATATACATGTGTGTGTGTATTTTTATACACGATAAATATAAACAGTACACATATATTATGTAAACAAAAACTTATTTTGGATGCGATTAATCTCGATTAATCATTTGAAAGCACTAATTAAAATGTATTTATAATTAAGTCTTTATTCCAAAAGTAAAGTCATTTTGGTGGAATCAGCGCATATAAATTTAATGAAAGTTCAGTAAGTATAAAATAAAAATGAAACGATGTGTATTTCATTCATTTATTTGTGTGTGTGTGTGTGTATATCTTACAGACGTTTAGCTTTCGAAACTTCAGTATTGTGTATCGGTTTCTATCCAAACATATGAGCATTTGAAGTTTGTGTACAAACATCTACGAATACTAATGAGATTACATTGTTGCGTGTGACAAATTACATAACATGCCACCACACACACTCATAATACCACTAACAGCTTTCCATCACATTCTGCAAAAGCACTGCACACACTCATAGAAGCACATGTGTGCACACAAAGAGCCCTACTTTCTTTATGACATATCGGTGTTCTCAAAATTACTGAAAATCAGTTCACAGGACGGAATTCAAATGAAATCGATACGACACAGACTAAAAATTTGCCCCCACCTAAATTTTCAAGGAACTTCTCTATCAAAGAACCACAGACACAGCTTCTATGAACAGCTATTTTAGTGTTTCATAACACAACTTCTAAGAACTTTAAAAAAAAAAGTCTACTTTAAACCAGAAGAGGTTACCTAACTGACTAGAAATCTGGAAAGCTAGTCAACTTTATGCCAAACCAGTCGATATTAGCAATACAAGTAAATTTTTATTGCTCTTTGACAACAGTTTCCTAAACACACAAACATTCTGACATATTAGATCAAAACTGAAGGAACTGGTAGTTGAATATTTGACTGTGTTTCTTTACGCTAATAGTTTTAGCACGCTAATGCAAACATTTGAGTGGCAAAACATCTAAAGTTGTTCGAATGCAGTCAAATATGTTTGATGACAAATTTGACTCCAAATTCCTCAAACACACACATACACTCACACACGACCTCCACTGTGTTTGCCGATGACTTGTTTATTGTAAACATACATATACATTTAGCATCGGTGCTAGCAATGCTAACGCAGCAAAACACAACACTGCTGTCTTTGTACATTGTACTGCTCATGCAGCTTTGTAGATGTGTAAACTGGGGCAATACATCAATCAAACTTACTACCTGTCAAGTTGTTCTCACTTCCAAGGCATCTGATTTTGTCACATCCAAGAGAAACATACATCACATACAGGTGCCAAAAGTATACCTTCTATTGTCTTTATTGCAACATGACCGGTAACGTATTGCTTTTGCTGTCAATACACTAAAAAAAAGCATGGGAATTTTATCATCTTTAAATGACCCAATATACTATAAATATATTTTAAGTCCCAATTCTCGCTATTAACAAACTATTAACTATAACTTTTGCCTTAACAAACCCCTAATATGCTGCTTATTAATAGTTCATAGTTGTTAGGTTTTTAGGTATTGGGTATGCAGAATATGTGCTTTATAAGTACTAATAAACAGCCAATATGATAGTAATATACAGGGTAATAAGCAATAGTGAGAAGTGTTACCAAATAAAAACATCATCGTGACATACGCTGGGGCATGATTTTCAACAGTTAGCCAAAATAATATATTTTCGCTGATATTTTTGACTACTTAAAGGGTTAGTTCACCCAAAAATGAAATTTCTGTCATTAATTACTCACCCTCATGTCGTTTCAAACCACACAATGACCTTCAAGACCTTCGTTCATCTTCGGAACAGAAATTAAGATATTTTTTAATGATATCAGAGAGCCATCTGAGCCAACTGAAATGATCCCAGATCCAGAAATGTAGTAAAAAAACATCAGCAAAACTGTCCATATCACATCAGTGGATCAACTTCAGTTTTGCATGTTTTTTCATGATGAACATTTAATTTAAGAACCTCAACCATATACTTGCTTGATGCATGAGAACAATCTTCATTGGTTTGCAAACCTCACTTTTTTTTTTAAGTGAAGTTGATGTATGTTGATCAATGGTTATATGTGAATGAGCAACCATATCTCTTTAACTTGAACTACACCACAAACTATGGATTATTTTTATGTTTTTGATTCATTTGGGATGTTTTTAGATATTTCTTGAAATGTCAAAGTTTTGGTGCAATGGACTTTCAATGGAGTGACAGGAATCTCAAGTTTTATCAAAAAAAGTTTTTAGGAAATTAATTGAATCTGTTTTATACATCCCTTAATAGTGTATTTTTTTTTTTTTTTTGGTACATTTTGCTTCCTGTCCACCCTCTATAGTGTCTGAATAGTCACACTCTACAAATAAATAAACCTTCAAAAGCTACAGTTTCAAAGTATCTACTTGGGAATTAAACTGCAGTCATTTATTTTGAAGCCAAACATCTAAAGCGATGCAGTCAAACATCTAGAAAAGGCGAATTAACACCACTTCAACTCCTGAAATACCCCAGCTAGAATTAGACTTGATCTTGGCCGTTTCCATTGAGCGGTCATTTATCCATCACACAAAAGCCAGCCTGGACAATGGCTCCAAAAGCCCACCGCTGCGCCAAGACCACGAGACACGCGCTCAGAAACACACACTCACTCCAAGGCGTCACTTGAGCCTGAAACACTTCTCTTGAAGAAAGAAGAGAAGACCTTTGGAAGAGAAAGGCCTTAATTAATATTAAGAAGGGTAAGCGGGCCGCTCAGCTGACGAACTGCGGAGTCTGATCGCCGTATTGTGAATAATCGGTGTAGCTTTCATAAAGACGTACTGTACCGTGGAAAACTACTTGAAATCGGTGGATCAAATGCCCTCTGTCTCTTTCCCTTTTGAGACGGCTCAGCGTTTAAGGCTGTAGAACAAAGGTAAACAAAGCGACATTAACGTCAGGCTACTTGAGATGGTGAGAATTAATTGAGCATTGATGAAATGCCCTATACAAACACTCTTCCTCGCATACAAAAGAGAGTTAGCCTATCCATAAAAGAGGTGAAGGGTGACTGGCGTGTGTCTCAGGGTGTGGTCTGAAGTTACTGTTGTCGACTGTAATAATTTAAGCCTGCAGGATTAGGTCTGAATGGCAGCCGGCGGTGTACCTCAAGTATGACTTTAATCTTTAACACACACACACACACACACACACACGAGTCAGTCCAACTATTACACCTGCAATTAGTTTGCCCTCAGTCAACGTTGGGGGTAATTTTAGGCCATTGTGTGGAAGAATACTGTCAGTGCGGAGAGAGATAGGGGCATATTCATGTCATTCCGGAGAGAGAGAGTGTGTGCTATCAACTAGATACAGTTCCAGAGAAACTGTGAGTAGTGTTTGCCCGTGCAAAACTGATGCTTGTCCACAACAGGAGGTTGTAAAGATTGTTCAGTTGCTAAGGTGTTTTGGGTGGTTGCAGTTTTGTTGCTTAACCAAGTCTAATGTTGAGTTATGAATTTGTACTCTTAAAGGGCACTGCTCAAAACAGAGTCCCTTCAGGAAGAGCTTTTTACAAGGGAATAGGTGAAGGGTTCATGTGAATGTTACTACTCAAGTAATTTTGCTGTTAACAAGTAAATGCATTTTCATTTTGAACACTGAGATAGTTTATGTAAAAAGTTAGTTGGAAATGTAATGAGTTTAAAGCAAGTTACAGCAGGGTTATTATCGATAACTAAAACTTTTAAACTTTTTGTTTTGAGCTACTGGGCGTTTCTGTTTAGTTTAAAGGGATCATCATATGCAAAATTCACTTTACAAGTTGTTTAAACATAAATGTGTGTTGGAAGTGTGTGTACACATCCATTCTATAATGATAAAAATCCACCCAGTGTTTGTTTTATTTTTTAAATCCCTTTTCAATCAATCAATCAATCACTTTTATTTATATAGCGCTTTTAACAATACAGATTGTAGCAAAGCACTGAACATTATCCAATAGGAGAACAGAGTGATGGTAATGTATAATGACGAGATTAAAATATTTATTTTCGATAAACATTAGAAATTAAGTGCCCCCATCTAAGCAAGCCAGAGGCGACAGCGGCAAGGAACCAAAAGCCCATCCGTGAGAGAATGGAGAAAAGAAAACCTTGGGAGAAACCAGGCTTAGTTGGGGCCAGTTCTCGTCTGGCTGGACGCCCAGCACCTAATTTCCAGTTCAATTTTAAGCGCATGTCAGATTGTGCAAAGGACTTCGTGTGTTTGCGTGCATTTTCAAAAAACCCTTTCTTAAATCAGGCTGTTCTGAGATTCCTGCCCAGAATGACATAGTTCTGCACAGGCCCCTCCCACGAAGTAAGTTACACGACAGTCTAATGACAACAGCTTATCACTTCACTAAAGAGAGGGGCAAGGTCAGCAGAGCTCATTAGCATTTAAAGCAACAAGGACTAGAATGGCTTGATGAAACAGAACAGATTTTGAAAGGGTAAAAAAGCTGTGAGAAAATTTAACTTTTTTTAAATTTAACTTTAAATTTAAATTTAAGCATGTTATAGACATTTCATTAAGACCCTAATGAGTCACATAAACTTGTGGAAACTAGGCATCCGATGACCCCTTCTTTAAGCTTAAGAAGTCTATGCATGGTAAAGAAAACAATTGTAAAGTTGTAAATGAAACCAAATTTAGTGGAACACATTTTACAATTACAAAAATGTACAAATAAACAATTTACTAGCAATTTTTCAAATGGCTTTTTGTCAGTGCGTAAATATGCAAAACACCAGTGAAAAATAAATACAGAAGATTTCTCCAAAATAACACAATACAATGCGTCTCATTTTTACAGGCCTTTCTTAGCGTAAACAAATTTAGGCAATTGTATCACAACCCCATTTTAATTCCTTCCAGAGTGCAGAAAGAGAAAGCAAGCAAGAAATTCAAAAAAGAAGGGGATGAAGTTGTGTTTGCATGTAAAAGCTTTGGTTTCATCTGCTACGGCCTGATTGAGTGGTCTGAACAAAACATTCAGAGTCTCCGACTAACTCTGTAAAGAGCCTGGTGTCAAAGAAAGAATTCATACAGGTCTAAATATGAGCTCCATTACCACACACACACACACACATCTGAAGCCAAGACAGTGCGTCTCTTTTTCATTAGGGCCATTGTGCTGGATGAGACAGATGGAGTGAGTGAGAGAGAGAGAGACGGTGCCTGAGGTACAGATTTAGATGTCCTTCATTGTGCTTACACGAGTATTGTCTTGTCAGACGCGTTTAGGAGTGCTCTGCGTTACTTAACACAAGGGAGAACACAAGTGAAAGACAGAGACAGACAAAAAGAAGGGGTTATGTTCTTCTGCATCATGGTCTTTTAAATGTACAGCTGTGCATCAAATTACATGTGAAAACAAAGAGGAAAAAGAAAGAAATCATTAAGCGTTGCCAAAGTCTTTGTGCATGAACATGAAAAAAGCAATACAACATCATATACATGTCATAACAGTTTTATAACATCGTTATTACAAAACTCCAAGTTGTTATATCATATATATTTCTATATCATATCATTAATGACGCGTATATATCATTACTATATCATATATAACATTATTTCAACTGTCCAGTTATATATTTGTTATTTACATACACACACTCTTGGAATCATTAGGATTTTTTGAAAGAAGTCTAACCTAGGATGAATTTATTTGATCAAAATGCAATACAAACAGTATAATATTGTGCTTTTTTTATTTGAACATATTGTAATGTGTAATTACCGGTGTAATGGCAAAGTTAAATTTTTTAGCAGCCATTATTTCACTCTTCAGAGTCACATGATCCTTCAAAGTTTTTGACCAGTTAAATATGTTTACATATAGACAGAGAGAGTGAGAGAAAGAGATTATTTTGGTATTATCACTGCATTTATTTTATTTGTAAGACATTTAATATATATTATATTTATTTATTTTAGTTTTTTTCTAGCAGCTGCAGTTGTTGTTGGCAAAGTGCCACTAACCTGTCTGCCTAGACAACGTCCAATCCAGAAGAACAAGACAGGAGCAGGATCACGGATACAGGATCACTCCCTCTCACCGTTTTTTCCTTCGTCTTTCTTTCACTCCTGCATACCCACACAACACAATTTCACTTATGCAGCAAACACCAGTAATCTCACATGTATGTACACTGACGTCACGCAATTGGTGGCAGAGGTTTCTGGCATAATTATTGATTTTGCATAAGACAACATAAAAAGTTCAATAGACATTAGCTGTGTGTTGGCATATGCAAAATCAATTGTACAATCTCTCATCATACAAGGCTTATATGTTATCCTAGTATAGCATTACGTGTGTGTTTTCAGCTGCGTATTTAATCAAATATTAGCATTAAAGCCTTCTGTGAAGCCATATTTTTAAAATAATGTTGTATTTATACAATCTTAGAAAGTATGTTCTGTCTGTTTGAGTATTCCTCATGTGATCACTGAAAAAAACAATGTTATTAAAACTGCAAATATGATCTGTGAGTGTAGTTTAAGGCTCTTTGAGAATGCAGACGGACACTTTGTGCAGATGTCCTGAGGTAAAGTTACAGAAAGGTGACATCAGTTGTATCTAGTGTTGTGAGATGCGATCTTTAATTTATTTATCAAATTTAGTTCTAGGCTGTGTCCTGTGTATGACCGTAGGCGCTGCATGTATCAGCAACGAAATACCCGTCTATCATAAAGTCACTGATAGCATCAATAATTTTGTCTCTTTAGCCCTCAGCGTGTCCAAGAGCATGGCTGTAAATGTTTGTGTGTGTCCACGTGCAGCAATGCTGTCAAGTTTCATGAGATACCGCAGCAGAAAAATCCATTTTCCTACAGATATGTATAAAAATCTGTTCTAAAAATCTATTGTTTTGCTAAAAGATGATCCCCAAACACCACAGAATGTCCAAAAGTCCAATTTGGAATGGACAACATAAATGGTAAGTATGCATACCACTAGTACAAATAGCACTCAAGAACTGTAAAACTCAACTACCAATTGGTTTCAGCAGAATTCGATAATATTGCTGTCTTTATAGTTATCATTCTTGGTTTGAATTCTCAGCTTTAGAACGTGTTGGTTTGTGTTTTCATATTGGTTGGTTTGTGTATCATAATATATATCAATATTGCAGGTTTAACGCCTTGTTGCATTGTGCTAGTTTAGCTAAATTATTTGCTGAAGTCTGTGGCAGTTATAGATATTCATACACGTTTCAGATGCACATTCAACCTGCTTTGACCGCTCCAGTATGGCTTACAGTTTACATACAAGGGCCCACAGAAACAGCCGCCTTTGACTTTGCCACAATTCAAAACGAAAACCATCACACACAATCCTTTCATCAAAAGGTTGGGAAATCGACCTTTTGGAGCTTTAGCTTCTTAAAATATCTGAATGAATGGTTTCACGTAAACGTATCATATTTCTAAATGCTAAATATGACAAAAAGAAGACATCCAGAAAGGTTTGTTTTTACCTCAGCTCGCTCGGCTACAAAGCTGTGTACTCAAATAATGTGACAGTAAAAACAATGATGTAGCGTTCTGTCACGGTACATTGATACTTTAGCTTGTTACTGGAAAAACCACTCTGTTTTGAAAACAGCCAAGTTACCGTCCCGCTACTGAAAGATTTAGCATCAATACTTTTAGTCAGCACTAAAAGCAACAAAGATTGACTGTTGAAAACACCCAAAACAATGAACAACTTTTCTCTAGTGTTACTAAATCTTGCACCTGCAACACTGATTATACCATTTACAAGAACAGTGTGTATGAAGTTAAACTGAATGAGAAGGGAAACAGATGAACACATGAGGAACAATTTATGAATATCGCTGTCCATTCAGTTACTGCCTTCTACAAGTGAGCAAATGAGTTCAGTTTTCCAGTTTGGTCATGCGTGTTCAACATACTTTATTTTACCTAGGCAAAAATGGCGCACGTAGTACTTGTTGGGGTTTTTTTTCTTTTTAGCTAAAACATCATGACTAAACAATAAATTCTGAGAATTACCCTGAGAAATGGAGCAAAAAGTATGACAACTAGTCTGTGTCTGGCCTGTATGCAGAAAATGTACAAATATAGCCATAATTAAAAGCCCGATTGAGGCCTAAATTTGAGACAGTCAGAGAGAGAGAGAGAGAGAGAGAGAGAATAGAGGAACAGAAGCCTGATTGGTTTTGGCTGATGTAAACTTCCGTGTTGAGAAAGACAAGAGTGAGAAAATTCCCTGGAATTCCACCACACCGCTTCCTCCTGCTGAACGTCACCTGAGCTCCCAGTTCCCGAAAGTAAACAAAACACTCGCGCACAAAGGGGAAAGTGGGGGTGTACAGAGGTGCACAGGAAAGAAAGGGGCAAGGAGGAGAAGAATAAGAAGCATGGTGACACACGGACACATAGCAAAATGTCAAACAAACACACTTTTGTCATGTCACTTTTTTTTTTTTTTTCATTAAAAGGCATTGTTCCCAAACAGAAACTAAAAATCCCGTCATCATTTCCTCATTATCATATCATTTAAAAACTATAAGCTTTTCTTTTCTTGCATAGGATAAAAAAGGAGCTATCTCACAAAATGTCGAAGGGGTCTCACAGCCAATTTGTATGTATTTTACAAGGTGCTAATTTGTACGAATTCGTACGACCACACTCATATGATTTTGTACGACTTGTATAAACCCAAGTGATACAACAGTTTGCTAGAGATTACAGTTTTTAAAATACTGAATATGGGTTTTTTTCAGAAACCTTTATTAACCCCCGGAGGCCCTGTGTGGAATACTTTTTAAATGGATGGATGCAGTTTTTTTGGACTTCTATCGGACTATTGAATATCAACACTCATTCGCTGCCATTATAAAGTTTGGAAGAACAAGGATATTTTTTTATGTAACTCTAATTGTGTTCGTCTCAAAAAAAGAAAGTCATAAACATGGCTTGAGTGTAAGTAAATCATTGGGTCATTTTCATTTTTGAGTGAACTATCCCAATCACTTGCACAAGTGGTCAGCAAATACCACCATATAAATAGAATTGAAATATAAACAAATACCAAGCATTTGGTATACAGGCTACCAGTGCAGCCTGATTTGCCCCCCAAAAAATAAATAAATACATAAAAGACACACCTACTCACATATAAAACATTGGAATGAAAGTTACCTTCATTCGGTTTACTTTTTCAGTGAACTTGATTGACCTGAATCTTTTTCCTGCTCCTTTTGTTCTCTTTCCATACATATTTTGGCCTGTGAACACCTATTATGTCTAAGTATTTAAGGAATAACAGGTAGTCCTCTATTTCACAGTCCTGTTCTACATATACTACATAATAACAACTCTAAACATAAACCTAAATTTCACCCTAACCTTAAATCCAAATAGCTATCTTTATTGTTCTTTCTTGTACACATACTATAAAAAAGTCCAACTAAATTAATTTGACTAAAAATAGCAACTGAATTTAAAGTTACTGTATTTGGGTTAAGGTATGTGTAATTATTATGGATATTTTCCCTAAAATCTACACATTAGCATTAGTTAATTTATTCCATTTATATTTTGTTAGTTCACCCAAAAATGAAAATTCTGTCATTAATTACTCACCCTCGTGTCATTTCAAACCCATAAGACCTTTGTTCATCTTCAGAACACAAATTAAGATATTTTTGATGATATCAGAGAGCTATCTGACCC
>JAUMHE010000046.1:12806341-12830538 GCA_032359235.1 Enteromius mattozi
GGAATTATCCCAGGTCCACAAAAAAATTGAAAAAAAAAAAAAAAAAAAACAACATTGGTAAAACAGTCCATGTGACATCAGAGGATCAACCACTCTTTTCCGATGCTAGGAGAATACCTTATTTTACACAAATCTCTAAAATGGCGGAAGACGCAAGTCACGGGAGTAAAGAATGGCTAGAGTAAATTATGTTATTTTTGTTTACTTTGTGCAAAAGTGAAGCTCCACTGATGTCACATGGACTGTTTTACCAATGTTTTTGCTATGTTTCTGGACCTGGGATCATTTCAGCTGTGTTGCTGTCTGTGGAGGGACAGATGGCTCTCTGATATCATCAAAAATATCCAACACAATCTCAGAAAATCATGCTAATTTGTACAAATTGGTACGACCTCACTTATTTCAGAATTTTCATTTTTTGGTGAACTAACCCTTTAAGTCTGTATATGTCGCAAATACATTCATGAAGCAAAAAACTGATTTAGTTTTACATTACACTTGTCCACTTGTTCCAGATTTCCTAGATTCTGCTATGCAATTCACCCCTAACCTTTCTGCATGTAAAATAAGAAATAATGTTGTTGTAATGATGCATGTTAAATCCTGAACAGTCACCGTTTATCTTCATTTAATAGTAAAAACCGTCAAATTTACATTGTTGAGCATGCATTATAAGATCAAGGCTGGAATTTTCTCTTGCCTTCAGAATACGTCAGAATCTACAATCATGCGATGCACGTGCTGCCGCTGGATATGCACGCGTAAGTCTCTCGGCTTGCAATTCGAACCGCGGTCAATCACCCGGACACCGTCACTCACCTTTCCACCCGTCTCCATGGCAATAGGGCCACGTGCGTGAGCGCTGTGGTCAGAGGACTGTGTGTGTGGGGTAAATTGAGGAGTGTATGTGAGCGCTAATCTGCCACGGGGTCACATGCAGGGGAGCATTTTGTAACCTTAAGTGAACGTTTTGTAATAGTTAGAAAGTATTTTGTATCGGTTAAGGCAATCCAAAAGAGCCGAGCGGGTCCGGTTCTGGACAGGGTGATTAGAGACCTGGTGTAGAGGTGGGGAGGGGGGGTTGCCAGGTGTCACAGATCAGGAACTTCAGGAACGCAGAGTGCAGGTGGACTTTCAGGATATGAAAACACGCACAATCTTACCTTTCATTCCAAAATGCTCCCCTATATGTTGGGCAGCCAGATTGTGAAATGATCTAGTCTACAGAGGACAATTGTGTTGTATATGTGTCTTTCAATGGGTTAAAACAGGTATGATGGGAATGAGGAATCAGGTTGAGACATTTTGAGGGGGTCTAGCCATGAGCTATTAGCTCAAGGCTGTATCTCTAACTTCTTTGCTCCCCCAACATTGCACCTGGACTGAATTTAAAAAAGACATCAACATACCCCTCAGGTACACCCTTACACAGCTACTAATATGTTTAAACCACATTTAAATATGAATAAAGGATCAATGACAAAAAAACTTTGGAAAATCAAGTTATGCAATCTTGTGGTTATTTTTGGTTTCGGGGGGGAAAAGAAATGATAAATTCATACTACTTTTCTTTTATTTAATAAGCTAAAACATTTATTTTATTCTAACATATTAAACACGTGTTCATACTTTACATTCTTTTTAAAAAATAAGTAAATACTGTGATTAAAATAATTAAATAATTGATTCAAATAATATTTTTTAAGAGTGAATGTTATATTTAATTTTTTTTTTTTTTTTTACGTGTACCCCTTATACTGAACAATTTTTGTATCGTTTTACAAATATCATAAATTATTCAAAAATACCATTTAGTTTGGAGGAGTCGCATCACATGACATTTTGCAACCTGATCTAAACTTGCCTTGTCATAAAACGGCCAAATTATCTGATATTTAAGAGAAATGTATTAACAGTTGAGTCAAATGGTTTTAAGCTGTAATCTTTATTTAAAAAAAAAAATTTTAATAATCCACATACAAAGCAAAAATTCAAATCTTACCTGCAAGAGTGAGCAATGTGAGAACAAACACACACTCACGCACAATGACAAAAGCCTATTGTTGAGTCCTCAAAACTGAAACAACTGACTCACCAAAAGCACCCAAGGGATGTACCATTCACTCTTCAATCAATCCAGAGCTTGTGCATCCACTTCAGACAGTCAAACACACACATATATAAACAAACATGCCATTTTATGAATATATACAATGTGAGTGGAATGCATGACAGTGTACAATAACCACACACACTCAGTAACTCTTATTTGTATTGACCTGTGTGTTTGTGCGTGTCTAAGAGCTCTGGGAATAGTTGTAGACAACAGCTCTAGAATTACGACAATTCCAGTTACTTATTCTTCCCCAATGTGAGCTTGAAAAGAGGCAAGGGCCTCTTTAAATTATTGGCTCAAACACACATTCACACACTCAGGGTTTGTAGAGAGCCTAATTAAATCACATTGATTTGGAGGTGCATTACAGTTCCCTAGAGCGGTTTAAAGCCACACTTCCTGAAGGGTTACTAAATCTACCTCATAGATCACCGTCAAAACAAATTAACTATCCTGAGCTAAAAATCATGTTGGTGGATTTTATCTGAAATTAAACTAGATTTTGATATTTTACTAAGTAAATTAGGTTTTGTTTTGAAGTCCTGTCATTTGTGGTGCAGGATCACAAGTTTTAGATATCGTCTACTGAATAAAGTTAAAACAAGTACAAGTTAATACGCGGTGGGTAATTTCATTACAGTGGACATGTAACACTGTTAAATTTAAAACATCAAATTTTGAAGATTTGCTATAAATTCCTGTGTATGTGTATGGGTGTGCATGTGTGATGTTGCTAAATATTTCCACTTGGGTCCAGTGTGATCTCAGCCAAGATTGTGCGAGATACACACTCTCACACTCCAAACCCTGAAAGCACACACTCTCTAACACACACACACACACACACACACACTAAAAGCCCTGAGAAATCCATGTTAACACTCACACCCCATACCACACAGCTGAGAAGATTCATAAACAGCCCTTACAAACATGAAGAAAACACAACTGGGGAAGGAGGGGTGTTGTTAGTTTCCACATGTAAGACTTGAAGAGGGCTATGATGAAGAAAAAGCGCGGTGGATGAATAAGAGGAAGAACGGATGCATAATTCATTCACTTGTAATTATAGTTTACCTTTTTAAAACTGAGGCGCTGTGTGTGTGTGTGTGTGAGAGAGAGAGAGAGACAGACAAAGAGAGATTACTCCATAGAGCAAATGAGGGCATCCTCAAAAAAAAATTTAAAATAAAATAAAAGTAAAAAAAAAACTTTGCTTTAGACATCTATGGTATATCCTCATTTAAAAAGTGTGTCTGTGTGTGTGTGTGTGTGTGCTTGTTTCAAGTAAAAAGAAAACACTTCATTTTGACTTGATTTTTTACATTTTTTATTTTTTTGTCTCAAAAATTCTTCTGGATTTAAGAATTTTTAGATATTTTAGCAAGACAAAATCTAGGCTAGAAAAGCAGTTTTTGCTGTGTGTGTGTGTGTGTCTTCAAAGTTCTTTTGGCTAATAGGTCACAAATCATTGCTTTGTGTGAGCTTGTATGTGTGTTTCTTAAGAACATGGCTGCAAGGCAGCATGGTTCGGGTGACAGAGAGTTCAGAAATGCAGCGTTGCATTTTTCAACATTTACCTCAGCATTTTCTTACTGTCTCACACACATAAAAGAGTTATGGTGGACAGTGTTATGTGGCGCGTTCGTTTAGTGTAATGTACAATCCAGTAAGAGCGAGAGCTTCGTAAATGACAGATGAGGAAAGAGACAAAATGATGCACTGCAGTTAAGACGTATGGAAAACTAAGTAACGCATTACGCTTTCTCTCTCTTTTAACATCGAATCCTTCCAACTATATTTATCTAACTTCAGCAGGAATGTGGGACTTTTCGTTGTTTTGTTTCTCCAGCCAACAATTGCAGGAACAATTTCATCAGTGAGGAATTTTTCTAAATTACTTAAAAAGAAGAAATCAAAACTAGGCATTAAAGAAAGAAAGAAATGGGAGTAGCTTACTCAAGTAGTGAAATTATTAAAGTATCAACAAATTAACTTCAGCTGAAAGTGGCGTAGGTTTTCACAACAATTAGCGTGTAGCTTGATAAAACCATTGATCTTGATCTCTATTGTTATTTCACATTGTATTGTGTTATCAGGCATAACATCACAAAACCAAAACAATGTTCTTACAATGTCTTTAGTAGCACCAAGTTATTTAATTTTTCTTTTTAGTTTTAACTGGGACAGCTTGATTTAGTGTTCACAAGAATCATGAATCGCCAATTTAGTCACCACTCATGTTCACAAAAAATGTCTTTGTCAACAGACTCTATTTCTGTGTTATATAATCTTGTAATTCTCTAGAAGATTGTGTCCTAAAATGACGTATTGAGTCTGATTCCATACATTTTTTTCCCTCAAGTGCATTATTTAAAATACACTTTTTATTTTTTTCAGTTTCAGTGTGAACACACTACTCACTCCATTTATACTGAAAATGCCATAAAGTAGTGCATAAATCCGCAAATTGGGACAATAGTGTCCACAATGAATTTACAATCAATTTAATGTAAAACATGACAAACTACAGAAAGAAAAAGAAAGAAACAAAGAAAGAAAGACAGTTTGGAGGTAGAGACAGAGACATATGTCGGAGAGCGAGTTCATGCTACCCTGCAGCAGTTCTCTGTATCACTCCAACATGCTACAACAAGCCTGACCCAATCCTGGCCTCAAGATCACCTCTCTTTCTCTTAAACTCTACCTTTCTACCTTCTCTCTGCAGAGACCTTTCTACCCCCCCCCCCCCTCCTCTTTTCTCAGCTTCTCATTTCTATCTATATCCTTTGGTCTGCCTCAGGTGAGCGTTTCATTGGTTCATTTACAGAGACCTGCTAGGAAACCAAACATATCTTTTTCTCAAAACAATCATTCAGCTCTAAAAATGATTTACGAACCATTTAATAATAAACTATGAATAACGCCCATCGGCATGATTACGTCAAGAATTTAGCTTGTATCAAAGCCACACAAGATAAAGGGAACAACATCAAAACAGAGCCTTTTTCCAAATTCTTGCAAGCTGCCTACCAAAAGAGCAGTCAAAGTTACTTTCCCGATGTAAAGGCTGTCATGTAAAAGTACCTTTTTAGCCAGATTCTAAAGGCAGCATTACAAGAATATAATTCCAAAATGAACGTCAACTTTAAACATACTCGCATAACATTCAGTATCAAAAAGAATCAATACACACTTATTTAGCTTAGCAACATGCTAGCAACATGTCTTTTCAGTCAGAATATTGCCGTTCAAATTAGCTGCCTGAGTAAGCGGCTAATCTTTGAAACAGAGCTAGCATCCTTTGTTTACATCTAAAATTCTGTGTAAATCTTCAAAGCGCCAGGGGTAAAAAGGAAAATTGGGGTGAGACAGAACATTTTAAGGTTTCAGTGATTATTAGAGACACTAATTGTGAGAAGCTTTACTGCTGCTGTATGGCTAAGTCAGCTAGCATGTTGGACATATCTCTACTCTCTTCTACTGTAACAAGCTGTAATTACAAAGACAGCCATGACAATGGCTGGCTGCTGGTTATGAAGGAAAGAGTTTGTGTGTGTGTGTGTGTGAGCTGAGTCACTGAAGAGAAACAAGCACAATAAAAACGTGTAACCCCAAGCTGCTTTGAGCAGAACCTCAGAACAAAAAAAAACTGTCCTTTTTCACTCCCACCCTCAGCTTTAACACTCAGCTAGTCAGCGCTAAGTCCCTCAGAAAGCTCATTGTTTTAGGGAAAACATTCCCCATCCCCCGCTCCAAAAACACCCCACCCCACCTCCACCTCTGCCCCTCAACCTGTTTATCCAGTACACACACATAAACAGTGTTCGACCGTTAGCGTCAACCACCTGCCTTTTCCTGCTCTGCGGCCTGCAACAGACCGAGAGCAAGATCGAAAAAGAAAGGGAGAGAACAGAAAAGGCTTAGAGAATGCAAGAAACAGAGCATTAAAACAAACATGCCAGCAATGTACCCTCTGAGTGCTGACAGCAATGCATTCCGCATTTCAGCTACCCTACGCAACCTCATCCATCGGGGGAAACCGACGGCCAAAAAGCAACTTCTCTGTGTAGCAAGACTTCGGTTGCTTCTCGATTTGCATAGTTCTACTACGGACTTGCTTTTGAATGCAAAGTGTGTATTCCCGTATTGTGTCATGATGCTGTCATACTGTCTTGATGCCGCAGATGCCATCCAAATTCCCAAAATAGCACACTAAATTGAAGTCACATTGTTTTATATTAAGACACATCATTTTTTTCACCACATGCTAATCAAACTATTAAATTTAAGATGATCTCTAGATGGTTACATAACGGTAAAGACTTGTTGGTAGATGACTCTTTAATTCAGATTTTCAAATCTCAACTGAATAAGTGAAATGACGTCCCTGTGATAGCTTTAGGATATGAATATACTGTTAAAACTCTCAGCACCATGAGGAGCTCTGACTGTGCTCTAAAGATTCTCTGTGTTATTATCTGTGCCAAGATTTACCCCCATTAAGGTTTCGTTTTCCATGATTCTTAAAGAGCGTTCTGATTAACTTCCTCATGCACAACATTTTCATTGTCAAAAAAACATTCTCCCTGACAAATTTCACTGTACAGCATTAGAGAAACTCACATTAGTAAATTGCAATAAACTCCAGAGTTCTAAATATAAATGGGTGAAATGGAATGGCTTAAAATCAGTGTCAGTCAAATTGCTGACTTAGACAGAAAACCCTGCTATGCGATCTTATTGACCAATCAGTTTGCCTGCCAATAGATGCTATCAGCCAATTAGAGGAGCGATCCATATGCTACCCATCTAACTGGCACTGCCTGACTCTCCATCTTTAATAAGAGGCAGACCCAAAGTGGAGAAAAGTTCCAGAGCTTGGGATAATTCAATTTCTGTCCACATTCATCAGTCACATTGAGGTATCAGTGTATCAAAGTGGACAGGAGGAGAGTGCTGTCAGTACTAAAGAGCTAAACAGGAGGCAAGCCAAGTACGGAAATGCACACACAACATGTGTTCCTGACATGCACTGGGAATCAAGAACTGGATCCATTAAAATACAACACATCAACCAAATGATACTATTGATGTTTGATTTCATTTAATAGCACCGTTTTAAATATGACCCACATTATTTCCTATACTATCTAAGATCTAAGCCTGCCCCATACGGTAAAAAAATATTTTTTTTTCTGGCCAAAATATATTTCAAATATATGGCAAATATATGTTGTATTTGTGATGCTCAAAAAAATATATATTATGAAATAGAAAATATATTTATTTTAAACCAAAATACATTTCAAAATATATTTTAGGGTGAAGAAAATACATTTCCAACCTTACAGTAGAATGAATATGGATATCAAAGTATCCTTTATTTAAAATGTATTTAGTGCAATAATAATAATAATAATAATAATGTTTACGTAAACACTTATGTAAAATATATAGTATGTATGTATATATAGTATGTGTGTATATGTGTGTGTGTGTACATTTTTTGTATATTTTAAAATATATTTAAAATAAAAAACATTTTACCGTAAGGGGCAGATTCAGCTTTGGTTCTGTGGAAATTAAGTAACACAATGATCTCACCTTGGGCTTGCAAATTCATCCCTATTCAGAGCTTTGGCATTGTCATTGGCTGCTTTTATTTATTTTTTTATTTTTTGGTCAGTTTATTTTAAAGTACAATTTTCTCTTTTAACAAACCATTAACCATTAAGTTTTACTTCAATAAACTCCTAATTTGCTGCTTATTAGTTGGTAAGGTAGTTGTTAAGTTTAGGTTTTGGATAGGATTGGGAATGTGGAGTATGCTGAAACAGAATGTGCTCTTTATAAGTACTAATGCACAGCCATTATGTTAATAATAGGCATGCTAATAGGCAACTAGTTATTAGTGAGAATTGGTCCCTATACTAAAGTGTTACCCTTTTTCCTCTGCAGAATTTTCGAGAGCTTAAGAGAGTGTTTTCTGATATATTGTTTATCGTCTAAACTCACAGAGAAACTAAATTCAAAGGATGAGCTGACCGCTCCTAGATTTGTTGTTGTTGCAAAATATGTATATTCAAGTTTACTAAAAGAATTGATAAAAGAATCATTAAGGAACCAGAATTATTAGGTGGAATTGGAACCTGAATCCTTAAATTCCTCAAAATTCTCATCCTTACTCCCAAAACCTCCAGGAATCAAACCACGCCGCATGCAGTATTATAGTGGTTAACCTAAAGCCTCCCTGCATTTCCATTTCCTCTCCCAGCAAGGAGTCCCTGACCGCAGCCACTTCTAAGTGACCTCAACTCAAACACTACAGAAAAAAAATCCAACTCAATGTCCTACAACTGCCAGTGACTCATCCCACTTCTCCTAAGGACAGCCTAGGCTGTTCCTTAAGGTATCAGCTTTATTGCAAAACGATGCACAAATACTCAAAAAACCAGTCGAGGCACTGCAGACGTTGCACTCTTGCTCCGTCACATTCCCACTCCCTTTCTCCCATGCGGTCATATCAGGGCAGCATTACCTCAGGAAAAGTCGAGCACTACAAAAACACACACAGTCTCTGCAGAGCTCCCCGCCTACTAAACAAACACATGCAGAGATCCCCAAGAGCCCACATCCCAGACAAATTCACTCCATCTTTTTCAGTGAGGAAGTGAGAGAGAGTGAGAGTTTAAAGGAGGCCAGGGGAAGCCCTGTGTGAGTAACTTCCGTAATCAATTCTTCAAACTCACTGCAGTATGTAGAAGGCAGACCTTTTGAACATGATTCCCCTGATGGTACACTACATTCTGTTTGACTGCTGACTGACTAGACACGATGTAGTGGTAGTCGCTGGCAAGAGTGCAAAAAAGAAATTCTATGTTTTGTATTATCTTAAGTAAACATTATAACCACACAATCATTTTGCAGTCAATAATTTCAACCCTACCCATTCTTCAAAACCCTTCATCCTTTATAGGCTGAAGGCTATCCCAGCATCTCAGGCCAAAGACAAACACACATTCAGATTCAATCTACCTGCCCCACATATCCTTGGACTGACCCTCAGAAGAAACCCATGCCAACATGAAAACAACTCCTCAAGGCTAAGCTGGGATTTGAACTAAAGAGGGTCTTGTTGTAAGGCAACGATGCAATCCTACTGAATTACCACGTCAACCTGCCTCACAGATCTGAATTCAAATATGAAACTTTTATATTTTGAATCGTGCTTGTTCTTGCAAAAGTTGGTGTCACTATATTGTGTATCAAGATGCACATTTGACCATTTTTACAGTATTTTATGATTGTTGCTTGTCAGACGACATAATATGATCTAAGCAATGGCAACCAAGCAAGTCTTCAACATAATCTTTTATATCAGACTGTACAATAGAGATCATCCTTTGCTTGCAATTGTCTGATTAAAGGAACATTTTGGACACTGCAGGAACTTCATTGAGGTCAAGGTGCATCACAAAGTATATTAATGTTCTGTTGATGAATGTCACAAGTCAATTATTCCCAATAAATCACTTACATCATTAGGCTGAAACTGTACAATGTGAACTCTGCTTTAAGGTCCATCCAGCATAGCTTAACAGATTGCAATGGGAGTCTTAAAGAACTTAAGTCAATTTAAAGAATGAAACAAACACCAAGTGGTAGATCGTCGGAACGTTGTGATCTGGTTGTTATTCTGTGTTTTGGTTGTTGCTATATACTGTAGCATGTTCTAGGTGGTTAAATGAGTAGTTGCTAAATGGTCGCTTACCAAATCTACATTTCACCCAGAGATATGGCTTCAATCCCTTGTTCTGTGAAATTCTCATTGTTTTTTGTTTTTTTGGTAACACTTTAGAATAGGTAACACTTAGGTATGTAGAATAAGGTTGTGTAGAATAATGCATTAATGTGTGCTTAATTAGCACTTATAAATGGCTAATATTCTAGTTATTTGCATGCTAATACGCAACTAATAGGTGTAACCATAAAATAAAGTGTTACCAAAATAGCTGAGACAAACACTCAAATCATGGATGAGCAAAGGGACTTCTCATTGGGGATGTTTCAAGAGACTATTAAAAGCATGCCATAGCTATGATGACAATCTGGAAAAAGCTGCCAAATGCAACACTTTAAACTCACTCATGCTCAAGACCAATCTGTGCCAAGAATCTTTCCTCAGGTGTGTGTACGTAGGGTGTGTGTGTGTGTGTGTGTAGTGGCCGCCAAATGCTCAAGCAACATAATAAAGAAATCTTAACATCAACACCTGTCTCTTTGCTTGCCTTTTGGAAATTTGTATTATGCAGAGGTTGTTTTTTCTTTGTATAGTAGGCATAATGAAGCTCTCGGTTGTAGCTCAACTGGTTGCTTGGTGTTAGAAACAAATGTCACAGGTTTAATAATAAAAATGTCACAGGCTTAATAAAAAAGGGGGGGAAAAGCAGAACTTGAACTTGCTTCTAGTCTCATTGAAAGACTTTCTTCTTTCAAAGCTAATGTGCAAAAAACTAATTTAAGACAACCATTTTAAGACACAAATTTAAGATAGTATTCCACTGAAAAGCATAAACCATGTGGCACTATCCAAAATTATTAATATTATTATTATTATTTTGTTAATTGAGCAGCCTTACACAGCAACACTGGTTTAACCAATGGCATGGAGTTCTGGGCAGAGACTATGTTTGTCAAACCGATGGGAGGGCTTGAGAATTTGTTGAAAATCCTTTTTCAACCCCATTTGGTGACACTTGTGGCACAGAAATCATACACTTTGGCCAAATTTAATTAAATATTTCATAAGTTCTTTTTGGTTTCCTTATATTAATTTAGAAATATTTAGAGAAGCGAAGAGAAGCTTTTTTTTACTTTTCGAAAAACTCAGTTGACAGGTTCATGCAAATTTTCACTGAAAAGACAGTTTTGCCTTTGGCATGGTAGAGTCTTATGTCCGTTAGGACGACTTCTCTGAAAGCACAAACACATACGTTAAGCACCATTCTTCCAATTTAATCAACAATTAATAATATATAATGAGAGTGTTTTTTTCCCTCTATTCTGCGAAATTAAAAATTTAAAGGCTATAAAAAAAAATAAGTTAATGCTCTGTCGTGTTGAAAATATCCCATACACCAAACCCAACCCTAAACCTACCCAATAGTGTTAAATGCAAAAGTGATATAAAAATGCACTTGCTGATGCTAGTTTAAGTTCCTTTTGTTGAACCATAGTTTCCAGGGGTTCGTCCTGTAAAGTACAGAGCAAACGTATTGATTTTGAAAACGTTGGCTTTCGAAAATGTTGAGAAGTATCAGTTTTCAAATCTCGCAACATGTTAAAATAGTTTTGAATTCATAACATAATATTCCTCATGTAATTATGCAAAAAGTAGGCTTTATTAATCGAAACTGTGGACCTGCAAATCATATTTTGTGTGAAAAGGAATTAAGTTTGTCTGAGTTTTGTTGCCTCTAGTGTTCATTTAAATTGGAAACTGCAGCAATTGTGAGTGTCACAGAAATGCAGGTAGAGGCACATATTTCCATTGAGCCTATGTTGAAAAAAATCTATTCATAAATTAATCATACCACTGATGATGTAACACAGGGTGGAAAATGTGTATGGGACGAAGGTGTTAAACTTTAAAAGGGCATGCTATATAAGAACATTTCAACTACATTTCCAAATACTGTGTGGTAAAGTGAGTTGGTTTGTTCGGATAAACCATTCAATGTAAACAAACTGATTAAAATACAGAATTCATTGTGTATTGCTGTCATTTTGTTCTGGTCTTTTCATGTAAGTAAACCAGTTCAAATAAATGGTTTATTAACAGTTGTAGCGTTGAGAAGTCCAGTTGACTTTCAAAGTAACTTTTTAGATCAGCACAGAGGGTACTTTTTTCAAAGTAGATTCCCCCACAATGCATTTTAACACATCAATTCTAGTTCCACCGCCAGACAGTCACTGTTTTGGGTGTATGTTTTTGTCTGCTCATCCATTCAGAAGCTTAGATTTGTTTGAAAGAGGATCTGTGTTTATGGTCACACACATACACACACCTTTCCCTCTCTGGCCTTCAAATCACCCCTCATCTCCACTAAAACCGTGTTCTCTCCCTTTCAAAAAAACCCCAGAAGCCCCTTCAACTCCTCCTCTTCTGTCTTTCTCTCGCTCATCATTCACTCCATCTGTCACTGTTGTCATTTACCTGAACGCCCCTCTTTCTGCTTTACCAAGTGTGAACTGCTGAACTCTACGTAAGTGTGTGTCTGATTACGGTAATGCCCCATTCTGTCCTCGTCTAGAGATGAACTGGTGAACTTTTAGCACCATGATTCACCAAACTTTCCAAACCCAATATATAACTGAACTAAGCAACTGAAAAGACCAAATAATAAGATAATTTAAACGTTTAGTATTATTAAGTTCAGTTTAATTGGTTCATTCACAGATGGCTCATTAAAAACCTGACAAACATAATATCGTAAATTTTCTTGTTCTGTTCAAATTACACTTTTTTAAATGCACGATTTAATAGGAAATAAACAGCCAATGCCTCTATCAAAACAAAGACAGGCCTTGATGCCCAGTTACGATTTCTTGACTATAACCGATTATTTGATGAACATCTTAAGTGACTAATATCTACGTTTACATTATACGCTTGGTAAAACACCCAAGGTGGTTGACATCATTCACCACTGCCATTTTTTCAATAACGTGCAACTATGACAGGGAATATCCAATCTGGCCACTCACATGGTAGATGCAAATGCACGATTCGTATCAGATTTCCTTTCACATATGAAGTAAATCTGATACGATTTACACACATTCAATCTTTTTTTTTTTTAAATGCAATTGTATTATATCGCAAAGTAACATTACAGATTTTCTCAACAAAACACACAAGTTGAGGCATTATTTATATCTGTATTAGTTTGATACTCCATAGTGATGCTTGCAACACCACTAACTAACCCATCAACTTCCAAATAGCTATGTATTAGTGATTTTCGCTCTTTTTTTTTTGAATACTGTAAGTCTCTGTTTCTATTTGTGTGTATATGTGGCAGCCGGCATGTAGTCTCGTCGACCGGCCACCCTGCAGCCCCTCAGGCTTCCCCAGTTGAACGAGAGAGATGATTATCTGTTATCTGCCATGTTTTGACGGGAGATTATGCTAAAGATTTACGATTGCTGAAAAGACAATGCTGAACACCGCATTCTCAAGTGGCAAAAGAGTGTTGAAAACAAACATACAGACCACAGATAACTGCTCACTTTAGCAACAGAGGGACAGCGTTCCCGGCGTTTGAAGCAAAAGGTTCACAGAGACTGTTCATTACAGCGTCACCACAAGCAGCTAAACGGCACTCATTTTTCATCAATACGAAGCATGTATTTTCACGTATGACTTGACTGCAGCCTTATTAAAATTCTTGGCAATAGTTCATCGGGCTGGGCCAAGACGCTTCCACAAAAGTGCTAAACTAAGAATCTGAAATTAAACTGACAGGCTTTGTAATTGAAGGCAATTGTGGTTATGTGTCTTATGTTTTATAATGTTTTCAGACTGACTGTAAGGCTTTCATTTTCTGTGATGATTTCTGATGATGATATTTGGGATCATTACACAATGTTAAGAAGATATAGGCAATATCATTTGATTTTTATTTGGGCCACACAGATTTTATTGAGCAAGTTATACATCTGCGTGATTATGCTTTTTGCTATCAATAAATAGACACTATGACATGACAATGTCATTTTTTTATTGCTTGTATCTATCAATATGTTCAACAATTTTTAGATAAACACAGTATGTTTACATTTTTTTTATTAAATTAATTAAGATAACTTTTGGGGATATAAATAAAAAATGTCAGGGTAATACAGTACAAATACATCAACTTCATAACAAGAGCCATTAACACACAGATAAATTTTTCAACACATTTTACAATTTCTCCCCCCACAAATGCAAACAAAATCCAGCTGCATGGTAACAATGAAGAAAAATTACAGTGGGAAACCGGACCAGACAGATATGGTTGTTTATTTTTTGTCATCGCAGACTTCATGTGTGTGGTTAGACTAGCTTGGTTTTAGGTTTGTCTAGATCATATGTGGTTTCAAGCAAATAACTGTTTAAGTATGACAGTAAGTATTGAATAGGTAACAGGTCACAGACTAGAGATGTGTGTAAGAGTTCAAGGGCAATGTTTCTATGTGGTTAATCTAAGTAAATATGGAGTGGTTTGTTGGAGACCCACATGAATCCCATGGTGTGGTCATATAACCACTGACACACTTCAATCAGCAGTCACCTGATGCAGAATTAAGCCCAAGGACCGTTCCAATAAACACAACTATCATAACAATTCTCAGCGCTGCAATGTCTAGTTAAGCCCTAATCAACACTTAGCATTCAACTGGGCTGGCATATCAAGTCTAATAAAAGTGAATTCCACCCTTTAAAACAATGAACAGGAAGGAAATCTGTGCTGCTGACATTCAGCTGCGCAAATGACTACTTCTTATGAGTTTAGCTAAATGAATAATGGCATCTGACCAGGTATTTTTTAAGAAAATAAATAAATACATGCATGGCTTTTACTAGCTTTTAGTTTTTATTTTTATTGATTTATTTTATTCATTAATGTATTTTTTATTCAGTGTTTTTTGTACATATATGGGAAAATGCAGGCAAGCTTATTTTTATTTATTTATTGTTTTAGTTTTAGTTAACTATAATAACCTTCATGGTGTTAGTATGGACTACTGTTGGTTTAACCAGTAATGAAAGATAGACAGCACATACCTTTTTTATGAAT
Organism: Enteromius mattozi; assembly: GCA_032359235.1. Taxonomy (NCBI): domain Eukaryota; kingdom Metazoa; phylum Chordata; class Actinopteri; order Cypriniformes; family Cyprinidae; genus Enteromius; species Enteromius mattozi. Next base: position 12,821,306 of record JAUMHE010000046.1, read on the forward strand.
ATTTCGCAAACAGCTCAGGACCACATGATGGATGGATGGTTTGAAGAACAGTTTTCCTTTCTATATTGCTGTATTTCCCAAAGTAGAAGCAATGGTGAAACATAACAGCCACCAAAACATGACTTGCTACTTGCTATTGCTAATGAGTGGCAGGTGGTATTAGCGGGAGGGATCTTCTCGGTCTAAAGAAAATTTGATTGGATAAAATGTATACGTGGCCTTAGTTGGTCCGTTGTTGGTCCCATTAAAAAACTGGATTGGAAAGTGTATTGTAGGCCTAAATGTGAGAATATTGTATATCTACTTCAGTCGAATTTGCCGTGTTTCAGGACACCAGCTTATGCAAAGCTAATAGGCTAACATGGATTAACAACAACAAAATATTTTAAATTCATATGGTCTTTATGTCAGTGTAGTAGTGTCACATGACAAGTCTGGCACGTCAAAAACTGGAAGTAGGCATTCATGAAAACTATTTGGCACTCCAAAACCTTTTTCTTTCCTGGTAGTTAGTGGAGTTCCCCTTTAGGTTCTTGTTTGCACATAACTGATGCCCTTTTATAGCATAATAATGAGAGGAGTTTCTTCCAACGCAACCATTATTTGGATGATGAGATTCTGTTAAGATGGTCTAGAGTTAAAAACATGTTTGAGCTTATATTAAGACTTCAGGTTCAAATCTCAAGGAAGTCAATCACAGGTTAGATGTTTAAACATACAGGTGTCATAATAAAAGTTACGTTGACTGCAGGTAACCGCTACTCAGGTGGTTGTTCCTATGGCAACTATAATGTTTTCAAACACATACTCATTTTATTATTTCTGTTAACCCGGAAAAAGAGCTTGACTTATTATTTCAGTCAAATGGTGTGGGTGAAACAAACACTGGAAGACAACCAAAAAGTCCCATGTTGGCATTTGGCTTTCTATTTGAAACTATTTTTTTTAATCTGCCTACCACTGCTTTTATTTATTTATTTATTTATATATATATATATATATATATGTATATATGGGTGTTTCTTCAACTAGGTTATTTAAAAATATAATAACTTTTGCCACTTAAGAATTGTCTAAGATCATTTGTGTAACTAATTTTACCAGTTTATCCACAATGTACAATAATTATACATTTGTCAGTGACATAAATTAACTGCCCTAAGGACCAAATGCTGAACTGTACACCTGTCACACTCTGAAAGTTAATACTGGTTTGGGTAAGAGCTTATTAAAAAATAAACAACTTGCATTTTTATATTACGTAGAGCATGATCTCATAAATTGTGGATAAATATTTAATGTGTGATGAGAACTTTTTCAATATTTTTTAAAAGTGTGTGTGGTGGTGGAAATGACAGGGTGTGGTGGAAATGATATATGTAGAGAAACAGTAGAGATATTTATTAGAAAAAGTCCACCCCAAAATGACATTTTGTCAATAATCACTCCTATATCGTTTCAAACCCTTAAAAGTGTAAAGTCCAGTCCTGGCCCAAAGAACGGAATGCCAAGGCATGGTTGAAGGTTAATGCTCATTCAGTCTTTTACTTGCACTTTTGAATTTATCAGAATTTAGTTTCAAATTTGATTTAGCTCTGCATTCAATCTGACAATTTCAAGTGATCACTACATTTATTCAATATTAGTAATTTAAGAACGGATCACAGATATAAGTTATATATTAATTTAAATATTTGATTATTCTTGAAATCCCCTACTTTCAAGGGGGGCAGAGGGGGTCGTAAAGGAGCAAATAGAGGGGGTGCTGTTTTTCTCTCTTTAGAGATCCCTTTCCCAGATTGGGGGTTTATTGCTTTATTGCATTGTATGCTGCGAGAGTTCCTGTGTTTTTGGCGTCACAAGGAATTCATTTCATACTGAAATTATTTCACTCCTTACAAAAAAACTGATATTTTTTAGGAAAACCAGGAGACTTGTGACTGTCCCATTTACTGCCAAACAATTATCACTGTCAGATGCAGAGAAGTATGAAAGACATTGTCTGAATGTTCCATCTGCCATCAGTGGTTCACCCATTATTCCATGAAGATACGAAATACTTTTGTATGGAAAGAAAACAGTTTATTTGGCACTGTAAAGTCACTGTATCATCATTTTGTAGACCATCTGGTGAACATACATAACGTACGCAGTTATGTACGCACCAGATGATATACAAACTACGGTGATGTTCTGGTTCCGAATCTTTGAATAAACTTGCTATTTTTTGTTTTCTTTCCATAAAAAAAGCATTTTTGTAGCTTTATAATATTACAGTTGAACCACTGATGGCGGATGGAGCAGCCCAGCCAGACAACGTCTTTCATACTTTTTTGTACCTTGACAGTGTAATTGTTCGGCAGTCAATGGGACAGTTTTCCACCACAGAGGGAAGTGTGGTGGAAATGACATTAATGTAGTTTTTGGTGAAAAACTGGAAGATAGCTTCACTGATTAGCTTTGAATTAATATTGATCATTTCATGTGTGCAAAATACTTACAATTTTTAGCTTTTTAAAAAAGCTCTTGAAGATACAGCATGTTTGGAAATGACATACAATAAATGTATTTACTGATCAATCAATATTTACCTTGGTTTTTCTTCATTTGTTGTTGAGGAAAATTTACATTTCTCTTCATGTCCCACACGTGCTCTAGCGTCATTGAACATTTCCACAGAAACCACCCAAATAATCTTTAACACAAATTTTTTAAAATGAGATTACAGTGCTGTGGTGGAAATGACACCAATACTGTGCGACAGCTATATTTTGTATAAAAGTATTATTGATAGTGGTTTTCCACTGAATACCACAATGTATTTACATTTTTTTAATAGTGCTTAATTCAAATTACTATATTCAATATACACATATATCCAGTAATAAAAGATAGACAGTACATACCTTTTTATGAATATTTCGCAAACAGCTCAGGACCACATGATGGATGGATGGTTTGTAGACCAATTTTCTTTTCTATATTGCTGTATTTCCCAAAGTAGAAGCAATGGTGAAACATAACAGCCACCAAAACATGACTTGCTACTTGCTATTGCTAATGAGTGGCAGGTGGTATTAGCGGGAGGGATCTTCTCAGTCTAAAGAACATTTGATTGGACAAAATGTATGCATCATATAATTCAGTAAAATAATAAAACGTTATTAAAGATGTATGTCCCAGCTGAGGAGGGGAAAAAACTACCCCACCAGGACGAATATGGCGCGCGAATATCACCGACATTTATGCCTCGTGACTAAACAAAGGGCGCCAATGTGAGTGTGCACACCGAAGCGTAAAACGCAACTCGTCAAGGTGTAATTTTTAAAAAAAAACGTGGTTGGCCAGATTTAGTTGGTTTTCTAGATGTGTCTCATTTCGAAGGCTGCACACCACGTCATTATGGATGTCTTATTTAAGAATAGTAACAGCAATACAATTCACCATTATCCTTTGTATTCATTTATTTTTTACTTTTCAATTAATGGTTACTTTTCTTAAATAAGATATCCCCAATGATGTATGTAGCCTTCAAACGCAACCTCCGAAGGACGCAGCTTCCTCCAAATGAGACAAAGCTACAGCTGGTTTGCAGGCTTTTTGAGGGGTTTTGTTCAGTCTGGAAAACCAGTTAAAACCAGCTCAGCAAGTCTGGAAGACTAGCTAAACCATCTACTTCCATCTTAAACCAGCTAAGACATGCCAACAGCTTAGGCTGCTTTTAGCTAGTTTTTAGTGCATAATCAGTTGTCTTATATTTTTCAATATTCACATTAGCACTAATCTATCATCAAACAGTATAAAAAATAATAATAATTCAATGAAACAAAAAAGCTAGTTCAGCAACTGCTGTCAATAGACAGCTGACATTTGACCAAAAAAAAAGTACTTAGGCTCTACATAGGTTAATCATGCTATCATTATGCCTTCCTCACAGCATCATTTGACTCAGACGCGTCAAACCAAAGTTACCACAGATGCTTGATGCCAAAAAAAAAAACCAAAGGTGCGCTTGCTTTTTCTGCATTGTCATGATATTTTGTCTACTGGGGATCCTGTAGTTTGCATGCTAATGTAAGCGAACTAGTTTAATTAACATCACTTAAAACTAAGCGAACAAACCTTAAAGGGTGCATTTTTGGACCAAAAACGTTTAAGCTTAGAGACAATTTAAATATCTTCTTACAGCTAATTCAAGATCACCATTTTCCAATTTTGTTACAGTTACAGATCACAGTGTGGATGCACAAAATATCACAAGCATAAGAGATGTGATTTAAATATAGAAAAAGAGTTATATGGGTGAACAGAACAGCTAAAGTAAGTCCAGTAAACTGATGCGGTGACTGCAGTGTGGTGTAGTCAGAGCGGAAACTAGCAGAGTGAGATTACGATATGATTTTTGATAAGACCTGATGATTTAACATGCAAAAAGTGTTGCCTCAGACGTTGCACTCTCAGACTCAGCATATACATACTTGTGTAGTCGGCGTATAGTCTCTCTTTCACTCTCTCTCTCGCTCTATCTGCATTTTCATGTCTGGTTCATTAAGGCCATTACAACAGTAATGAGCAGTAAAGGTCACCAAAGGCCAGCGAGACATTCCAACACGTTCATATTTGTAAAACTGAACCTGATGCGAAAGCCGCTAGAGTGCTTTACGCTAACAGAACATGTGCCTTTTATGTAGAATTTGTTTTTCATACAGTGTAGTAGTGGAAAGTTTCTGTTTTTGTAGTTAAGTGTACTTGAGTGTTAATGCGTTTTCATCTGCTCTCTACTATATGTGTAAGCATGGGTCTTTAGCATCCCTGTGGTCTGGGGTCAGTTCCTCTTTTTCAGGACATCGCAAAAAAGTTTCTTAGCATGCTAATGTGCCATCAGCACAAGCTGCATGCAAATGTACGAAACCACAACAGCAGCTAAAAACAAAACAGCTCCTCTATATTCACTTAGTTAGGAAAAAGAAACATGCAAATGAATCATGCCGTGTTAGGTGACGACCGTTTTATGTTCAATTTAGCATGATGCTAATATAAAACAAACCTTTGTGTTTGGTTTCTACGTTCACCTGCAGGATTGGAAATGTTTTTGCCATTATGCGAGTAATGCGTAATAAGAATTAGCCTCGGTTAATGATGAATGTTTCTTTGAACTTAGCAAGCTTAGCATAACACAGGAAATCTACTAAAGATAGAGTACTATTAAAAATATGTATTGTTCGTATTGCATATAATCTTTAAGTTAACAGTTCTTCTACAAAGTGAACGCTTTATAATCAAACAAAAGCCCTCAAGGCAGGTCCTTTCTTACGACCCATAAAAACTAATGGAGTGAAGACCACGGCTAGCTACAATGGAACAGTAAGCAATGACCCTGCAAACCCACAATGAACCACTGATCAAAGTCAGCTGGCAAAAAAAAAGATTTCCTGCATGTGTAACGACCGCTTTTGAACATTTTTAATGTTCTTGCGTTGTCTCTTACTAATTTTGCATACCAGTTTTTGGCCTACAGTCTGGCCCCAAATTTCCATATTATTTTTGTAATATATTTGATTATTCTGTTTTGGTTTGTAAACATTTAACGTCCAAAACCTTGTCAACATCCAAAAACTTACCCTTGAGAACCAGAAGAAATGTTTAACCACTTTTGTGCAGACTTATTAGTTTCTTTTCTACATTTACTGTGTATTAGCAGCCACAGACTGAGGGTATTTCTGCTATGGTACCTTTTACAATAGTCTACCCATAAGGCTGTGTTCCTGTTGACTGTTTTTCACACTGTGCTCACATTTAAGTGTAAAACTAAAGACAAGTGATTGCTTTGTCGATTCAGATATAGATTTCATTGCTATATTCATCACTGGATTGCCTCATTCCTACAGTACAGTTACTTTTTCATCGAAATTCACAAGTATTAAATGATGTGTCACACCTATATTACTCCTGGATCAAACTTGTTACTGTAAAGTGCTGCTGTTCCAAGGTATTTTAAGCATTTGTGTCTTCAAAACATAAACCTACTTGGACAGAAAGCTAAATTTCAATTTCCCGACTGCCAATACTCTTATTTGTGTCCTGACATGTTCAAAAAACCATTTCTCATATGACTAGCATGCTAGCAGCAGTGTTGATGGAATGGCAAACTCACACTGGTAGCGTGAGGAGGCTGTGTAGAGTCCCTCACAACATGTCTGTTTATTTCTAGGCTTCCTGTTGGTTATGTGGCCAACAGCATTCTGGGTAAATCTAGAGGTGTCCTTGTGGCTAGCAAAAGCCATGTGTCAGATATCACACATGCACAGCGACATATACCCACGAAAGCTCACTCGCGCATTCACACTCAAAGTCATACGCAAACACTCACAAAAGCTTCCACCGTTGCGTCCTCGTATGATGTCAACAGAGATTAAACTAGTTTATTATTTTTAAAGAGGAAAAGAAATTACGCAACAAAAAGCAAGTCTTTTTTTACACTAGTGATTATTAAATTTGTACAACCATTCAGTCTGCATTACATAAAGAAATAATTCTACATCTTTGTTTCTTTCGTATTTTTGGTACTCTGAATTATACATACAAATAACAAATACAGGAACTTTTTTTTCACAATGCATATAACCTGGGCCCAAAGAAGTCTTTCAGGTGTATACGTGAGTGTGTGTGCATGTGTGTGTGTGTGTGTATGTGTGAACACAAACCAATTGCCCAAGACCTATAACACATCCAGAAGAGTAGCTGGAAGTCTGCGAGACAGACCTGACTACAAGTTTTAATGCATTACACACCATTTCCTTTCTACTTTTCTTCTCCCTACATCTCGTCTCTTACTTTTCTCGGATAGAAATCGTGGCCGCGTCGCCACGCCATTCCATCTTCCAGGTTTGAGTCGTACCCTTCTTATCATTAGCTGCCCATGGGCATTTCCTGTCCTCGCCTTTTTTCATTTTGCGCTTTAAAAAGTCTTCATTAAATGTATTTCAGACAATTTTTTTTACAAATATATGCAGAGTTCATCTCCTGTTGTCATTCACAGCTCGATTCCTCATGTCTCACGGGGGAGGGGCTAGAAGAGGAGATGCGTAGAAGAAGAAAAGCGCGGGTCGGGGGGGGATTTAGAGGAGGTTTGTTTAAAGTCTCGTAATGTTTGTGCCTTGATGCCCACAGGAAAGATGGCATTTGTACACAAATGAAGGACGACATCAGCGCAGGGCTTTATGATTGGAGGGGCGATGAAGAAAGTCATTGTCTTTACTCTTTCATTCTCACTGTCTTTCCCTCATTATATAGGGTTGGAGGGGTTTAAGCGGGACATACCGGAGAAGGGGTCATGGGGAGCGTGTGAGAGAGCTGGTTCAAGGTCGGAGGGTTGCGGCGGGTGACAGGCTTCAAGGTTAACGGTGCTCTGAGACGTCCACCGTCGGGAGATTGGGCGGTCGGAGGTAGAAGGGCGCTCTAACCCATCGCCGTCACCATACTGGAAGGGTGGTGAGGGGCGAAGGGCAAGCTGGAGGAGGGGTGCATTGGGGTGGGCGTGGTCAACATGTGGCCGGAGTGCGAGAAGGGCGGGAACGAGGTCATGTGACGCGACAGAGCGGCCGGGCTGAAAGAACTGTTCTTGTCCATCAAGCTTTTGGAGAAATCATCCATGCTGTCATGGGACTTTTTGCTCTTCTTGGACTTGCTGGACATCTTCCTGTTCCGGGTCTGGATGCCCTCTTTCTTCATGGTGAGCGGTCGGTTGATCTGCGAGGAGAGAAGCAGCAGATGTTAATAATGGCAACGGGACCATCGTTCTTACATAAGACAGGAGCATAATGGAAAAATGTCTCATAACACATCCAGAGGAACACTTTATTGCTTCGAGATCAGCCCTTCATATTTCAGGAGACCTAAAACCAGTTATGTTTCTTTTAAGTATTAACTTAATTCTCCTAAAAATCCCTTACGAGAAATAAAAATAGACACAAAGGAGACAATTCATAATGAGAGTTCATAATGAAATTTCGGACTATTTTGCAGAGTTTAGTAGATCAGAGACGCTCTAAGAAAAACCATCTGAGAAACCTAAAGGGATTTATTTTACTCATGCCATTCCAAAACTGTATGATTTTATTTCTTTTTTAATGAAAGTGTGGTTTTAGACCCCATTGACTTTCATTCATCTAATTATATTATGGTATAATTATGGTCCATAAAGTTATACAGGTTTGGACTGGTTAAACTTTTTATTTTCCTTTACACAAAATTCATTTTTTTATACATCTAATGTCATTTCTGTCTTGAAGAAACAGTTTTGATATTAAACAGATCCTATTTATGATTTCTCCTCCTTACGGGTATATTGGAAGCTGACACCCTTTTAAGTCACAGTTTTTAGGATTAGGATTTGGTTAAACAATGATGCTCACTTCACACACTCATAGTAATACTTGAGCATTAGCTTGTGTAATAGAGCTACACTATATCGCCGATATGTCAGTTTTTTTTGTTTGAGCAAGCGTGTCTGTAAGTACGAGTGTTTGTGTCGGGTCATATCAGGACTAGGCTGGATTTAGCCTCTGGAACCCTGACGCCAGGCATGGACGATGCCAGTCTTGCCAAAGAGAGAAACCCCAGACTCTGGCCAGCCGGGCTCAAAGCGCAGTGGCACTGCCACATCCGTCTGCCAAAGCCTGCTACTTTCACCCCATAACTGGACTGTATTCTTCTCCCTCTCTGTCTTAAAACACTCTAGATGCTTTGTGCAAGAGCTATTAAGTGATACTAAGATGTATTCCTTTACAGGCGTCTGATTTGAAGACTTTAATAAACAATGCATTTTATACTTAAAATGTATCATTTGGACTCAGTAAACACTTCAAAATCGTGGTTGTGCAAATTTGTCATTTTAAGTAATTTAGTCATGAAATTTCAGTATTTGTAACAATCTTAGTTGTTAACATCAAATTGGGTTGTATAAAACATATCTGCTGCAAACTGTTCTCTAGATATCCGCATTGACGTCTGTTATCGGAAAACCCATATTGGCCAACCACTAATGTAAATGTGAGTGAATGTGCCTGTGTGTGTGTGAATTCACACCCCAAAGCAAAACTGTTAATTTAAAACATCTCCATTGGGCATCACAAAAAACACATGCTTATATCCGTCGGCTATTAGAAACACTCTTAATTGTTCTTCAGTTATGCTTTTTTTTTTTTTTTTTTTTTTTTGGGGGGGGGGGTGAT
>JAUMHE010000046.1:12830548-12844167 GCA_032359235.1 Enteromius mattozi
CCCCCCCCCCCCAGGACCACATAAAGAAACTGAGAATGAAAGAGGTCAGAAGTCTAACCCCAAACTGACAGACATACAAAATACAATCACAACTGTTCTTCTGACAAATCCCTGTCGGCTCAATGAGAGATGGGAGTGGTTGTGATAATGCAAACATGCAAGTTAGCGAAGAACACTCTGGAGAGGGCTCGGGCGTAGTTTAGCATGCCAAATCTGGAATTTGATTCAAAGCAGGCCGACCTTAACAGAAAATAGGATGTACCAAAACAAACTCATTTTCCAATTACCCAAACTATTGCTTGTTTCAAACGCAATGGATAATACATGTTATTTGTTTCCCTGATAACCTAGGTCAGGTTTAGGGGATTTTTTTTTTCTCGAGTTCTTACGAAACAGCCAAAACCAACATGGCAAAATGATTTAAAAGGGTGCGCTTGCGTGACTAGTAGGGGAATGAAACAGGAGCGTGGGGCCTCAAAGTGTGATGATACAGGATACCAGAGCTGATTAGGTAGAATGAAAATGTTCCCTGGCATATGTTTAACATAGAAATACCACCAACTGAAGTGTAATTCAATAGTACAACAGTACTAGCAGTTTAGCTCGAGCATAATAGCCAGAAAAATAAATAATAATATGAGGAAGAACAAGACGAATCCCTGCATGTAATTGACTCCATTGGGGAACGTTAAAACATTTCAGGTTCGCAGATTGGGTTAAGTTGTCCCTGGGGTGCGAAAAGCCCAATACTAGTAAGGCCAGTGGGACAGGATTCATTTTTGATGGAAAAATAAAAATTAGACAGCTGGTGTGACAAAAATCCGTAGTCATCACATGAATGAAAGAAAGAAAGAAAGAAAGAGAAAGAAAGATACAGAATGAAAGAAATGGCATGAAAGCTGCCATCATGCAAAGAGAAGATAGAAAATATCTTACTAGATAAGTGTAAGACAGCTATGGAGCTTACATTGTGTAATTTGTAATAGAGGCCGCAGGCATTGCAGACGGGATCGCCGTTCGCATTTCTCCGCCACAGTGTCGTCGTGGTCGTTTGACAGTTTGCGCATGAGGTCCCCGCTCGTCTGGCAGCAGACTGAAGGACACACACACAGAGAAAGAATCCAGGTTATTACACTCATAATATAATAACTTCAGATGATGATTGCATTCCTACGGTGCTAATGGCCCCCCCCAACCCTCCTGTTTCCTGAAGCTGCAAATGGTTTTGAGCAATGCAGAAATATGTCAGGGGAAAAGAGATCTCCATAACACTGGTGCCTTAAACTCTAGGGTAAAAATAGTGCCTTGCGCACATGCCCTCTCAAACCCAAATATTTACAGAGGACATGAAAGCACTGGTTTAAATAGTGCCCATTAAAGCTGATGACATTTTCCCGTTAAATGATGGAGAAACAGCCGCTCTGCATGAAATGGATCCACGTTTAAACATCAACCTTTAGTTAGATATTAGCAATCTTTATTAACATCAATATGCTGCACTAAAATATCTTGCTCTAAATTAACATGCATTGGTTAAAAGCAGTTAGAATTATTAATTATAAGCAGTTACTAACATAATCAAATATAATATCAAAGTCAATGAAAAGAAACAAGTAAAAAAAAAAGACAAGGGGAAACTCAAAAGAAATGCAATGGATTTGTAGGGATCAGCAACATATTTTGAAATATGCAGAATGAAAATGCATGCTGTGTTAATACAGAAATGTTGACGGTGCGTATTGAAATGACAAATTATCGTTTCATTCTGTTTAAAGCCAAACATGATTCACTGAAGCGTCATATAGGGGGACTTTGCTTATTATGACTTGCCGGGGGGTTTTTTTTTTGTTGTTGTTTTTTTTTCGATCGGACTCGTTTGTAAATGATAAAATACAGCTATATTTTATTGCCAAATAATTTCAATTCAACACATTAGGCAATATTTGTTCTATACAGGTAATTCTTCGTTCGCGTTTTATTCTCCTCCGTGCTATTATTTCTTTTTTTCTAGACGACTTGAGCTTAGTGAAGATCAATCTGAAGTCGTGACTCCTTTCTGCGCGTTCTCGCCTGTATGTTTAGACTGCGGGAGCGAGCGCCGTTGTTCGAGGAGTTTTATCAGCAGCGCTCAGATATCCGCCAGTCTTTTCCTGGGAAGTCGGCTTTTCACATTAGAGAGGGAGAGAAGGCCAATGCCAAAATAGCAGCGCTCGGACTATTTCTCTGCGCCTCAAGAGCCTCGACTCTATCCAAAGCCCAAAGAGAGACGTGTCTGTGCTGCCAGGCCATTGAAAAACACAGTTTTTTTTTTTTCTTTTCTTTATCCCTCTCTCATTTATTAAATCCCTGTGAAACAGTGTCCCCTGATGAATGGCATATTGTCAGAACTGAACCTAATTTCTGCAGACATATTTGACCTGTCGGAGCTGATCGCCTCCCACGCGTACTCATTTGAGATAAGCGCTCGTTTCACAACACTTTGAAGTCTCTCCGTGACAAATTTCGTTATGCTGACACGTAGACACAGTGTCAGCAATATTTGCGATAGTATAAAATTGTCTACGGATTTGTTTAGAGCGGAAAAAAGAAAAGGAAAATCAAATAAAATCTGATAAATAAAATGGCATTATTATCATTATTGATAATAATAATAATAATAACTGCTATTGCTTAATCTTAAAGAAATGACACCTGCGCTTGGCGAGTCAATTTCTTGCAGCTAACACTTCTTCCTGGGTAGAAAAAGAGAAAGAGACAAGTGTCATTAATACAGTGCAATAGAGCCACATACCAGCCTCCGCTTGGGCTTGATGAGGGGTCGGTTCTGTCCGTTCATCTTGTGGTACAGTCCGCAGGCGTTACACAAATAGTGACCGGTGCCATCCCTCCGCCACAGAGGAGTCGAGGTGGCCCCGCAGTTAACACATTCTCTACCCTCTGCGAACACAGACACACACACGCATGCACAACTGATTTTTTAGAACCATTAAAACACACTTGCATGCAGACAACTACACAATAATCACAGGCCACGCCAGCAGCGAACATATTAAACGCCCGTGGCCAGTCGCACTGATATATGTTCAATGAACCTACATGTCAATATTATGCACAAAATATTATTTTAATATTACAGACATTTTGCACACAATAATTAATTATGCATACAAATATGAAAACGCAATATCAAGAAATACAAACAGGCTAAAGAGAGCGCATTGATCAAAAAAGAAATGTTCTGGAAATGCATTAATAACGCATTGTTATTATTATGAATGCATTACCACATAAACAGCATTATCTAATATGACATCACTGAGCTTAACTCTTCAATCGTCAAATATGACATCATCTGATAAGATCTACAAATAACTTAGCGGTTCTAAGTAGGCAATGCTGTGAAAATGTACACAGAGATAGGTCTTATCAAACGTATCATACTGCAGGCTCTAAACAACGATGTCTTCAAAATACTGCATCATTTATTAATAGAGGGAATCGCAAATATAATATGGCTGGATAATCTCGGTTTCCAAAGAAACAACCTCCCGGTTCATTAAAACCATGTGGCTGAGAATAATTATTTATGATATGCAAGAGGAGATTTTAGATATTTAGGCTGAAATGATGTTCGGCAACAGTAAGTGAAAGCGTCGGTCTAATTAACTCATTGTGTAACCCGCTCTCTTTACGTAATTAAAACACCGTAGCGTTTGATTGGCATTCTTTCCGTTTGACTGACAGGTGAAGGGCGCGCGCTTCACATGTTCAGTGACCCACGCCTCCGGTCGCTCCTCTGAAACGAAAAACAAGCTCTCCGTGCAGCCCTCCCTCCCTCCCTCCCTCCCCTGCACCCGGCAGCATTTTTGTCCTCATGTGTGGAGGCAACGAGTCTCTTTGTACCTCTATTTACAGCCCCAAAAACCACAGAGCTCGCGAGCATATCACTTCAGACAGTGACACACACGAACGCGTAAAAGAGCTGCATTTATAGAAAATCGCGCAGCATAATAAAAGCTAAAAAGAACTTTAGTGGTAGTTCTTCATTATAGCTTATGCTTATTTTGCAAATAAATATTCAAAATAAAACAGCAAACGAATTAAATAGCAATATTATTTATAGAAATAATAATAATAACCTTAATAAAAAAATAATAACACACAGGTTAAAACGATTATAAGAGGACATAATAGATATTTTCTCTCATTATCATAAAATCAGACCATGATTTAAAAATCGTCCGCTGGCTAATCGCATTTTAAAAAGCTGGTTGACCTTTTGAAATCACTTTCTCTGTGTGTTTGGATAACACTCTGTCTGTGCATGTCGGCCGTGCATTGCGCCAGCTCATTCGTTATTCCGAGCGATCCGCGGCGCATCCGGACTCTATCAAAGTTTCTGCGCAAAGTAAACAATGCAACTGTCGCGTGCAGCAGTCTGAAAATAATTGGATTAGCTTAAACATATAAACGCGAGAGAGACGGGCCGTGCACTGCGAGGCACAAGAGGAGCAAGAGAGGAGAGAGAAAACACGCGCGCACGCACACACACATACACATCTACATCCGGAAAACCCTAGCGCTCCGCTTCAAACGCGTAGACTCATCTGCATATGCTGAGCGACGTTTAATAAATCAGGGAAGCTAATTCCGCTTTGTGGCTAGACGACATTAAATATAATATTTTTCAAAGCGGAATATAATAACGGAATGGTGCAAAGCAGGCGTGTGAACAAATCTCTAATTTCTATAAAAGAACAAGTCTGTTGCGGATTGATTATTTAAACTGATACCACAACAAAAAAGATTAGATTATTGCATCGGAAATTAATCAAGCGAAAAGGATTATATAAAAGCTCAAATTAATGATATTAATTTCCTAAATGTTTAATTATTAATATATTTTTTTTTATATATATAAATAGAAGTTGCTTTTTTATTTAACCTTATCTTGTTTTAATATCTTTAATCGTTGGAGATTCCTTTGTATTTTAAGGAGTGGAGCCATTGATGTACTTTGAATAAGGGAGGTGGGACTGTGCCCAAATTTGATAGCCAAGCCTTGGCACAGACCGAAAAAAAAAAAAGGACCAAATCAATAGTCTGGGAATTGGCTAACCTGGGAGGCTGTTTTTGAGGAAAACGAGAAGAATGGCAAGTGCACAATAATAGAGCTTTTTTTTTTTTTTTTAGAGGAAAATCTATTGTTGAATGATCTTACTATGATTATGTTAGTAAAAATCAAAGGGTAGTAAAGCGCACGCCTACCTGAACAGGACCTTGTTTTTGGTCTCGTTTTGGAACCATAACTAGAAGAGGACCCACCTATCAGGCTACTTGGTGGGAAGAGCCCCGGCCCGTAATCGGACACATAGGATGGGTAAGTGGCGATGGGGTGGTGCGCGGAGGACGCGCCCGGTCCGATAGAGGCCATGCTCCGACTATGAGCCGAATCCAGCTTCATGCTTTCGGCCAGAGACACCTGGTACTTAATGCACTCTTTGTCCTCCTGCCGTACGGATGAGCCTGACGTGGAAATTGAGGGGTCAGGGGACACATCTTTGGGTGGAGTGGGGGGAAAGGTGAAGAGGTGTGGGCTGGAGTGGCCAGCGGACAGCGAGGAGGAGGAGGCTGGGGGGTAGACGGACAGAGGCCCAGGGGAACTGTGATGCAGGGAAGTCTTGGGGAAAGGCCCGAGGTTCCATGGGGAGGTACTGTGGTGAGGGCCGATAGGTTTACTTCCATCGAGCCAAGGAAGAGAGCCGTGCAGCAATGATGGGCGACACACCTGAGTACCTGCTGAAACAAAAGACAAGCCTGTTGTTAGGACAGGACGAGGTGGGGCTGTGGGATTCGTCACATTAAGGAGCCAAGAAATGAACGATTAGAAAAAAAACGATGTGTTTTGTAAACACGGTCGTTAAACGTCGCAATTATGTGTGTATAATAAACGGTAGAATTAAAGGCTATAATAATAATACGCATACATCTATATTTAAAATTGCATGCATGCAAAAAAAAATCAGGATTATTTTAGGCTACAACACAGCGCTGCAAAACCAAAAACAAGTGCATTTTTGTATTTCACGTATTTCACACATATTTGGCATTTTATGCATTGAAACCCTTTTAACAACGGTCTTTTGTGGCATGGAAGAACTAGTGCAACTAGCCTAAATGACTAAAACTGTGAAACTGCACGTAAAGGCCTACATTACTCTGAGTGGCTTTCGATGGCGCTGGGAAAGGGTCGCAATTAACAGCCCTCGAGAGTTTCTCTCTTTCAAAAGACTTTCGATACCCACCAGTATCTATTGATGCTGCACGGATTTTGAAAGTTTTGATATGCTCAGAGATGGGGGCAATTCAAAAGAGAAACAAGGTCACGCTTTGCCCCATTCCGCTCAGGAAGTCATGTCAATAAATTAAAGCAATTGTTCTTCCGCACTAAAATTCAAGTACCTACTACAGGAAAAATGCGCTTCATTATTTAGAGACCGACTTTTAAATCATTAAATCGTTCAGTTGAATCCCAGCCACCTGGTGCTAATAGGAATATTATACTTGAATTTATTACGACACACCAACAACATATATTTCAACTAGTTATGTGTTTTCACTGCGTGTTCACATTTGATCACATTAAAATGTAATTAAACGGTTTTCTAAAATTAAAGGAATGCATAACGTTATCCAGTATATTATATAATTATTGCACACCCTAAAAAGTCATATAAGCATAAAATACTAGAAAGATGTGAAACCAGTGACACACCACTTCAGGTAAGCCACACGTAAACTACACTGACACTGTTTAAAATGTCAGTTGCATTTTCAGTACAATCTTAAAAGCGGTTTCTGTCTTTTTACGCATTATAAAACTAGTCAGAATGGAGTAAGAGGAATAATGTAAATAGCCTATAATTTAGGGCTGATATACTTACCGTGAGGTGGCGGGTACCTCTGCACAGCCCGAACCGAGTTCCCGTAGTACGGGTGGTTGCTCTGTCCGTCGATATTAAACAATACATCCACATCTTCCGCGAGGGGGTACTGCGACGGGTCCATGTAGGAGTGTCCCAGTCCTGGGTGGTGTGTCTCGGGATGCTGGCCGTTTATGACCGGGTGATGGTGGGTCATCCAACGGGGCTGCTCCGGACTTACTTCCATCGTTTTTTGTTTTTGTTTTTTAACAAGCGTTCATACACTCACCGAAACACACAACGCGAAAGTTCAAAAAAGTCCAAACTCCTCCTTTGTTTAATCCACAGGTTCGTTTTTTTTTTTACTTCCGATCACCTGAAATTGAACAAGACAATTTGTTTTTACAAAGTCCGTCCGTTCGTTTGTGTTCTTTCTGTCATTGGCAAACTGTCAGAAGCTCGTATAAACTGGATCCGTCCGTTCAATAAACGCGCATTAACTCGTGAAAGTCAAATGCATTTACTAATGTTGGTCATAAGTCCGCGTACGCATCCAAACGCACGTCAAGTTCCGCAAGTTTTTCTCTCTGTATTGCACTGTTGCGTCGCGTAGACTCATCAAGTGAGTTTGACGGTTCAGGCCGAGCCGGGTCGATCTGGATAAGTTTTCTGCCTTCTGACCGAACACAAGTTCGATCAAATCTGTGTTTATGCGCAGTAGTAGTAACCCTCTTCTCTTACTCTATTTCCATCCCTCCCTCTATCTCTCTCTCTCTCTCTCTCTGGTGCTCACTCCCTCTGTCTCTGAATGCACTGCTCTCTCTGTGTTTTTTTACAGTGAAGGCATTCTTTCAGGATGGCGCCAGTCAGCTCAATGCTCGCAGACAGCTGTGGCGCGACGCAACTTAAGGAGGGTCTGTGGTGTCATCAGCAGGGGCGGGGCCCAACAGCCTGGGCTAATTGAATAAAGTGGGCCAGGAAAGATGACCAGAAGCTGCGCCCAATTCTACTCCCCATTCATATACAAAGCGGAGCATTTTTTTAGTAGAAGCTAATTTTTTGAATGTAAATATTCAGCAAACATATATATATATATATATATATATATATATATATAAACACAAGCACGCAAAATGCTTTACGTAGCTTAAATACATTTAGGATATACTTTATTTTAAGGTGTCGTTGTTACGCTGTAATTATATATTTAAATACTGAGTTATATTAATTAACAGGTAGCCTATTTTAGAGTTCGATTTTGGTTTATGGTTAGTTGCATTTAATTACATAATTCATACTTTTATTATGAATAAACAGACACTGTAAAATAAAGTCTAAGCTTAATTAATTTAGACCTAATTCAGAGTCCTGAATCCTGTTCCTGAAACAAATAGCAATTTGGATAAAAAGTAACAAATTTAAATAATGCCAATGGCGTCTTAAATAGAAACTGTGTTTCCTTAAATCCAATATATATATATATATATATATATATATATATATATTCTTTAACAGAATTTTGGAATGAATTACTTGCTGAATAACGATTGTATTTATTAGCATCGCTTAGTAAAATAAATAGGCCTACATAAAAAAAAAAAAATACAAATTTTGAAATATCAATTGTTATGTCCTAAGGGCACCATCGTTCTGTGGCCTGCTGTCTTTTGGGTCTATACAACTGTGTGTTTTATCAGTGGGAGCTCGTGTGGTGTGTGTGCTCTTTTAAATTGTGACAGTGCGTCCTCTCGCGGTGACAAGCACGTTTTTCTAATGGTTCTCCTTTGCATGTTCTAACGAGGCTCTTAAACCCTTGCTGCGACATATAGGCTAGTGATGCGGTAAGACTACGGTCGTACCTTCCTCTCTTTTCACACTTTAAACACAGGCTTTCCGCTGGCATCTTTACTTTATTCCCTCAAGGACACCAACAGTACGCTTCATTATTCATTTAAGGGGCCATTACATGTAACGTGATGCAAATAGCTACATTAGCGTTTCAGTGCGCGAACCCGTAATATATAATAGAAACGCATTTCTTTTATAGAAATGCGTGTGTGTTCAGACGCCACATTAAGGGACAGTGTCAGGTATTATTCGCTATTATTCTACTTGGTTGCGCTGTAATAAGGGGGCTTGGCCCTTAGGGTGATATTTTGTCTGTAAAGCTCCAGTTCGTCCCCACAGATTGACAAAATGTAATTGGGCTGCACGTTTGATGCTCTGTAACGCGCTGAGATGACGGCCAGCCCTGCCGACGCCGCTGGACGTGACGTCAGTAAACAGGCAGGAAATATACTCTACGCATTTGCTGTTAAATATGTGCTCTGCAAGCTTGCGTTTCTCTCGCGATAGTTATTTCTCTTTAAAAATAACGATATGAAAACACCAGTGCTACTCGAATAGCTTAATTTGATTTCAAATTAATTAAAAACGAGTAAGAATGGTTTACATAGGAAATTGGTATAATAATAGCAATAATTTCCATTCCATCGTGGCGACTAACCTTTCATGTTCCTTTAAAAAATGGAATTGGCTAAAAAAAAATGCTGATTCAGGAAATGTGCATCTTCTCTCCCTCCCCGTACGAAGAGGAAAGCCTCTCCTTTTCGCTGGTAAAGACCGAAGTTGGATGGAAAGTGTTGCACTGGCTCACTGTCATTGTCAAGCTGTCAGCGGACGCGTGTAATGATCCGCGCGAGCTATTATCCCGCGCGCGAGCGTACATTAGAGGTACTCGAAGGCAACACGCGACGGTAAAAGTGAAATCCTGATTATGTGTTTTGTTTCTTGACTGAACGTCTTAAGCTTAGTGCGCGGGACATAGATGGAAACGGTCCTGAACACTAGAGACACGGGTTTGGAAGTATTCGAGGCGCTTCCCTCTCAAAAAAAATGCTGTCATTTATCATACTTCGGGTTGTCAAAACAAAATATGGAACAGAATCCTATTGCACAGCTATAACATGTTGTACAAGAAAAATAAAAAACCCACAAATACATTGCAGTTCATATAGGCTATATATATATATATATATATATATATGAGGGGTGGGCGGTATTTTAAATCAGGCCCGTTCTTTTTAGCCGGGGCCAGGTTGATTCATAGACACTACAGTAAATCGGTGGTAGACAGCGATACTGGGTCAGGTTGAAGATTGGGTAGATAATTTGTGAATGATTATGTCAGGCTAGGCAGATTAAAATCAGGAGGCATCACACTTTTCACTGTGGGTGAGAACTTAAGACCCGGCCGTTTTATTTTAGTCTATCCTATAACAAGGGTTAGAAGATGTGCGCTGATAACACGCTTTGTTTATCGAGCACCATTTATCGACACATAAAACCTCGCCGTAATAATTTTGGTGAAGTGTGTTTTTGAACGGGCGAACAAATGATAAAATCCGAAAGCAGGTCATGAAGGTAGAAGCTATCATAAACAATATGGTGCACAATAACACCAAGCCAAATTAAAAAACAACATTTTTTTTTTTTTTACTGGAACTACTGTTGTTATTATGTAAGTATTAGTAGTAGTAGCACTGTTGTTATTGTTTTTGGGAATTATGCAATTCAATAAATCAAAACAATTGTGTTCATTTTCGTCCGCTTTCATTTTTGGTTGCTCGTGGAGGCGAGTGCGATTGTTATCTGTTCATCTTCTGTATGACTGATTTTGTCATTTATGTAGAACTATATGTAATAGAAAATATATAATACAACGTCACATAATAAAACATAAAATGTTTCTTTGTGTGTGCGTGTGTGTGTATATATATATATATATATATATATATATGTGTGTGTGGACCCCCCATACACACATGGGTAGTAGATTTTATGGCGACGAATCAAATTTTAACGCAAGCCTCCATGACGTTTTTAGCGACCAGCTGAAGATGTGAGGAGATTTGATGAAAGGGTCGGCCTAGAGTGCCCAGGTAAAGCTGTCCAAACAGAAAGGGGTGAACCAGAGGACACACACTTCACCCCAGCTACCGAATGATGAAGACAGGGGAGGGGGGTTCAGTTCATAGCGAAACATGAGCGCTACACTTGCAATATTCACGCTTTTAAAGGCTTGTTCGTCACATTTATTTTTAAGTAACAAAACGTTTCTCTTCTCAGTTACCAGCTGTGAAAAATCACAAAGGAGCCCAACTGTAAAAAGCATAATATTATAATAAATTCTGCCCGACACATTTGGAATATAAATTATTATTAGTGTGTGTGTGTGTGTGTTTCTAAAATAAATAAATAAACAATAATAAACAATAGCCTATATTATTATTATAATTGTATCATATTACATAATAATAACAACAGTTTTATAGCATAATAATAATTATAAGAAAAAGGCGAAGAAAAAATAATTATAACGGTAACTCGGAACTTAGACATAGGCGGATTGTGATTCATGCCCTTCGTCTTTTCAAGAACGAACTTTCTTTCTGAATTTGTGAACTGTGTGATGATGGCCTATGTAGGTTATGCAGCAAATTCTTAGAACCCAGTCGAGGACGTGAAATTCTGATAGTTGCGTCATAATGAGAGTTTGACTTATTTCTAAGAACTGACAAAAAAGGGTGAGAGGGAAAAAACGCGAGAGCCTCGAGTGCAGGTTTTGTTTTTGATAACTCCTCGCTCGAGAGAAACATCTAAAGCTCACAGCGATCTCCACGAATCTGCAAACGATACATTTCCCAAATATTCTTTATTTAGTCTCCATTTGGTTATTCGTTCTCAATAATCCATTAAGCCTTCAAAATATGAATCCGTGTGTTCTTATAACACCATCACCCTGTGTTCGGCTGCTTTAGGCCTGATGCGTTTATTTGATCTCCACTGGTGCTCTTTAGGATGTCGCGTGTAACAACTTCATAACTCAAAGGGGGTAAACAAAGAGGCACGTCGCAGGAATGTTCTCGTTCAAACAAAAGTGCATCTCTTCCTTTCGGTCGAGTGCTGATTTGAGGACATGGTTTCAGATCATTTCTCTGTGCAGCTGAATGGAGTGGCCGGTCTCGTGCTATCAGGGAGAAACAGCTGTTTTACGCGCATTCAGCTCCAATCAATGGAAGCTGCTGCTCTCTACATGCAAATACAAACCAAACGAGTTCGCTCCCATGAAAGACGGCCTATGATGTGCCTTAATGTCGCGTCCTCTTCTGTCTGTTTCCAATGCTCTTCAAACCAACAACACTAATGCATCTTCTCTCTCTCTCTCTCTCTCTCTCTCTCTCTCTCTCTCTCTCTCTCTCCCTACACACACACTGGAAGCGCAGTTTCAGCAAATCCACTTCTCTTTATGACCCATTGCGGGGCTAATCAGATCAATTTCACGGGTTAAGGGAAGCATACTCGCTCACACTCAGGTGGTAATAGATCATTAAAATCCTTCATCTAGAGGACGGTAGGCGGGAAAATTACTCTTAAAATACAGGGGCGTCCATAAAATCCCACCCCGATTGTCGGAAAGTGGACGTGGGTGCTGGTGACACTCATAGCCTATATATGTGTCGGGTGAAATGAATAAGCTAGTGAGAGTTGACATCTACACGTCTGAAATTGTAAAATGACTGTACCACCTTCAGACAGAACTAAACATGTGAAAAAAATGATCTATTTTTTAAAAAACGGACACTCGCAAACCCAACATGTCCGATGCAGAAAGGTTTGTTATCATGTCCATGTGTATTGCTCCAAATATGAAATGGTGGGACAAAGCATTCGAAGAACTGGCATGCATAACGCTTAGAAACATGCAAGCTAAATCAATTTATTCGACAGTTTTGGAAGCTAGGCTAATTGTGAAGCTAAAAATGAGTTTACAAAATATGGAAAATATAAATCCGAATATTTACTGACCTGCGGAATTGTGGCTGACGCGTGGTCAGGGGTTTTTTTCTGATGGGCTTCAGATGTGAAGTGACACACAGATGGAAGTGCCGATGGCATTTACAGCAGGAGAGAAAAAAACTAGGCTCCTTTTTTTCTTCTAGCCTACACACACACACACACACACACACATACACACAGCCTCTCTAGCTCGCGCGCCCGCACACACACTTACCGTACTTACTGTACACCAAGCGCGAGCTCTTCCGGGTCGGTGCAGGCTGCGGAGTAAAAACACACACTTAAATCTGAATGGGAGCGATCACACGCGTCCGTAACGAACCTTTTTAACAGAGAGAAAGAGAGAGGGGACGTGGACGTACGGGCCGCGGAGAGGGAACAGGTACCGCCCGCGTGCGTTCGGTAGCACGCCGCTATTCTCCGTGAGTCGTAATAACGCAGCCCGTTAGATGCCAAACTGATGCTCTATAATGCATGAGATGACTGCCACGGTTTGACCATTTGAATTTGTTTTTATTCACTGAACCTTCGCAGTAACTATATTTTGTAAATAATTTCGAATGAAATAGCTAGCGTGTGTATATTTCTGTTTATGTTTTTTTATTTTTTTATTTTTTTTTTTATGAAATGGTAGCCTATAGCCTGCGTTAGGAAATAATAACCGCTTGCTTAAACACGTAGGTTATTTTTTATTTTTACTAGAAATATTATAAATTTAAATTATTTAAATTTAAATTATTTAAAATAAATGTGCAAAATTATGACGTGCCTGTGTCGATCATTTAAATTAATTACTAAACAAAGTATTTCACGATGGCTAAGTTATATTGGTAGGAA
>JAUMHE010000046.1:12852766-12873415 GCA_032359235.1 Enteromius mattozi
ACAGAAGACAGATGAAAACAAAAACATTAGTCCAACCACAAGACCAGACAGTGTGATATAAAAATACTTTTGTGAAACCCATTTTCAAGAAATTGGGAAAAGTAAGAAATATTGCAGTGTTACTGATTTATGCTTAAAACAAGTTAACATAAAAACAAGCCGGAGCATGCACTTGTCAACTTATTTAAAAATAAAAAAAAGAATATATTTAAAATACGATGTTATAAAATAAGTTTTAATATCTTATGTCAATTAAGTCAAGTAAATGAATACTATAAAGGAGGGCTGTTCAGATATTTACTGAGGCATGGACTTTTTTGTCTGTGTGTATATATAAATTACACACACATAATATATATATATATAAAGAATACAGACAAGAAAGTACAATTCCATTTCAATTCATAACAAAACTTGTTTATTTCAAGATTATCAATAGATCTGTGTATGAGTATATTAACCAGTCTGCTGTGTTTTGTTTCTCACCTTTAGAGGAACCTGCTGTACGTCCATCTCTGCGTGACCTCTGACCTTCGGGGAAGCTGTGAGTGAACTTTATCTCCTAATCTGCAAAAACTAACATCGATCAGTAGAGCATTCAGACATGCATGTAAATAATGTCAATGTAATTAAAGTGCTTGATGAACCACTTGATGAATTGATTGTTTTCCTTGACCATCTTTGTAAAATGCCACCTGGATTGATATTTTGTTTCCTAACTAAACGGCATTCATACTTTTAAGAGTGACATAGGGGGCTTTTCACAAGAATGTCAACAAACTCTAAAGTTCTCTGAAGTTCACAACAACTGGTGAAGGCTAGTTAATTGCAATTAGCCTAGTTACAGTCAGTTACCGTTCTTTGCGTGCTAAATATGCTTTTTGAGCCACTGTACGAGATTAGTTATCATATATTTTTGTTTATAGCATCAACGATGGCATGAAAAATCCATATTATTGTCCATTATTTTTACGCATATCACGACCTTCCCACTCATCTTTGTTGCGTTAAGGGCATGTGAGCGTTTCAAATGGGTGTTTTTGTTATAGCCGGTGCTCGGAGCTCACGGCTATTGTCTGTAGATACACAGGCAGCTCTGGAAACCAGTCTACATGTGGAAAGCATTTCTTATCACCATCCAGTCCACTGCTAACTGCTCCCTGCTGCATCGGAACCGTCATTTCTGCTTTGAAACCAATAACAATGCAACAATAAAGGCCTCAGTTTTCTGTGATAAGCGCTAACATAAAGAAATGATCTAGCCACGGTAAAGGCTCATTTAGCCGGCCGTATCTGTGCGATTAGCAGAAATGACAGGTAGTGAGGGGATATTTGAGGAGATTTTAAATGAGTTCAGTGGCGGAGAGTCCGCGTCAGGTGGAATACTTACTTCAAAGCTGCTGTGTGGGAGCTAAATACTAGTCATATTGGCAGAACTACAAAGGAACAGACTGATAAGAAGAGTATTTTTACCCCGTTGGTGGCTACCTTTCATATGTGTAGATGTTAATGCACTTCAGTAGTATATTAATCAAATTAGAACATTTACCCTCATCATTTCACTGCTCAAAATATCATATTACCCAGAATTTCTTGGTTCGACACTTCAAAAATGTCTTAATGTTTGCATAGGGCTAAACCAATTGGCCTTTATTTTAAAAGAAATAACACAAACGAATACCACAAAAGACGTATGTTTTAAATAACGAAACAGTATACCGAGAGGGAAACAGTTAGGCTTGTCGTGTTGATATTCGTAAAAACATCGCAGTTGTGAGTGTGCTTTTAACCAACTGATAACAGTCGAATAAACAACAAGTTAATACTGAGTAACTAACATTTTATACAACAAAATTGGACGAAAACAGTTCCAAACAAAGCAGAACCACCGGCTGCGATCCGAACAGCATTCGTTTAGTTCACGAGTGAATCAAATGCTTTGAACGAATCGAACGAGGAATCGGATGAGTGAATGACTCAGTGATTCACTCATAAAAATGCCTCAATTCGAAATAACGTACTACTGCAATTTCTTTATATGCCAGAAATACGTTTGTGGGACCAACACTAATATAACTGTATACTTTAAAATGTTAATTTTACACTCAAGTTCACACAGATATCGTTACAGGAGTAACCTCAATTCTTTACACATGAACATATTCTAAAGTTTGACAGTGGGAAAGTGTCACAATTATACGAAAATGTTCGGTTACGTTTTTGTCTTTCCTTGAAATAAAGAGTTTTTGCTTGTTACAACTTTTATCTGTGACTGAGACGTCCAAATGCTTTTCTGGGCCACTTAAACTTGTGAGGTTTGAAGGTTTTGTATGAACAAATTATCATCATATTTGAATAAAAAAAGACTCACTGTAACCTTTATGGCAATATAAAAACATTTGCACTTCAGTTCACTTCAGATCATTTGAGACTTAACTTAGCTCAAATGATAAAATATATTTATAATTTTGGCTCATGAAAATCGTTCATTCACAAGCATCGATTTAAGCTTTTTTTAGAATCTGAGTGAGCAGTCTAACTGTACCTAAACAAACGACAAGACAACAAAACAATAAGATGTGAAAAAGCAACTTTTAATTAAATCCATAGTAAAATGAAACTGCACCTCCAGTCGAAATCAATCAGAAGAACGATATTAAAAGGCAGATTATAGTACAGAATGCTTTTTCTCATGGGCGATGGAACAACCTTTAATGAGGTCAAACTGAGAGGTTCATTTCAACACATCTACTGAACAATCATGAGCTCCATACAAAGATCATATAGACATACTATACGATTCTCCACATAAAAAAGTAACACATACACATTTCAAATTTTCATTTTAAAAAATACATTATGATAATGGACAATGAGTTAAGTTAACCAAGTTAAAAGAAGGGCTGGGGGGGGGGGGATTGGGATAAACAAATGAGGCAAAACAGAGTTGGAAATGAATTAAGGCGAAAACAGATGAAGACGGAGACGAGAGAAAAAGAAATGTGGGTCAGTGCGCTTTGCGTTTCCTTTTTTTTGTCTTCTTGTCTTTCTTCTTGCCAGTGCATTTCACACAGTACCACGACTGGTCCTCCGGAGGGGCAGCTACAATACCCACACAGGGCCTGAAAGAGACAGAAAGAGAGATAGATGAGGCTCAGTTACAAGATAAACCCGAATGATATTGATCGGTATGATGAACAACACAACTTGCAGGTCAAGTTTGGATTTTTTATATACTTCTACATAAATTCAAAACTGAGAAGGCACGTCTTTTTTATATATATAAAAATACTTGATCGTTCTCATCATCAAAATATCTCCTTTTATCTTGAAAGAGACACAATTTGTTCTGTGTGCGTTTGCGTATTTTTGATCTTTAAGCGAAGCGCATGAAGAAAAGATGATTCCCAAAAAGCTTTACAGTAATGCCAGGCAATCTAGGCTCAGTTTTGGATTTTTTTTTTTTGATTGGCACGTCCTCTTTTTCACTTTGTTTTGAGGTGTGCATGGCTCTTAAAATGACATGAAAGAGAATTTATGTAAAATATAGAAGCCTTATAACTTTAATTATAATCACAAAACACTGCATTTTGTGCTCGTGAGACAAAAAAGTAAGTTTGGTTTGATATGACTCTAAAAGGTCTTATGCACCTTTTAAGATGAATAAAAACAACTGTGTGACTTCACCTGAAGTCAAACCAGAGACAGCTTCCTTATAGATAACATTTTAGTCCAGCCTGCATTTTTTCCTGATTCCTCATAAAATGTCACATTGCAGTGAAAAAAAACTACCAACCAAACAAAAACACTTCGCTGGAGAGAGGGATATAAATAGTGATTGTGTAACGTTATTGAAACTGAAAGAGATTTTTACCAGTGATACCAGTCGTCACACTCATCACATCCGATCATGGGACTGCCGTCATCAGGTTTATTACAGCCAGGACAAATCCAGATCTGATTTCCAGATTCATCCCGAATCTGTGATGAACAAACACAAGAATCAATCAAACAAACTTAACACTTGTGGCACTGGTCGGAAAGAGAAGTAAAAGCAAGTGCCATACTATTAAATACGTCACATCCTATTTCATTTTGAGTCTGAGGTCCCACTGCGCCATCACAAACCATTAAAACGGCTTCCTGTTTTCAAAACCGTTTCCTGTTTGTAATGAAACCTCAGCTTTAAAATGTTATTTTTGATTTAAGAGCACTTAAGAAAACACTCAGGAATAATAGCTAGAAAAAAAAAAATTGGTATCACAAATATGTCTTATATATATATGCATTATATTTTCAGTGTCACTAATGCCTCAATTATTAAAAGCGTGTTTGGAAAAATTGAATTCTGTGTAAAAACAAAAGTTTTTGTTTACATAATATATGTGTGTACTGTGTACATTTATTATGTATATATAAATACAAACAAATGCATGTATGTATTTAAGAAAAATACGTTATGTAACGTAAGCATACAAATATATAAACGTATATACATGTACAAATTTTCAAAATATAGGCTATACTGTATGTGTGTGTATGTATATATATATATATATATATATATATATACACACACATAATGAATATACACAGTACACGTACATATTTTATGTGAACAAAAACTTATTTTGGATGCTTATTTTAGTGCTTAAAATTTCAAACGTTTCTTGGACTTAAAACAATAAAGCTGATACACATCTGTAGAACTGTATATTGACATAATATAATGTATATTTGCTGTATTGCAGCAGTTCTTCATTTCTGTGTGTGTATGTGAGACTCACCACGTATGCACTGACGGTTTCTGTGACAACGCTGCATCCCCTTGCTTTGGCCTGGCTGGGTAGAGGCTGAATGGGGGCAGCTGGGACTGGAGGGGGCAGGACAGGAGGAGGACGGGGTGGAGGTGCTACGGGAGTCGGGGCAGGTGGAGGGGGAGCAGGAGGGGAGCGCATCCGTGCTGCTGGACTGGGCCTGGCCACTGGGGTCCGTGGTGGTGGAGGGGTGGGTTCTGAATCTGGGACCACCTTACTGATCACGCTGGTGAAGGAAGAGAGAGAAAGAGAAATTACACACCATACAAATTTACAGTAACACTTTATAACTTTTCCCTCAATAGATTCCTAATTTGCTGCTTATTAATAATTAGGGCGACATTTGTTAAGTTTAGGTATCGGGTAGGATTAGGGATGTAGAATAATGATTAATATGTGATTAATTACTACTAATATATGACTAATATTCATGTAATATGCATGCTAATAAGCTACTAGTTAAGAGACCCTAAAATAGAGTGTTACCTAATTTACTTTAAAAGGTCTAATTCTAACTTTTGCCTCAATAAACTCTTGATATGCTGCTTATTAATAGTAAGGTAGTTGTTAAGTTTAGATATAGAATAGAATTAAGAGATCTAAAATATGATCATACAGAAGAAGAGATTAATATGTGCTTTATAAGTACTAATACACAGCCAATTTGGTAGTAACATGCACAATAGTTAATAGCAAGAATTGGTTCTTAAAACAGTTTAATGCCCCCCCATACATTTGTTGTATGTGCATTTATACAAACATTGGCAAAAAAAAGGCTTATATCATGCAATATACATTTCCTATGGCTAAAAAACAAGATAATGACCAGGATTATAAATGAGTTTTTCTGTCTACTAATTTAATAAAGTAAACAAAAAGAATCAATAAATAAGAATAAATAAAATAAATAATTAAATAATTAAAAAATGAATATGTAAGCATTTCTATCTATTGCTTAAAAAAGTTCACACCAAATCTCTATAAGAATATGAGTAAACAACATAAATTTTTTTATATTTTCACAAGTATATTGAGGATCCATAATAATTATAATCTGCTAATAGAGAAGAATCGTTTGTCTTTTAAATGCTGCCAGACAAACTGATTAAACCCTGCTGCTGCTGAGTAACAGGTTGATTGACAGGCTCGGAGAGAGTGGACAGCGGCGCTTGCTGTGGTATTGACCCTGAGAAGGGCGTGTCAAACAGTCAGCTCCGATTACACACACAGACACTCATTATTTATGCTTCATCTGACTGACACACACACACACACACCACAACCATGCACAGGGATCCCTCAGTCTCTTGGTAAAGATGGTGTGGGGTATGCCCTGTCCAGGATGTGACCCCTCAACCTTTCAGAGATCAAAGGTCACCTGTGCCAACGTTTCCAAGTGCATCAAAGGAGCTTCTGTTGAGTTCTCAAACTGTATCGATCCCTATTTTTGCATATAGCTGATATAAATACTCTTTTATCTTTTACTTTCATCATTGATATACTGTGCATCCCTAATGCCTTTCAAGCTGAAATAAAAGTTAAACATAAACAACATCTAAAGCTTTGTGCTTACATAAACGAAGCAAAACACAAGGACAGAAATAAAAACACATTTTCCTCTTGAAAGCACTGCTGATTGTGTTTTTCTACACACTAGACTACAGGTGCAAGAAAAGAGCACAACACAGGGAACATCAAAGGCACAACACACTCCCGGGTTGAGAATAAAGGCCTTCCTGTACAAACAGACACACACACACACACACAGAGACGTAAACACTAATGTTTCCTGTCCTGCATGCAGGTGGAACTGAAGAGGTGAGGAAGAAATTCAAAAGCACAGTCAAAACACTGCAGACGCTGTACTTTCCGAGTCTAAATCACACTGGCCATTAAAGCAACATCAGTCACATGTAGACGTTCAGGAATCAGTAATCGCCTTACCTGTAGTATGGCGCTGTGTGTGTGTGTGTGTGTGAGGGGGTTAAGTGGTGTGAACACTGGTGCTATTGATGGGAGTGTGCAGGAGGGGGCCATGATGTGGTGGGGGTGTGTGTGTGTGTGTGTGTGTGTTTGCCCCCCTCAAAGACCTCATGGGCCGTCTGGGACTGGTCACAAGACCCAAAGCCTGAAACTCACACCTGTACACAGACTCAGAGACTCTGACCACACAGAGAGCTGCTTGATACTCTCAACCCTTTCGAGTGTGTGTGTGTGAAGTACTTACATCTTGTCTTGTCCAGCGCCCACTCTGAGGGTCAGTCGGGGTATGACAGGAGACGGCGGGACAGCGGGAAGAAAATCAGCCTAAACAGACAGAAATAATCATTTGAAATATTCGTGTAGGGTCATTGTTGAATTATTAAGCTTTGGGATAGGCTATCGGGCCAAAATTATTATTACAATTGTTCAATATCCTTTGACATTAACAGGGAAAGGAAATGCATTCAACATTAGACGGTGAATAAGTTTTTCCCCCTTTTAATTAAAGGACACATTTGATTTTTCCCCAAATTCTTTTCTTTTAATTCGGTATTTTGATTTAATACAAAATGATCATAAAAATGCTACCATATGAAATGTATAAATTGTAAATTTTTGATAATTTAAACAAATTTGAAAATATGAAATATGAAAATAAGCTGTAATATAACTTGCCTCAGCATCAACAAACTAAAATCACTCCTTTTCTAAGGGCATAATTCTGTTCTAACCAGATATGGTTACGCAAACGACAAATGTTTTTTAAAGCTGAATTCAGTCTTGAAAAATTCAGGTAGTGACAACAGAATTATAACACTTATAACACAGGGAACACTTATTCACTATTAACTACGACATTTCCCTCAATAAATTCCTAATTTGCTGCTTATTAATAGTTAGTATGGTAGGATTAGGGATGTAGAATAAGCTCATGTAGAATAAGGTATTAATATATGCTTAATTACTACTAATAAATGGCTAATATTCTAGTAATATGCATGCTATTAAGCAATTAGTTAAGAGACCAGTGTTACTGAATTTTCACTGAATCCAAAGAAACATGGCATCTCAGTTGACAGTTGGGATACATGTTTTTTTTTCACTGCTGCATCCATCACGGGTTTGGGGTAGAAGGATAAATCTAGTATTCCTCATACACAAGGAAAACAGGTTTGCTTGGGTCCAAAACTTGCAGTGATGACATAATTGTGAGTCAGATATTAAACTACAAATCAGGTACTAATGCGGACAAGGCCACACGGCTTCACCTCAGACGCTCACGCTTAACACGGCAGACGGACAACACAGCATCGAGCTAATCCAGTTTAGCTATCACCAGGGTCAGTCCTCCTGAAAAGCCCTTTATGTACACACACCTCTGATGCTGGCAGTAGTCTGTCCTGTCTGAGGCCATGGAGACGGGGAGTAACGGAGAGAGGGGTACGAACAGACCCCAGAACAGAGATAAAAACAGCAGAATGGGATGATGAACAGAACAAAGCGCATGAGAGATGGAGGAGATGATAGCGTTGGGACGGATAACGCGGCGCTGGCGGAGGAGACCGGTGTAGAGTGTGTCTCGGGGGTTTTTCCGAGGCTTAACGGGAGTGAGGTGCTCTTTGTGCGTTTGTGTTGGGGAGAACCCCTGCCGCTGTGGCGCTTTTGTCCGCCCAGATCCCCCATAATGCCGCTGCACTAATTGTTTAACACAGAAACATGTCTTTTCTCTCTTTAATGTTTTTGTTTTTATTGTTGCGCCGCGCATTCATTACAGAACCTTTGTGGATTTGGAGACTCCTCCCTGTGTCTCGCTCACTCTCTCTGTCTGCCGACCCATCCTCTCGCTTTCTCTCTGTTTTTCGCGTCCTTTCT
Source organism: Enteromius mattozi (assembly GCA_032359235.1). Taxonomy (NCBI): domain Eukaryota; kingdom Metazoa; phylum Chordata; class Actinopteri; order Cypriniformes; family Cyprinidae; genus Enteromius; species Enteromius mattozi. The sequence goes on from JAUMHE010000046.1 coordinate 12,861,439, forward strand.
TCTATGGAAAGAGGGGAACGTAAGTATCAGCAGAATTGAGAGGATGGCTGGCAGGTTGCATCATTTGGAGAGAATAGGAGCGTGAGAAGCCGTGTTAGCCGCTGCATTAGCATATATGCATGAACAAACCTGGCGAGTGGCGCCAAAAAAACAAAAAAATGTCTGGAGGTATGCCTGCGCTCGCAATTCTCCTTCTCCGATTCGCTTTCAGATCCGATCGTCCCAAACGGATGGCTTTTATGAAGCATTATAACCATGACTATCACACGTCTCTTCTAGCGATACGTGCTTGGGAAAGCACCCCGATTGCTCCTATATACGGGTTACACTATACTGGGGCTATAACAAGGGCTGCAACTCTAAACTGCCATAAAAGATTTATCAGCAGTTTGTACTTCAGTTGATTAGAGGAGCTCTTGAGTTAACGCTGGACTCGGCACATTGAATTTTAGACTGCCGTGTTAATCTATGGAAAACTCCTCGGAGAGAAACGAGCAAAACAAACTTGTTTCACCTGGTACCAGTGTTTTTTGCTTGGCTATTCAACAGTGGCGCTGCTTAATCTGCTGCGCCGCGGCGAAATAAATTATATTTTCTCTGAGATGTGACTTTGCGGTCTGAATTGAATGTGATGAAATGAAGAGTTGGTAGTACAGAATAATACAAAGACAATAAACAGATCCTAATAAATAAATAAACAGAAAATTGGTTTTGCTTCAGGACCCAGATTTGACTCAAATGGTGACCCAAAACAGTAACTAAATTTTTTACTGTAAAGAAAGTAGGGGTTAGTAATATACCAGTAAAACTGGTAGAGATTTCGGACTATCGTCTCTATCGCAGTTACACGCTCAAATGACGTTGCTGTGCTATATAGTCACAAAAACGTATCATTTGCAGTCGTCTTTAAGCAACAATCTTAAGAAAACAATCAGTTTTAACGCAATCAGCAGTTTAACGGTAAAATACACACGTGTATGCTTCAAAATGCCCATCTTTGAAAGTATTCTTGTAAACGCAGTAATTTAGGTCTTAATTGAAAGCAAGCAGCTGACAAAGAAAACACATGTTTAACAGTATCCGGGCAGCTCTAAAAGTGACAGCAGTCTAATATTCCCGTTCTTTTCTGTCAATCATGTAAATCAAACAAAAGTGACTTAATCGTTCACTGTTCTTGACTAAATCACTTTTGTAGAAATATATTAGAGTGAAGGATATGCAATATTTTTACACATTTGACTACTTTGTAAAATGTATATAGCATTTCTTATTTATTTATTTAAATTCAAGTAAAGTAAGATTAAAATCTTTCTGAGGCAGAGCAAGGTGTTGTAACAAGCAAGAAAAAAGTAAATAGTGTCAAGTTCTGACCTCAGGCCGACTTTGCTGTTACAAAATTCTTGAAATGAATCGCTAAAAAGGCTCAATTGGAATGAGTCTAACGTACTGCTTGCTGATTTAGTCAAAACAATTGCAAAACTAACTCATGCACTAACTGATGAAAATAGTTTTGTTTGAGTAAATTATATTAAAAAGCATTAAAATATTAAATATTTTACTAAAATAGTATTGTATGTAGTTACGTAAGTTATTAATTTAGCAGCAGGACTTGCCGTAAGTAGCAACAAAGCACTGCAAGGTACAATGCTAATTTTAGGTTTTTAACAGTCATTAAAGTTTAAAATGCAAAAAACTTGAGATTGCGATATCTCCCATTCGGAAGGACGACACCTGTGTTTTTAAACCACAGTCGCGCAACAGGGAACAGCCGTCCAAGACACGAGCGAGTACAGACCTTTCAACCTCCCTAAGGAAGGAGCTAAGGCCATGTGTCTTGACGATAAGGCCCGTGTACGTGTGTGCGCGTCTGCAAGAGCGAACGTGTGTGCACACACTCAGGGTGACCCACAATAGCAGGACGAGATAGTACTATCTGCTTATGTTAATTAGTCTTTAAGTGGTTGAGGAGGTGGCAGCAATGTCTTTCTCCCTAAAAGTGCCCCGTCCTACTTAACCTACTCCTATCACGATTAGGCCCCGCTCATTCAAACACGCACTGAACGTGCACCCAACATAAATGGCTGCGGGATCGCGTAAATTGATTAATCAGCTTCTAAATGGATGTAAAGTGCTGTAGCTAGTGTGATCTGGAGACCAGCGTCGCTCTTTAGAAGCGCTATGAGCTAAAGAACCGATAACGAAAAAGTGAAAAAAGAACTCTCGAAATTTTACAAGAGCGTAATACCATAAAGCACAATACAATTAAATATTGTATTTAATCTTTTTTGTGCCGTATAGCAAAGAGTTTGCGTTCAGGAGGAGTGGAGATTAGACAGTGTGAGGAAACTCTAAGGTTGTAGGATGTAGAACTTGAAACAAAATCCCATTGGATGCATTTACACGCAACACAAATTAAAAATAAACTAGTAAATTGAATGCGCATGTTCCTCTTTTACCTTTACTATTCATACTAATGACCCTGATCTCTGCATTTTGAACATATTTCATTTGGTTACGGCATTCATGTCATTCCTGGAATTTCTCAGAAGCACAGATTATATCTTGGCCATCACGGAATACCCAACATTACTAATAGGATTTCCGCTTGAGACCGTCTGCACTGGACAAACCAAATCTATTTATACTGTTGTAAGAAGTAGCGCAAACACGTGGAGTATGTCAGAAACAGATCACGCCACATCCAGTTTTCACTGATTATAATTGTTTCTATTTGCTTTCTGTGTCACATCACTCATGTTTGGTGTAACAAGCTGTCGTAAGGCTTAAAAGACTAAAGGAAATCGGTAATTACTGACTGGTGGTTGTGTAAAAATAATATATAATCTAAAGTAATATTACTTTTTGGCTGATTTCATATCATAACGATAACATATGGAGATTCATATTGAAATTAATTTCATTAGACAACTTTTCGTGACAAAATTGTAGTAAATCATAAAAAAAAAAAAATCCATAAAATCAATGGAAAACAGAATTTAAGTGAAAATACCTCCATGAAAAAGTAGGTTCTTTTGGTATTTTGTGGAGTTTAATTGTGAACAAAAAAAGTTAAGTGTACTTTCATTCTCAAGGTATAACAAGCATGTAGAAAGGTTTTTCATTCCCTATTAACTGTAAATGAATACTGTGATAAATATTGTGAAAATGTGTTTTGTACACATTATGTGTTTTAAATGATTGAATTTCATGTTTCATTTAAAAACATGAATGTGGCAGCAAAAAACATTTTGTTTTGACTTGTTTTCAAGCGAGCAACTAAGGACTAACTAAAGACTGAAGAACCATTGTGAGAAAAAAATGGCATAATCTCTTTCTCTTCTTTCCATCTCTCTGTATACTGTATCGTTTGTTTCCACTTCTGCCCCATCTCCTCTCTCTCTCTCTTTCTCTTGCCAGCGTTCTCTCTCAATTTCTGTAATTCCGTGTTTGGTAGCAGTACTTCGGAGGCAGTTCTTAGGAAACAGCACTGGATGTTGTGGTTAAGGTCCAGAGATAGAAGATTGCATTGTGGTCCCACAGCATTGGCATTGTAGCTGGATTTGTCCGGTTTTATGTAAACGCAATACTCTTTTCACCTGAACTAATACAACCAGTGGCGTAAAGCCCCTTACTGCTACCGACGGCATTTTTCTGCTAATCTCTACGGATTTAAGTCCCTTGCACACATACCTCAGGCCAACGACTGATAACCCCCCCGGCTCCCCACCCCCTCAGCTCTCTCCCTCTCTCTTTTTCCTCTTTCCTCTCACTCTCTTGTCTCTTTTTCTTTTCTCCTGGATGGCAGCAAAGCAGCCTTGCAAAAAATTAAAGTGATGGAAAGATTTAAGCAGGTGGAGAACGAGAGAAATCACTTTCTCAATCCCATCTCCCAGTGGCAGCGGTAGACGGAGAAAAAGATGGAGAGAAAAGAGAGTGCGGGGGTCAGGGATTCAGGTAACGAAAGAAAAAGAGACAGAAAGCAGGAAAAATGGAATTCCGCAGCAGCCCAAATCAATTCAAGCTGCTCTGATGTGGTGTACATACATTATCACTGTCACTGGATGGTGAAAAGCGATTGGAGGATGAGTTTGATAAAGAAGAACTAACACACTCTTTCGCTCAAGCTCTTTTGCAGACACGCATACGTATACACGCTGCAAAATGGGGTATGAATTGGGTAAACAGAGGCTTTGAGGTGTATTATCCCTTGTTTGATTTGCACACAGATTGATAGTCTATTGTGTATGTGTGTGTGCACACAGGGGCTCCATGCAAGGAGCAGGATTCCAGGGACAAATCGACCGGAAAAGACGGAAATGTAAATGTAGCTCAGCGATCTACCACTGATCTCAAAGGTACACACACAAGGACACAAAGACAGAAAGATACACACACACACACACACACACTAAGCTAGTAACGGGGCCAGCTAGTAAATCTATCTGTGCGACTCTCTTGTGTATTGCATTATTGATGCTGCACCTGATAGTCATATTGAATTCATGTGGAAGTTTTATGAATGGCCTATGTAGTTGGCATTCAATGATGCATATGCATATGATTTGAAGCTGCGTCCTTGTTCACCTTGTTGTCTCTGCATATTGTGCTTCACTCAAAAATATGAGGTTAGAGATGTAAAACGGTTGTGAAGGTCATCTCATGCGGAGTTTAACTAGTTTAGAGGTTGGTGTAAGCAGTGAAAGCAGGGACTTTGTCTTACCAATAAACTTTTTGGCTTGTCTTTCTCCTTTTCCTTTGTCTTTTCTTTCTTCTCTTTGTCCTTCTTCTTCTCCTCTTTATCTCGCTCCTTCTCCCTTACCCGTTCCTTCTCCCGTTCCTTTTCACGCTCCTTCTCTCTGTCTTTCTCCTTCTCTTTTTTCTTCTTCTTCTCTTTCTTGTCCTTCTTCTTGTCCTTGTCCTTGCTCTTGATATCCTTGGGGTGTGGGAATAATTTATCAGAGAGTATTGGTGTCAAAGAGGGCAGCATTGGTGGGACTCGTAGGCAGGACTGGGGGCTGAAGAGTGGGCTGGTGGCGCCAACAGCAGCGGCGATGTCTTTGGTTCCTTGAGATATCCTCTTCTCCTCCTTGCCTCGCTCCTTGCCCTTGTCTCGTTTCTCTTTCTCTTTCTTGCTTTTCTCTTTATCTTTCTTCTTTTCCTTGTGCTTGTCCTTTTCTTTCTTCCCGCTAATGCCGTCTCTCCGCTCTTCACCTCCGAGTAATAGCTCTGACCAGGGCATCTTGTTCTCCTCTACCTGCCCTCGCTCCTTTTCCCGCTTCTTCTCCTTGTTCTTGTCCTTGTTCTTTCCTTTCTCTTTGCCCTTCTCCTTGAGTCGCTCCTTGTCTTTCTTCTTCAACTTGACCCTGATGTCCTTCTTGAGTTTTTTCTTCAGAAGAGTAGTGGTAGTAGGGTCTTTCCGTTCCTGGGGAAGTTTTAGAGGTGGCGGCGGTGTGGGAGGTGAGTCAGGTGGGGACGACAGGTAAGTGGGTTCTGGAGGTGAAAAACTTGGGGCCTGAATTGGCTTTTGAGCCTGATTGGCCTTTCGGATGACCTCGTCTATAGAGTCATCCATCGTCCAGCGATTGGGTGGGTTGAGAATTGGGGGAACTGGTGGAAGTGGGTTCTTTATGGTAAGAGCTTGTGGAGGTTTTATGTGGCTTATTATATGTTTGGGTGCAGGTTTTGGAGGGTTTGGCCCCTCACTGTCTGAGTCCGAGTCGTAAGCAAAGGGGTCTGATGTGCCATCTCCATCCGCACAAGCCCGTGCAATCACAGCAGCAATAGAGTTCTCAATATCCTCGTCTCCTGTATCATTACCTCTGAATTGGCCATCACGAGAACTATCATCTGCGGGAGATCCAGCCCAACCACGTCCAGTTGCACCCAAAAGGACAGGGCTTGGCCTTGGGCTGCGGGGGCTTTTGGGCCTACCGGGTGACCTCTTTCCTGCCTTCTGATTGGTCTTGGGTGGGGTCAACGTAAGTGGTCTTCCTAATACACCAGTGGGTGCAGAACCAGCACCTCTTTTGGGTGATTTGTTCTTCTGTCGTGCAGGAGAGGGTGATGGCAATTTTGGCTTGTGCCCAGGTGTAGGAGGTGCCAAAGGAGGTCGGGGTAATTCAGGGGAGAGTGGAGGGGAGGGGGAATGGGGCATGTGTTGGGAGTTGAGGGAACTGAGAGGTTCCCGTGGCTCGTAACTCCATTCGGGGCTAATGCCGGGTTTGCTGCTCAGGCGGGGTCTCTTGGCAGCGGGTAATAGACCCTCAGGCCTAGGACTCTCTCCGCCATGACAACTAAGCCAGTTCTCATCGTTCTCCTCTTCCTCAACATCTTCTTCCTCACCCAGGGAGACCTGCATGGCCTCGGCAGAAGTACCCATATCTGCAGGAACCGGCTCCTCCTCTTCCTCATCTGCCAAACAAAAAACATACAAATATAAATCAAATGCAATCAAAGTCTGCAAAAAGCAAGAACAGAGTTGAGATACAGGGTCAGATAACTATGCAAGCGAGACTGAAAAACCACTAATTACACACCCTGTGTTTTGTAAATAATACAGATAATAAGAAAGAACATAAGAGGGGATATAAGAAAAAGGGCAATATTGACATATGAACAATATTAACAGAGAGGGGGAACATCTCAGGGTGGAATGGAGGGCGGATATCAGAGCAACAGATCAAAATCATCCACACCTGATTACACAGCAGAACAACAGCGTGAACAAGATACACACACACAAAATCAGACCCACATCCAAGTGCGCAAGCAATCTCTGGTTAAATCAAACTTTTTTTAATGTCTCCAAGCACTCCAAATGCGCGCACGCACACACTACACACTAGGGTGGTGTGATACCAGTTAACCAGTGGTAATCTGACCACTGCGACTCTCCGCACCACAATGGATGACAGGAAGTGCAGGCAGGGCCCTCTGACACTCTCTATTATAAATAGTGTAATCTATATGGTAATATTGTTGTATTCTATAAGCGCAGAATGGGGATAAGATAACATTGTGACTTTAGGCTTTCTTCCGGCCGGTGGAATGGTAATAGTTATCAAAGGTTATTTGGGAATGACACGCCGGCTGCTCTCTGATTGGCTGGGGCCGGTTATTTATGATACGAATTATGATAAAGATGATGTCTCTTCTGCGTCGGTCGCTCTCCCTCTCCTCGGCCCTTTCGCACAATAAATTGCTATCGTTAATCACGGGAAGGCTTTGTGCCGGCGTGATTACCGTGCCAGCGCCGTAATAAGAATTTTTATTTAAAGGAAGAATATGGATTTGTCATCGCCTCCTCAGCATGAAGTAAAGTGACAGTATTTCACAACGCTGACATTTAATTTGTATAGGAAAAAAAGGAAAAGCAGCATGGGTGATATTTGCATTTTATGGCTCTTTCCTCCATTTCCTTTCTTCCTGGAATAGAAGTACTCTCTTTCTTTCATACAATTGGACATTTCCACGAACAAAGTACAAAAATGTAGTTTGAAACTCTTTAAAATGAAGTCAATTTTTTAATCCACCAAACGGTCAGTGTAAAGAGGTGCTTAGCCTTCATGAAATGTCCATCCACCTCATGAGGTCAAGCTAAGGAGTTTGAAATACATCAAATTAAACACTTAATTGGTGACTTATTACTTGTTTGTTAATGATCAAATAATTTTTTACTTATAATACAAGAAAGCAATTGAACTTTTTAATTAACTCTGGTAACAGCTTTAGTTTAACAAACATCTCTAAGTTTTATATGCATACTATTAGTATTATACATATGCTACGCAGAAAGTGTCCAAATCATTACATAAGTGCCACAATGGTATGGAACGTTATATGATTTGCAATAGGAAGAAAATCGTGCAACAACAGGTTTTAGCAAAGCTAAAAAAGAACATTTTATACTTTCAGTAATTATATGAATACAACTGGGTGGGCTTTTTTAAAACTACTAACTTTTTATTGTACATCAAATATGTTAATAATAATTAATAATAAAACAGTCATAGTTCTCAGTACACATGTCTTTTGTGTCTGTAGTGATTTAAAATAAAATAAACAACATCATATTTAAGACCAGCATATTACGAGCAAATCAGTGTGTGTTGAAACAAAGTGCTCATGGGAGGGATTGAAATGAGAGATATCTGCAAATGTGTGTGATCATTTTCAGACATCAGGCCTCTACTCGTCCGTCCAGCGGAGAAACAGCTCAGTTTTCACTTGCAACCAGTTTCTCTTTCATCTGATATCAAAAAAAAAAAAAAAAAAAAAATCACCCCCTCCTTCCCATTTCATTTGGCACTGCCAAAGAAAAGCACGGATTTGTACACTTGCACACATAAACACACGGCGCTTAATTGATTGTGTCACTTACAAATGCGAATAAGACTAAAGACAGGGAGTGATAACGGGAGAAAGCCACTGCGCCAAAAATGGTACATGGGAATGAAAACAAGCTTACACACACATTGTGAAGTAATTAAAACGGATAGATAAGAAAGAGAGTGAATGAGAAATGAGAGAGAGAGCTGTCAGTTTACTGGAGTCCAATGCCTGATGCAACTAACCAGCTTCCTCATACTGATGCATGCAAATAGTTAGGTATGGTGTGTGTGTGTGTGCGCGTGTTGGGGGGAGGTCATATCACTTTCATTAAAATCTCCCCCACCCCTCCCTCTGTGGTACATTAAAAAGGAAAAGTTGGATTAAGGCCTACTGCAATTAAAAGCAGCTCGTTTATTGGGGGCTCCAATCAATGGAAAGCGCGAGAAGCAGGCTAAACGAGAAGAGATAAGATGCGTTTAATGTTCCAATTCCGCACAGCCTCTGTGCGGGACAATTACTAACATCTGAGAACGTCCTGTGTGCATGTGCAAAAAAAAATCAACCTGTAGGAGTGTTTAATGAAGGTGGCATCTACAGCACATAAAGATTTCCAGAACACCTTATACTGGTTTAACCACAAATATACATTTAGAAAATAAATAACTAAATAATAAAAATGCATAATAAAGCACAATAGTATTTTTTGACTTTAATTAAAATGTAATAACTACTTTTCCTCAGTTTTTAGTTCTAATTTTAATAAAAAGACAATTTCAGGATAAGAGCAATCTGCAAACTGATGTTCAAGTCTTAGTTTTTTTTACTTTTCAATTCCTGATGAGAAAATTCAGGTTCTATTTTTGTATTAATTTATTTTTCAACTCAGATTAGATTGTGAATACAGCTCTCATAAGCGTGCACAAAGTTTTCCTTCATTTAGTACATTAGTACACTATTAAAGATCTAAACAGATAAATTACAACATATTATTCATAAACATGTTATGTATAAACAGATGTCCAATAATTCAGCAATCTGCTATATTTTGTCTAAATCATGTGAAAATTAAGTGACAATATCTACTAAATATTACCATTTTTAAATAATCTGTATTGTTCTCAATAGGCTGACCGTAAAAATGATTTTTTTACTTTTTTATTTCTGATTCAAAATGCACTCTTCTACATCAGGTTTCAACAAACAAAAGTATTTACTAATTCTTTTAGTGCAAAATACACTGCTTTGAATTCAGATTTTAGCTTTAATATTACATATTGGAGTATAGTATGAATTCCGATTTACATAAGGCAAAAAAAAATATCTTTTTCTTCTCCTTCCTCAATCTTACTGTTATTTTGCTTCATATTATTGCTATTCTTAGATATTCTATTGTAACTTTCTTGATAAACGCATCCATAATCACCCTTAAACATGATGCATAAGAAGAATAACATAAGAAACGGTGTGAAATAAACGGGAGCAGAAGCAGAGTTTGCCGTGACTTTGACCTTGTCTGCAGTATCTATCTTAAACACACACAAATGTAGCATGGCCCTCTGTCCTGCAGCGTCTCCTTGCTCTCACGACCTTCACGTCCGGCAGGGGAAACTTCTGCACGCTTACGGCTGTAAGTTATTCAAGAATAAGCTTTGAATAATTGTCCCGCAATATGAGTCTCTCTGATTAATTGCCTGAGATAAGAGCAGCTTCTCTCTCGTTCTGTGGCTCCGGCGCTCACTGCGGGGCCCTGCCGAGTCCCCTAATCACAACACACACCGTTTATCTGAGAGTGTGGAGATCCAGCTTTACTTGGGTTAACATGCAAGAGTAGACGCAGACTTGAGCAAAATATTAAAGGAAGTACATTAATAGCATGTATCAAAGCCTACATGAATCTAATCTAATATAATGATTCATTTGGTATCAGGGCAGCCATAGTAATCACCTACATATTACATATTTTCCTTTAATATATAAAATCTGATTTGCTTTGTAAAAAAAGTCTATAAATAAAAATAATAATATCGAGTTATATAGAGCAATTTTATTTCATAAGCAAATTCTAATTATAGTGTGGTTATATGTAACTGATAATATTTATAATTCATAACATGTATATTTTGTATATTTGTACACCATAATTCTACATTAAAATTCACATATTAATTTTAATTAATATATTAAATAGTTTTGTGTTAAAGTCTATTCTCGGATATTTCTTTAAACTTAACAAATTGAGGTACTTTATCTCATTTGATTTTTTACTTTATTTGTATTCATTTTACTTGATAAAAAGAAAAGTTTATAATATTACAAATATCTGACTCAATTTCCAATCTGTTTAAAATAAATTTTATATGTTCATATGTCTGTGAACTCCTATAAATTTTATTCTACGGTAACTTGATTGGTGTGTTACTGTTTAAAAAAATTCATAATATGCTTACTATGATGTAAATAATATTGCAAAACTTCTATCATAAGTTTATATACCATTGGTATATGCTGTCATTTCATCTAGTGTTTAAAATACAAATAGAAATTTTAATTCAGAGTGACAGCCAACTTCAAATGTCATAAAACAGGAAATGCACACAACGATAAATGCAGTGAAAATGTATTTACACATGAAAATTTTTCCTTGATGCTGGTTTGTATAAAAACAGAGAACGGGAGAAAAACTGGTGTGCGGAAAGAGACAGAAATACAAAAGTTTACTGATAAACACACAGGGCCTTTGTGGTGTCAGAATGTAACTATCTTCAATAAGAAACCCACATTCTCTTTCCTTTCATGGCCACACAAGCGTGTTGAGGTAGAAAGGTAAAGCGAAAAGAGTAAGACAGTGGTGAGCACTTAACACTCAGCTAATAGCAAATCTTCTTTCTCCAGTAATTTAGTGCCATGCCTACAGGGCTCAGAGCCTTTGAAGTGGCAAGAAAATGTCAAATCAATTATTGCTTTCCTATAAGAAAAGAGCGTTTTATTGGGCTTTCATGCCAATAGTGTACATTGCGTGATTTGAGTTTGGGGAAAAAAAAAAAAAAAAAAAAAAGGTTAATTTGGAATTAATTTACACACTTCGACAGGAGTCCATCAATGAGGCCTGATTAAAGTGAAGTGGTTGATTTGGACAATTCTTTTCTCTGACTGCACCCGTCTCTGTGCCACAGACTTATTTGACAAAATAAGTCTTCCGATCTGCAGTAAATATAGAGTAATGATATTTTGCACCTGTATGGACAAAGGTAGGGGCTGGAGGGTAGTGAATACTTTATTTTTCAAGCACTTTTTATTTGGCAAACTGTTTCTAAATCATGTACTAAGGCTGTTTTGCAACCATTGTGATAAGTTTAATATATGCAAATCAATCTTTGCAAAACTATCTGTTACTAGTACTTGAAAACATTTATCCAGTTATATATATATACACATATACACAGTACTGTGCAAAAGTTTTAGGCAGGTGTGAAAAAATCCTATGTATGATCAACCAATTATACCAAACAGGTGCTAATGATCATCAATGTCACACGTAGGTTGAAACCCAGTCATGAACTGAAACTGGGTGAGGAACAGCCAAACTCTGCTACCAAGGTGAGGCTGTGAAAGACAGTTTCATGTCATGGCAAGATTGAGCACAGCA
>JAUMHE010000046.1:12882804-12896892 GCA_032359235.1 Enteromius mattozi
AGAAAGAAAGAAAGAAAGAAAGAAAGAACAAGTAAAAAATGAGCAAACCAACAAGTGAGCAAGCGAGCTAACAAACAAGCAAAAGCAAGCAGACAAGAACACAACAACAATTAAAAGGAAAGGAACAAAAGCATGTTGGGTCAAACACAATAATAAATGATGATGGAACAAATGACAAAACCAACAAACAACCGAACGAAAGCAAGTAGGTACGAACAAAAGCAAGAACAAAAGGAAGAACTAACAAAACAATAAACCAAGATAACACAAAATAAATATAACATGCTATATACTGTTGTCATGACCTTATCATGGAAATGATCGATCAAAGGCGCCAAGTTATTATCAAAAATAGGAAAAATATGACATTTGTCAGTTCAGTAAAACGAGCTTCAAAGCTTCAATTTGCACTTGAAGTAAATCAAACAAACAAACAAAAGCAAGCGAACAATAACAAACTAAGAAAAAATAAACAAAAGCACACGGAGGAAAAAAAAACAATAAACAATCAAATAATAAACAACTGAACAAAAGCAAGCCAGTAAGAACAAAAGAAAAAAAGCAAGTATGCTATACTGTTGTCATGACCTCATCATGAATATTATCATTTGTGTCCAGTTATCTAGTAATAACGTTTTGCAAAATTGTCTCTTAGCTTTTGTCAAACAAACAGCTTTTGTTCAATCAAATAATGAGTGAAAAACTACAAATATAAGCAGTTTAAATATGAACTGATTAAGTGCACATCATCACACCGTACCAAAGGAGGGCCAAGTGCACTGCATTGTGGGATGCAGTACATCATTGAGACTCATGGTGAAAGAAACTGCACACTACACAGATATAGTAGTATGTTAGTATACAAGAGTCCCTCAGTCATGCGATATAAAACATGACATCTAGAAACCACTAAATCCCTAAACACAACAGTTGACACTAACTCGAACTCTACGAAGAGAAAAGCCCCACTGCAATCCTCTATGCAGAATTTATCTGCACCGCTTGACTAGGATTCACAAGCGGCTACGTCTTAGGGTATGTTTCAGCGCAAGTAGATGTGAACACGTTTATCGCATTCTCTCGCGTTTCAACTGCAGTCGATCACGTTGTGTCTGGAATGCGATGAGCTACGGGCCGCAGAGAAACCCAGTCAGCGATAACTGATAATGCCACGTGGGCATATTGCTGTCTGTTAGCCACATCTCTCTACATTTGTTACAAGCCAAGTTAGTAACAGAGCTATATAACAAAGCGAGATACGGAGTGCGTGGATTAGGTTTCGGTGAATTCGGTGACGAATGAGGTTTGACTATTTATATCGCAGCGGTCGATGCGAGTGTGAGGGATCAGGTCCACTTAGAATGCGTTTAGGCTGTAAAAATAAAACGGCATGAGGGTGTTTTACGTGATTTGCCGTTGTTTTTTTCCCCTCGCGCTTCTTCATTTTGAAGACTCGTCCATCACGAGTTCAATCCAGAAGTCATTCAATTAATCCTGGACTCTCTTCTTTCTGGCCGTCTCTCATCCAGTCGCTCTATCTCTCTCTCTCGCCCGACTCTCCCACCCTCTATCAGTGCATTAATCTAAGCTGTGTTTCCTTGCCTCTGCTGGTGCCATGAGGGCAAACGCTCTAGATGGAAAAACCCTGTTTGTATTCTGCAGGCGCGTCGTCGGCCCCTCCGTCTTTCCCTCCTCTCCATCTTGCTATCCAATCTTTCGCTCTCCATTCTCGGCTGTCTACACTGTACTCTCTCCATCTGTCTGTCTTGTTGTTCCTTTTTAAATTGCTGCTTTCCGTACAAATGGTTTCTATTAAAAAAAAAATATTAATTCAGGAAATATTTCCAAAGTTCAGAAATGCTTGTTTGATTTTTTCGTGAAACATGGCATTTTCAAAATCATGTTCAATTTTGCATAAATCAATTAAGAATTTGAATAAATATTTAGCATGTTTGAAACTGGTGGACCAAATAAAAGCCAAAGCAAGCTACATTTGGCCTTTTCACTCTGGCTGTTATAAAAATTAACAAAAATGTGAAAATATTTCTATCATTCAAATGTTTTCTGCTCCTGTGGGAAATAATGTGCATGGTCTTCTCAAACTCAGTTAAGAATGGGGGGAAAAAATAGCTGTAAAAAAATAAATAAATAAATAAATGAAATTCTAATTAAAAGAAAAAATGAAAAATATTATATATATATATATATATATATTTGATTTTTATGTAAATAAACAAAATGTATATATTATATATAAACTAGTGCTGTCAACGATTAATTGCGATTAAATCACATCCAAAATAAAGGTTTTTGTTTGCATAATGTGTGTGTGTTCTGTGTATATTTATTATGTTAATAAATGCGCACACATACAGTATATATTATGAAAATATTTGCATGTATTTACATGTTAATATTTATATTCATATAATTTATATTATAAATAAATATATTTAATATATAAACATGACATTTGACAATTTCTGTAATTGTGTTTGTATGTATATACACATAATAAACATACACAGCATACATACATATATTATGTAAGCCAAATTTTTTATTTTGGATCCGATTAATCACAATTAATCGTTTGACAGCCCTAATATAAATGAAATACTTCTGAAGGCTGATTTATTCTTACTTTAATAATGTAATTTAATAATGAAATCAAAATCTTTCATATGAAAAAACAAAAATTCAGAAATATGGTGACTCTAGCAGACTGAAAAACAAATTAAATAAAATGTTAATAGAATGTATTCATTTTTTAATGGAAGAAATAATGCACATTGTGAAAGTAAAATGGATTGCCATTTCGTGCTATGTCACAAACCTTATATTTTTTACAGGACCACATACCTGCGCGTCGAAAAGATTTTTGACACACAAGATGCACACAAACACAAAACTGTACATTCGCATAAACAGAAGCACAGCCTCTGCCTTATATAACGCATAAATGCAGAGTTTTAGTACCTATGCAGATAACCTGTGAAGTTACAGCCAAAGCTGCAACTCTGACAAAAACGATACGCGTTATCTAGCTAGCGTTCTTTCTGTCGGTGGACAAGTGCGCTTCCTGCTACACTCCACAGCCCCGACACACCTCAATAGAAACTCCCTCATTCTGCCCCCTGACAGATCATTTATATCACACAAACCTTAGCCAGTAATTATCTTTTGCTACAGTCTGCCAATATTCTGAATGACAGTCCTATATTGGCACGGTGAAAGTCAATACTTTGTCGAGTGCAAATTCAAAATGGACCTAATTCGACGTCAGGGTCGACCTCCCACCAAAACATCCGTCTCTAGATGTTCCTACCTGTGGCGGTTAGCATTAGAAGCTTTATGACTGCCTTATGAAGCTACAAAGTCAGGTAGCTATTTAAAAACAAAAAAATGCGATTAAATAAAGAGTAATTCTATGTGAAAGACGCAAAAATTACGTCAGGACTCGGACCTATCATTTCCCCCATTGGCCTACTGCTATATTATTTGTATCACACTATATGTAATCATATATAGCAAATGCAGCTTTGGGAAATTTCCAGGATGTTCTAAACAACATGATTGTGAATTCTACTGATTTTAAATGAGATTTTAAAGCCATTGCACACCAAGTCCGAATTTTTTTGTGCAAAGAATTTGCACGTTGAAAAATATATACGATCTCACGTCGTGTCAATCACGTTTACGACATAAAAAATTGGATCAGGTGCAATTTTCTGCTTTTTTGCATCCATCGCAAGCATTTTGATAGGAAAGGATGACGAATACGAAAAAAAAAAAAAACGCACACAAAAATGACAGACTAGGACCTAAAGTCTCAAAAAAAAAAACAATAATATATACATATATATATATATATATATATATATATATATATATATAAATACACCTATGTAGGGCTGGGACTATAAATCGATTTTCACAATTCATCGATCGTAAATCGATTCTGAATCTGCAACCATTTATTGTCTCAGGCCTACACCAACGCTACTAGAAATCAATTTTATTATATCTTTGTGATAGCTCCAGTAATTTTTTCCCAACTAAGCCAGCAGAAAAAAACTGCCTTACTGTATATGGGCTGCACATGGTCCAAGGGGAGCTGCAAACAAACATGCACATCAATAAACCCAAAATAACAGGCAGGTGTGTCGTCTTTAGATGATCATGATGGGGGAAAATGTCTGTCAGCAGATTTTGTAGGTCACTCAACACACAACACAAGCTTCAGGTGGTGGACGACATTGACTGTACAATCAACCTAGACACCATCTAGAGTGCTTAAGTATAATATCTCATAGAGAATGTTAATGAAAAGTAGAATATATGAGTATATAGATAATCCAGAGTTTATAGAATAAACTATAGTCTAATAAATAGTATATTAACTCTTAAACCTTTGAACATTGACATAGCTATGTTTCCATCACATTTTGAAGCATCAGATTAGAAACGAGCGAAGAGTTCTGAAGAAAAGAAAAAAGTTTATATGCTCGCCTAAGGTGGGTTTTGACTTTTGAGGGTTAATGCAAATAAAGGGAGACTAAAACACATTAGTAAAATAAATATCGGCATGCGTATCAAAAAAAAATGGAATTTGATCAGTTCACTTCACTAAGCAGTGGATTGATCTTGTTGCACAGCATCTGACTATAGCGTAATGGTCATTCTGGGATGCCTGAGCAAAGTCAAAATATTTCTGTATAACTACTACTCCGAATTTTCTTACAAGACTGTGTGCCAAACAGCAGGCATCCGCCTCCAAAAGCAATGCCTGCATTTACTGTGTTTCGTCTGCTCACTCTGAGGCACAAGTAATTACTATGTTTAGTTATTACTAAATTATTACTAAGTTATTACTAAGAAAATTACCCCAGCTTTCATTTTGTGATTGCTGTATAAGATTTAAAATAAACACACACACAAATTTTATAAGTACATCATTAAAATAAATGTTAAAATTAGCCTAAATAAAAGTATAAAATGTATCATTTTAGAAAATACAATTATAAGACTTTTTACAAAACACGTTATTAAATCGCATAATATTTCAACGCCTAAGAAACGCAATTTTAAACCTCCCTGATATTCCCAGGTTTCCCACGACCGTGGGGAGCGTATCAAAACCAGAAACCTCAAACAGATAAGATGGGTTTGAGATTACCACTATACAGGTCAAATGAATTTTAAGTGACACTAGAAATCCGAAGGAAACGCTACACGCATTAAGATAAAAATACAAACACTCGCTCTCCACTTTACACAACCTTGCAATATAACTCATGTAATGAACTATAAATTAATATCACAATGAAAGAAAAAAAAAATCAGAAAGTTGAGCAAAAATTAGACTATTAGACTAATAATGTAAATGTTCCATCTGCTTTGGTAAAAGCACCTCTTGACTTGCAGCGTGTGCAGTGATTTTCCACCCTCCTTCAGAGTGCTGGTCTCATCCACCTCTTGTTTCCTATGGTGGCATTAAGTGCTTACCCAGACTCCCTCTCTGCTAGGACAATAAACACACACTAATTCCCTGGCACCGCTAAACGCTTCAGCAGCACTGTGTGTGTGTGTGTGTGTGTGTGTGTGTGAGAGAGAGAGCCCAAGTGTGAGTGTGTGTGTGTGTGTGTGTGTGTCTGTGAGAGAGAGAGAGTGTGTGTGTGTGTGTGTGTGTGTGTGTGAGAGAGAGAGCCCAATTACTGAACACACACACACAAGAGAACCCCTGTAACACACTTTTAGAGCATAACATATATTTAAGGGTGAACTAGATTGATAACTTCAGCACTATGAAAAATGCGTTTAACAAAATGTTTACAAGTATTTTTAGACTGGATGTTTATATGCATAAACCGTATTGCCTAATTATGGAAGCGTAATTGGTTTTTAATTGATGAATCGCATAGAAAAATCTATTTTATGCACATTTATTCTTTTTCTGAAACCGGAACATTAACATTAAACAAATACTAACATTCGCAGAAACTTAAATATTTGCTCTGACAAATATTTCATATCTGACAGGCCAATAGTTCAACTCGATTCAGTTTGATTTATTATTCATACTTGTATGTTAAAAGTAATGACAGCCCAAATAAACAATTTATACCATACTGCAATATTGACAAAAAATGAATTATGTTCAAATCCACATGGGATGTAATTTGGAAATCAGCATTTGGTGGATTTTTACAACTGATATTAAAAACAAAATGAACATTTAAAAAATCTGTGCAGTAAATATACTACATATAAGTTTACATTAATAAATTATGTAAACAATGCATTAACATTTCATTGTCAGATCACTATATTTATACACCAGTATTCATCACAAAGGTTACTAGTGGGAAAAAGAAGGCCAAAAAAAAGTATTTGCGCTGTCTGCACACACACAAACATACACTCAGGAACTGGCTATTTTAGCCCGGGTTAACAGTGACCCACCCTGGTGCCCTGGGACCCGGGGGGAGGGGAAGGGGGGGCAATGGTTCTGTTGAGCCCGCGAGCCTGTCACCCTCTCTGGGGAAGGATTTACATTCCTACCCCTCCCATCCACCGGACGGACCCAGCCCACTACACACAGCATCAGTTAAAAGAGTTTCAACACACAAACACTCACGGTGGGCCCGACAAAACTACTCTGACCCCAACTCACCGAGTCCAACAGCAACAGAAGCTAATATCTATGAATTTCTAAACAACTGTCAAACAAGGTTTCCGTTTCAGGAAACAAGAACAGGAATCTTCGAAACAACCAACTAGTTCATTAGTGAGGTCAGCTGTTAATTTTAAATAAATTCTTTCTTCTTTCTTGGATGATTTCAAGTTCTCTGTGCTTTAATAATCTTCAGTTTTGATGCTTTAAAGGGGAAACTCTCTCAGAGAAACTGTGTTCAGTGCTTCAACATTCAGTGCTGTCACACACACACACACACATCATATATATATGGTAACATTTTAGTTTTCTGTTTAAATTAACCGCAATTTTGTTTTTGTGAGCCAAAAATAAATATACTTTTTTTCCCCTGATCTACTAAATTTAATTTAAATTTAATTTTATAATTTTAATATTTTTTAAATTTGCCACTATCCTAGAATTTGCCAATTTGTCAGTAAGATTTTTTACTCATTTAAAACACAGCAAAATTGAATATGCTTCCTTATTCTTTTATATATTTTAACATGTAGTCAGAATAATCATGTTGTTTGAATTTTTCAATGAAATATTGTGTTGCACTGAACATCAATGTAACATTATTTCAACCAAAGTTTGACAGTTTATTCTCCAAAAACTAGCTTGAAACCTTAAAAAATAGACATATCTTAAAGTCTTTGACCAGTGTTTTTGTGTGTATGTATATGTATATGTATATATATATATATATTAATTTTACACATTAAGCAACCTACAACTAGTTTTTATTAAAAAAAATTATAACCTTCTTAGAGAAGCTTCAATAATTGTTATTGATGTTAAAAACAACCCACTAACTATTCTGTTTAAAGTATGTGTCATGTTGCACACTCCAAACAACCAGGTTATGGTATTTACAATAACAATATACCATTAAACAAGAACGGCCAAGAATGCTAGCCCAGCCACTGGTTAGAAACACTGTGTGTTAAAAGATACAGAAAGGCAGGTTGAGAAAGACCCAAATATGCGTAACGCAGTAAAGCAGTTACTTTAAAGGTATCACCCCACATAATTGGGTGTGCATGTGGGTGAGAGTTTCGTAGGTGGCGATCGAGTGTACGAACAGCATTTTTCCTGCCAGAGTCACGGCTTGGAAGAGCCCGTCTTTCATATCATAATGCCAGAAAGATACACGGTGGCCCTCAAAGCTAATCACATGACACCTACGCTTACCAGGAGGACAACGGACCAGGTCAATGCCCGCTTCAGAGTGTGTGTATTCATATATTGTACAGTACGTTTCTATATAAACAAACATGGCAAAAAAAAGAGATTCCAGAGAAAACACGTGGAATATGTTTGTGTGCGACAGACAGACAGACAGGAGAGAGACATAGATGCAGAAAGACAGAAAAGAGGAAAGAGATTGGCTGGTGCAAGAGTGCCATCTAAAGGAGGCAGAGGTACTGCAAGATATTTTGTAGGAGAAGATGTTTAGTCATAATTTAATGACAGAACACAGGCATAAAAGAAAATTATGAACATAATAAAAAAAGACAAGCACAAGCACATATCAAAACATGACTTTATATATATTTATTTTATTTTTTTTAATTAAACAAATGATTTATTAATTTATTTGTTCACTATTAAATTAATATTTAATATTTTAAAAATTTCACAAAAATAATACGAAACAACAATTTATGGCTAAATCTATCCTGCCAACAAAATATCAGAGCAATATAAATTTGAAAACAAAAAAAATTAGATATATTATATTTACTAGATATTTACTTTCTCTGGCAACATCTGAAAATGAATCTTTACATTACAACGCCATCAAAATTGTTAGTGAAGCATTAATTATTTATTTGCAAGGAAAAAAGGACAGAATAAGGTATTGAGAAGAAAATAATAGTTTCTAGAGGCACCACAGCCAAATTAGTGGGTGGCAGCTGACATCTTAAAAGCTTAGTCAGACAAATCACAACACACCAAATCAAATGAAATCGACATATCCTGCCACTGAAAGAGCATGAAGACAGTAACGTGGGACTGAGGAGAACTTAATAATTACAACCTTAACCCTTCTCCCACAAAATCCTCTTTCATAACTGTTTTATTTAAATTTTTCAGGATATCTAAAAACATATCAGCGATGTCCTACTGTTAAGAGGCATGAAAAAGTCAAAAGGCAGGCCGGTGAACTGCAGAGTTTTGTAGACAACAACAAAGTTTATTCATACATATTATACATGCAAGCATTTAGCTGTCACTTTTATACGAAGCAACTATGTATGTGTGTATTTATTTATCAGAAGTAGATCACATTAGGGCTTTTCCTAAACCTATATTATGCCAGGGTTCAAAAGTAAGGTTGTTTTTAATAAACAAAAAAAAAAGTAAATTAATGCAACTGAAAATCAGACACATTTAAACTAATAAACCAAAAAATACATGCTGTTTAATAAATTAAACTGTGACTTATTAGTGTTTATTTTTGTGCATGCTTATTATAATTTTAACTGTTACCCAGCTAAATAACTTTACCTTGGTGATGTATTTAAACTCCATTCAAAACAGCAACATTCAATATGTGACTAAAATTTACATACAAAGACAGACACAGATCCGAAAGGTCCATTAGACCTCAGGTTTTTACAAACAGCAATAGAGAATTATAATATCTGGAATTATAATTTCAAAATTGGTGCATCCCTATTGTACCGAAAAAGGCTATATATTCCCATAAAACACAGAAAACAAAAATCCTGATCCACCTGTAAAGTTCAGACTTGACTCTGAAGCCGTGATAAACCACATCACGCTGTGACATGAAACTTTATAGAGATAAAATAAGCTTGACTTTGCTCATACCTGTATATCTGAAGACTTTACACTTGCACGAGCGTTTCAGCTATGAAGAGGATCAAGTTTGGAACGAAGGACACAAAACCGGCACAGGCAGAGAATGAAAAGAGAGCGGCGGTAGGACGAAAAGAATAGGACGTGCTGGAAACGGGAGCGTGTGATAAAAGAATTAAACGATTCATTGGGAGACATAAAAATGGCGTGGATTATGTGTTTTATGAAGATCTCAAATGCTTTCAAGTTGACTAATTATAAGAGAAACCTGAGAGAATGTGAGAGTTTGGACTGGGAATAAAAGATAGGAGAGGAAATTCGTTGCACACACACACACGTTTTGTGTTAGCACACCT
Source organism: Enteromius mattozi (assembly GCA_032359235.1). Lineage (NCBI taxonomy): Eukaryota > Metazoa > Chordata > Actinopteri > Cypriniformes > Cyprinidae > Enteromius > Enteromius mattozi. The sequence continues at coordinate 12,892,687 of JAUMHE010000046.1, forward strand.
GGGCTCTCCAGGACTGATCCTGGGTCAGGTGACCTCTCCACCGAGCCCAATAGCCGGCTCCTGTCTGTCTGCTATTCACACACACTCAAGACAGGCTCGTGGTACCTGGCCCAGTGCAGCAGGGAGTCATCCCAGACCTGTCAATCACAAAGTGGCAACGAGCAAACACGGACCTCTCTGTGTCTCTCTCTCACACACACACACACTCTCTCATCCACGCAGTGCGCTGACGGGGGGAGGTAAACGGTTGTGACAGGGGGCAGTAGGGTTGGGTTGAGCCATCTATCATAAAGAGTCACGACAGAGTAACATAAGACCAGAGGCTTCTCTCGACACACACGCAGAGCTCACTCCACAGCACCTAACAAACACATCTAAGGAGAGAGTTCGCAGCAAAAAAGAAAATTCTGTCAACGTTCTGTCGTGCTCGTGTTGATAAAATCCATATGAATTTCTCATGTGAAGAATAAAAGGAGATATTTTACAGAATGTCCAATTTGCAATGAAAGTAAATTGGGACTATGGGTTTCGACAGGGCTTTATGCTTGCATTTCTTTTTAGGAAAGACATTTGGAAACACAGCTTTCTAATTAGAAGGCGATATTTGCCTTCTTAAATTAATTTCCAAGTGAATTTTTACTATACTATTTTAAAATACATCTAACATTATGAATTCAAAAACATTAAGTTAAATGACTTGAATTTAAAAATTAAATTAAAACCACCAGTAGGTAAGGTGGCAACACGACAGGGACTTTGTCAATGAATCAGACATTTTAATTGATTTAAATTGTCAATAAATAACCGCCAGATTTGGTGTGCTACTTTGTAGGGATGCACAATTTGTCATTATTTATTATTATTATTATTATTAATATATATAAGATTAATGAAATGTGAAAAAAAATATTACTATTACAACAGTTTACTGTAAAATAAAAAAAGATAGTAGTAAAGAAAATATATATATATATTTTTTTTAAAAAAGAATAATAAGAATAATAATAAAATAATAATTATTATCATCATCATCAATAATAATAATAATAATACAGAATATAAATACCAAGCATAAATTTTAGTATTATAATGTTTACTGCTCAATAAAGATGATAAAAAATAAAGAAAATATAATAAATATATATTTACGCATATATATTTGTATAAATAAGTCTAAACCTTAGCAATTTGATAACCATACTAAGCCATAACCATGCTTATGGTTTTATTCCAATTAATCATGCAGCACTAAACTATTAAATTTCATAAAAATTAGTTAAACAACTCATGTGCTATAAAGACTTACGAAGTTAAAGGTTAGCTTTATTTGATGTCAGTGATGCAGAACACAATTAATTCTTTCAAGTAATGTGTCAAGTTTAAATATGTGGTATATGACAGATACATTAATGAAATCTTTTGAAGATTGAATCATATAGTCCTTTTTGGTACTTTACAGCTTTGGCCACCATCCACTTCTATTGTATGGAAAAGGGCAGCTTGAATATTCTTCAAAACTCCTCATTTTGTATTCAACGAAAGTAAGTTTAAAGTAAGTTGAGAGTGAGTAAATGGCAACAGAATATTCATTTTTAATGCACTATTAATTTAAGCAAGGAACAAAGTTGAGTTTTTCAAACACATGGAAATTCTCTGAGACTTCTCCTTTGGTTCCGCAAGTACGAGCTGTCCGTCAGATTTATTTGATAGCGTTTTAATTTGCTCTTTGATTTGATCTGGATGAGCAAAGTGGCCCGTTTAGGTACAGTATTTTAAAGGGGTCGACAAATGGAAAGTAAAAAAGACAAATGGATCCAACGCCTCCAAACCTCCAAAGAGCAAGAAGGATGGACGAGAGACAAAGCGAGAGAGCGGAAGAGAGAGAGGAGAATAAATCTGCACTCCTCCATCGATCCCAATCCTTTCTGCTCTCATCTTATCTTTGGGTCTGAGGGAGCCAGGCAAGTTTAAACGATTCTGACCTTGTCCGACATAAATAGTCAGAAAACTACAAAGAGCAGATAGCCCTCTCTCTCCATGAGCAAAGGGGGACGAGGAAGGGAAATACATTGAGATAAGAGGAGGGAAGAGAGATAATACAGGAGTTACTACATCAGCGAGAGTGTCACAGACAGACATAAACAGCACACCGAAGACCCTTTTCTACCGATAGGGTACCAGTGGCCAATCTGGAACCGTTCTGCATGTTTCCACGGTAGAAAAGGCCGTTCTGGATCTTAAAATCGTACGGCCTTTTAAACCTGCTGATTTTTTTTTATTATTTTAGGTAGAAAAATCATGCAGGAATATTGATTTATTTGCATATTAGTATTTAGATTTGAATTAAAATACATATATATTTTTTTTTAATGTTAATTTTTTTTGTAAATTATTTTAGCTAATTGTTTTTTTTATTAATAAATTATCATCATCATCATCATGTAGGTAGAAAAATCATGCAGGAATACTGATTTATTTGCATATTAGTATTTAAATTCTTATACAAATATTTTTTTAATATTTAAAAAAACAAAAAAAAAAGCTAATTATTTCTAATGAATAAATTATTATTATAAGGTAGGTAGAAAAAAGGGTAAAAAAAAGATCTTTTAGGTAGAAATATCATGCAGGAATATTGATTTATTTCCATATTTTAAAAATGTACATTATTTTAGCTAATTATTTCTTAATAATAAATTATTATTATCAGGTAGATAGAAAAATCTTAGGTAGAAAAAAAGGTATATTTTAGGTAGAAAAATCACATAGGAATAATGATTTATTTGCATATTAGTATTTAGATTCTAATAAAAAATAAAAATATATATTTTTTAGCTAATTATTTCTTATTATTATTTTTTTAACTTTTAATTTGTTTTTTACCTTGAAGATTTGGTAGGATTAGTGAAAATACGTTCTCAAGGCATTTCCGTCCAGACATCGGCCAGGCACCAGCTCTAGCCTGTGAACCAGCACCATTTAGGTAAAAACAGGGTAAGCTCTGACCTGAGAAAGACAGGCCGAGTGAATGTGAGACAGTAATGACTATTATACTTAAAAGACAAAATTCTTTTCATCAGGTTGGATTCTCCTGGCTACGGGAGCGTGCCCTTACCAATCAGAGCGGGCCCTGGGCCCTATTCTCTCTAAAGAAGATGTGAATGTCGTGGCGGAAGAAAAGGAGAAAAGACGGAGGCCTTTAATATTCATCCTTTTCTCTTTTTAGAGTGTAACGGCTGCACCTGACATCTACGGAAACTGTGCAAATCTCTTCATGCATTGTCAGGCTCTCCTCTAATCATTTTACGCCCTTGTGAAGCTTTGAAAAGAGCCGATAACGAAGCGAGTCAAATACAGAGCTTGCTCAATTCATAAGTTAACAGAAGCACAGCACACGCTAGCAGAGACTGAGGTAATAATCAGCAGCACCCCTGGACCAGGAGATTCACATTTCCAGAGAGCGGCGTGATGCGATGCAACAAAACCAGCTCGATGGGATGATTGTGCTGTTAATAAAGGACAGGGACTGAATGCAAGACTTGCAAAACTGCCACACTCGCATTACAATTAAAAAAGGTGTCTATTTTGCATATATGTAATCCAAATAAACTAGCAGCGTCCACAATAACCAACAAAACTACCTATGATGATGCATGCATGTAATGCGACAAAACTAGCAGTGCCTGTTAATATCTACTAATCTGTCTAATGCTTGCATTGCAAAATAACTAGCAGTGACTGTTGTCTATTATGCATGCAATGCAACAAAACTAGCACTGGATGTTAGTAACAACAAAGCTGGCTGTGATGCATGCAATATGACATAACTAGCAGTGTTTGTTGTCTATAAGGCATGCAATGCGACAAAACTAGCACTGGTTGTTTGTATCAACAAATCTGTCTTATGCATGCAATGCAAAAAGTTAGCAGTGCTCCAATATCAACAAAGCTGTCTAATGCATGCAACATGACATAACTAGCAGTGGGTATGGTCTATGCTGTCGTCATGCATTGCAACAAAATTAGCAGTGCCTGTTAATATCAATTTAGCTGCCTAATGCATGCAGATGACTTGACTAGCAGTGGCTGTTGTTTATAATGCATGCAATGTGACAAAAGCAGCAATGCCAGTTAATACCAAAAAAATTTGTCTAATGCACGCAATGCGACAAATTTAGAAGTACCTCGATATCAACAACGCTGTCT
>JAUMHE010000046.1:12916494-12931111 GCA_032359235.1 Enteromius mattozi
CATTATCTGGATGATCATTCATATAGACAATCCACATTTTGCTCAATTCATATATTTGATGTGGCTAATAATTTTAATTATGTGTAGGCTAATACATTTGATTTTAGGGCTTATAGTTGTCATTAATGATCTTGTAAATTGTCTCTAAATAACTCTCAAGAATGTCTAAAGAACAAAAAATTAAACAAAGACATTAGTGGATTGTGTCCAGAAGTACCAATGGCACCTTAGGACTTAGCCAAAGTCGATAAACTAACCTCAAATTTGCATATGTCCAGTCAAGACAGGATCCTGCATCTTCGCGATCATCCATCAGTCCTGTAGGAAACAGCGAAGACAGCGAAAATTTAGCTACGTTAGAAAATAAGGCTGGCGTAAAATATACACTAACAGGCCTATTCAATTATTTGATCAAAATGTATTATCATCTTCAGCTTTTTGTTTCTGAGTGTGAAGAACTTTTTAATCATCTGAAGAACGTTTTATCTCTATAGAACGCTTATCGGGTGCTTCACAAATTGCGGAATCTTAAATTTCTCCTAAATTGTTGAGGTGAATATCTGAAAGGGGGCCTGCAAGGGTAGACAAAAGTTCTGAATTTTGGCTGCTTGACTTTTACTTTAAACACTGACATTATAGGACATACAAATTAAGTTAAAAGGGATATTGTGACCTGAAAGTAGCTAGATAGGCTATGAAATAACATACATTACCGCAATAGTTACACTAGCCTAAACCTACTTAACACTAAACCCAACTATCTAGAAAAAAATAAAATAAATTAAAAAATCAGTTGGTAAAAATACAACTCTGCGACTAATGGGTTGCATCTAAACACACAAATCAGTGAATTTAGCCTATAACATAAAATTACGCCATATCTTATTAATTATGTAAGTTATCCAATAAAGAATATGGACGTAAACAAATGTTTATGTGCAGTTTAAAAAGCCTAGTTGAGACATGCCAGCTCTTCTAATCTAAATTTAACTTCCCAGACGATTTATTTTGTGCGAAGTGCTTCAGGAGATAAAACGGGCCAATCTCGCGTAGAAAGATGAGTGAGAATGTTCCAAAGACACCAAAAACACTGGAGCTCCCTCCCAAACACTTCAGTGTCTTCGGATGGGTGGGACGCAATAACCGCCCTGTTCACACTCCAGGACCACTGAAGCCAAACTCGACCCACTCAAGAGAGCAGCCAGTGCGGGATATATCCTACTAAGATGCTACTCGTAGTCCTCGTCTTGTATTTGTGTCCGGTTTTTCATTGCCAGTTAACTGAGGATACTGAATTGTCAGAGGATGTGGACTTCGAAGAATACACGGTTTCTGACGCGGATTCAAAAGCCGTAGGATATTTCTTTCGTGTTTAATAATATATGAAAATGTCATCTTGAATAGTCACATCTAGGATCTCACCAGTCTTGTGTTTGTCTTAAGGCTCCTCTCAGAATCCCGCGGCAGGTGAAGACGCTTCTATCCAAGGTAAAGACGCGCGAAACATGCACTTTCTCCAATGGGGTTTCAAGTGTTTGTGACTAGAAGACTAAACTTTTTGTTTTACATATTGGGGAAATATAGCCTACAGTTTCTTAGAAGTCTGCTTTTTATCGGCAATCCTCAACTCTTCCATCTTGCTCACGCTGTTTGTTCTTTTAGCGGCTGATATTTTTGCACCGCCTGTACGTTTTTTGGTCCTGAACTTTTTATTCCTGATGTTTGGCCCTGTGTGTATTAAACTTTGGTATTATATTTCCATATTTGTCTGCTAGAAATCAAAGTAGGATAGAAATCCCCAACTTATCTATAACTGTAAACTACTGTGGTGTTACAACCTATAATTAGACTTAGTTGTAATAGGCTACTGTAAAAGTGGTGTGAGTAGTAACATCAGTCGAAAAGACATTTATTCAAAGCAAATACAAATGAATCCCTTTCACAACTGTGTGGGTATACACTGTTCCAGTATTATTTTTAGTAAGTAGGCTAGTTCTAGTATAGTTGAGGTTCAAATTTGTAGTAACATTTAGTAATAAGTGTTACAGTTCAGTGTTGCAAAGCCATTATATTTCTGTTTTTTTGGGGTTTTTTTACATGTAGCCTAGATGAAAAGTTTACATCACATATTAAATTAAGCAAAAGGATGATCTTAGTTTTGTCATTTCACATAGTTAACTATTAACTAGCCTATTTATAATATTTTTGTTTAATAAATGTCAAATTATTGGATTTTTATTGGGAGAAGTTGTCACATGAGTGTTTAAATATTTTTAAATGTTCACAAATGAAACAGTTATTATCCATACATTTGTTTCATGATTATTTTAGTCAAGTCACAGTATTATGCTACAGCACTTAATACAACATAGATGGTTTAAAAAGCAGCTTCACATTAATAAACAGGGAAAAAAAACTGAATTAGCGATGCCATTTGAATCAAATATGACACAAATCCAAATTCTGCTGTAAGCTTTAAAAAGACAATTGTGTCGTTATTCAGCTCAAGTAAGTTCAATGTTGGTTCAGTTAATTTTTAATAACTGAGTGAAGTTCATTAAGTATGAAAGAAGTTCAGTTCAGCTACAATTAGCTGTACTGAAAAAGACAATAGTGTCTTTATTCAAGTCAGTTCAGTGTTGAAAAGCCTGAGCTGTTCAATTAAAGCAGGGGTGGGGAACGTAGGTCCTGGAGAGCCGCAGCCCTGCAGAGTTTTGATTCAACCCTAATCAAACACATCTGAACGGTTACTTGGAAGCTACAGACAGGTGAGCTTTAATTAGGGTAGGAGCTGAGCTCTGCAGGGCTGCGGCTCTCCAGGACCGATGTTCCCCACCCCTGAATTAAAGGATAGATTGTGAAAAATCCAATATAGTATGACAACAAGCCCCATCGTTTTCTGTACCACAGCTTACTACAGTTTAACTATATCAACAACACTAGATATTTTGTAGGGAACTGCATTTTTTGAGAACTTGACCCAATAATTATTTGGTAATCAGCCCGGATCTTTAGGCAAACCACTTTGCTACATCACACATATTTTTTAACAACTATTCTAAATATTCATGTATATTTTAATTATGGTCATAACTTGCTCGTGTTTGCCAGGAAACTAAACCTCACATTCAGGAGCTGTCAGTCCAGACCACTATCATTTCCAGCTATGCCTTCACTGCGGTGTCTTGTAGCATGCTCAACAGACACTCGGCTGCTACTAAGGGGGTGTTTCAGTTCCACATCCCCAGCGCTGCATACATCTCCAACTTTACCATGTAAGTGTGGAAATATACGCAAATCGTAAGCATTCATTTGAGAAATAGAAATGTCTCCTGCAGGTCACTGAAAGAAAGTAAGGTTTGGTCTTATAAAAAGTGACCCAGGATATGTCTACAAGTTCTATAATATAATACATTGTTTTGCAATTGGGTTGTTTATGGGTAAGTTGGTCACTGACTGCAATACTGTGTTTATATCTTGAGAGAGGTTATTGAAGGGCCTGAGAGAATTCAGACTCTCGTTAGCCACAAGATATTTTTACGTCACTTGTGGCAACATGTTGTTTTCATGGCATTAACAAAAATTCTCATTTCATGCTGGTAAAGGATTGTGGGTGGACGAGTATTTCCCAGCCAGGTGAAAGCCAAAGAGAAAAAAACGAAGAAGGAAGGTGAAGAAAACAATGGCAAGAAGAACAAGAGCACACCAGAGCAGAGGTGACGATAACTAGTTACCCTCAAATGTTTAAAGTGTTTTTATATAATTATTTCCAGTTTAACTAACTGTGGCTCTGGCATGACTTCATCTGTATTTAAAGGGAAAAGTGACCACAGAAGAAGAATATATACTTATTCTCACTATAGCACCCCTAGTGGCAAGCCTGAGAATTCAGCGTATGCTTTCATTGCGTTAAGTTTTGAGCCTTTTATTGTTAAAATTCTTACATGTGTGTTTAATTTGCTTGTAAGCAAGCGAACGAGAAATATGGAAGATGCTGAGAAATCTGAGATATATTTCCTCCCAGTGATCGACTTTATTTGAATGTGGTTTGGCAAACCTTGTGACCGATCGTTTGGCAAGAGGTTCAGATTTCCACAGTAATGTTTTCCTCTCTCCTTGTCAGTGAGGGCGAGATGGAGGTGTTTCGAATGGAAGTCACTATTCCTGGACGCAACCGCGCAGTCTTCCTCCTGACCTACGAAGAGTTGCTGGAGAGACGATTGGGCCGTTATGAGCATGTGACCAGTGTTCGGCCGATGCAATTGGTCAGCAGACTCAGCGTGGGCGTTACCATAGTGGAACACTCTCGCATCACTTACCTAGAAGTCTTACCCCTACGAAATGGCAAAACTGCATCTTCCAACGGCAATGGGAAAGCAGATGGTAACCAGCTGTATCAAATTTGATTCTTGAGTGTGTATTTAGATGTGCTGTCACTGGTATGGTTTCAAACATTTGACAATATTGCAACATTTAGTCTCAAAAACTGCAAGATAGATGGCACCAGTTCCAGTTACATTTCTTCCACTTTTGCCTATTTTAAAGTCCCCTTATTATGAGTTATGAAATATTCATATTTGGTTTGGAAGTCCCAAAAACAGGTTGAAAAAACACTTTCATTTTCTTATAATATGCATTTATTTTTTACCTTATTTGTTCAACGACTCCCAAACAATTAGTTTAACAATTCATTTTTCCAAACCTCTCCGGTGATTGGTCGATTTCACTTAAAAAAAAAAGTGTTTGTGAGCTTTTAATGCTCAAAGCGGCAGCTAGTGGCAAAGAATGAATTTGCATTTTCGTTCAGACAAACGTGAAAATCAATGATTCAGAGTCAACTTTGCAGGATGTTTTCATTCACTTAGAGCGGTGTTACACACTGCATGAAAGCTCATTTTCAAAAATCCATAATAGTGGCACTTTAAAAGAGACAAGTTAGTTAAAGTAGTCAAACAAAAAATTGGTACATGATCATTTGTTTACATCCAGGTAAAGTAGGACCACCAGTTTCCACAGTAGTCAAGCAAAACGAAACCTTCTGCAAGATCAGCTTCACTCCCAACATTGTCCAGCAGGTCAAGATTGCAAACAATGGCATGCTGGGAGAATTTGTGGTGCGCTATGATGTAGAGAGAGAAATCGGAATCGGCGATATACAGGTACAGTAATACAAGGTATTAACAAACATGCTTTCCATACACATTGTGTTATTTAGCTATAGTCTTTGAAATGCAAGTTATTTTGATTTTTTTTTGTCTTACTGTTCATTATATTTTGTCATGCTTGTTCTTCGCTCCCAACATTTTTGAAGTCTATTCAGGAAGTAGAGAAGTCACTGAAGACTGCTCCAGCACACTGAGCTCATTGCTTTCTTGTGTACACACACACTTTTCACAAGGATTAAATGGCTGTAAAAGTATCTGCTTTCCTCCAGGTGCTAGATGGACATTTTGTACACTATTTTGCCCCAAAAGACCTGCCTGTCGTCGCAAAGAATGTCGTATTTGTGATTGATACCAGCGCTTCCATGGTTGGAACCAAAATGAGACAGGTAAATACTTATGAACTGAAAAAATCAGTTCTCCACACTCTAAAACTTCTATTCAGCGTTGCTGTCTTTAGAGTTGCAGTGTGTTGTTCTCTGCAAGGAGTGAATGATATTGTGATCCGTTTTTTCCCAGCTGGTTCTTGTGATCTCATAGCTGGACACGCACATGCATACACCCATCTCATAGCAGAATGACAGAGTTCAATAGTTCTCTTCTAATATCTCTCATGCAGACCAAAGAAGCTCTGTTCACGATCCTGCGCGAGCTGCGGCCCAATGACCACTTCAATTTTGTCACTTTTTCCAATCGCATCCGTGTGTGGCAGCCGGGCAAACTTGTGCCTGTCACACCCAACAATATACGTGATGCCAAGAAGTTCATCTACATGATCTCAGCCACTGGAGGTAGAAAAGCTTACACACTCCTAAACACACAGCATTACACATTTAAACCATCTCATTTATTCTAATTTAAACCATTTAAAGCAACAGTTCATCAAAAAAAAAGTTATAATAATAACTTTTAACAGAAATAAATCTATCTAGATAATTTTTTCATCACAAAAGAGACTAATTAAATAGATTATACAGCATGTGTGTATTGCATTTTTTAAAAAATATTCATGAATAAGTTAATAGCTAGGACATAAGAAATAGCATCGACTGCAAAAGTTGAATACACTGTTTTTATAGCATTTGATTGTGTTTTTATTATTTTTTGGAGCTTAACAAACGTGGTTACTATGAACTGTTGGTATACTGATTTGGAATGACAAGAGGATAATTACATAATGACAGAGTTGAAACTCATTTCCTCTTTCATTTAAAATCTTCTCAGGCACTGACATCAATGGTGGCATTCAGACAGGCTCGGCCTTACTCAGTGACTACCTCTCCAGCAAAGAAGAGTCCCATCACAACAGCGTGTCACTAATAATCTTCCTGACGGATGGGCGGCCCACTGTTGGTGTGGTTCAGAGCCCGGTCATCATTGGCAACACCAAAGCAGCAGTGCAGGAGAAGTTCTGCCTCTTCACGATTGGGATGGGTGATGACGTGGACTACAGGCTCTTGGAGAGAATGTCCCTGGAGAACTGTGGAACTATGAGAAGAATCCCAGAGGATGCAGATGCCAGCGTCATGCTCAAAGGGTGAGTCTATGAACTCAACCTCTTGTTGTTCTGCTCTCATAACACTTGATTATTTTTGTGGAACACGAAAGGAGAGGTTTAGAAGAATGTCAAGAACATCAAGTTTCAAAATGGATAAAAAAATACTTCAAAGTTAAAATAAAAGGTATTATTTTTTAAAGTGTTATGAGTGCATTTGAGTCAAAAAGCAGGGTGAGTAAAATTAAGTTTGGAACAACATGGGGGTAAGTGATTAATGACAAAATTTTCATTTTGGGGTGGAGTAACCCTTTAAAGGCAAGGTTAAAGGTCAAATGTTGCCTATTGGAAGACAAATCTTTACACAAGGTTTAACAACTGGGCCCCACTCTAAAAGTTCAACAAGTTTAAGGTAAAGAATACATAACTTATTAACTCAGCAACACTCTTGCATTGTGACCTCATTATTCATTTTCCTCTCTTTCCTGTCTGTCTTTCACCTACTATCTCTCTATAGTTTCTACGATGAGATCGGCACGCCGCTGTTATCCGATATCCGAGTGGAATACTCTGAGGATGCTGTGGAATACATCACCCAGAACCTTTTCACAAACTACTTCAACGGCTCTGAGCTCGTTGTAGCCGGAAAATTGACCAATCGCAGCTCAGCACTGCACATTCAGGTTACCGCCAGCAACAGCGAGCGAAGCATCGTGATGGAGAAAGACGTGTCAATACACGAGCGAGAGCAGGAAACCGAACGGCGGCTAGCGGAAGCAGAGGCAGGTCCGAACGCCAACAGCTACGTGGAACGACTGTGGGGATACCTGAGCGTTAAAGACGGGCTAAAAGGACGACTGCGCAGCCAGACAAGCGCAGAGCGGGAAAATTACATGCATCATGCTACAAATCTTTCGTTAACGTATAATTTCCTCACGCCGCTCACGCAGATGACAGTGGAGAAGCCTCAAGTTTTGGCTAATGGAACTTTAGCACAGACTGAGAAAGAGGCGGAGGCCACCGAGGCTCCGCCCCCTGCCGAGTCATCCAATCAGCTGTCGGAAGACGACAACAGTCTAACACCCCAGAGCCTGCACAGAAATGAACCGCCCAAGCCGATTTCTGCAGGCTCCAAGGCAACAAGTGTGTTTATTTAAATTGGACAGAAAGTAAAACATTTGTTTTAGATCAGATTTAGGATCATTATGATTGTCATTACACAACCGGTCTTGAAAATATTAAGGTGACTCAAACGATCCATGACGATTTCACTGTTTTTCATTTATCTCCAGGTGGCGTCAGGAAACCCGCCAAAAAGTCTGTCACCTTATCCAAAACATCCGGTATTTCTCCAATTTACTACATCTGCTTTGCATTTCAGTGGGAATGTGAGTGAGTGTAGTTGAAAGTGGCAGGAGTGTCTGTTCACATTGACTGGGCGGCTTGTAATTTGTTCTGTTCAGGTAAAGGGGCCTCATCAGAGCGCAGTTAATTGCTACTGACAGTTGTGTATGGGCTCTAATTCACATGCCTGTCTTTGAGGGTTGATGGGAAAAAAGGCAAGATTTTAACAAAAGTATTACACTTCAGTGCAAAACTCATTGCTTACTCCTTGTACTATGGATATGAATTAGGTCTCGAATTGTGCATCCTTATTAATGTTATTTTCAATTTCAAAATGCTTTATTGGCATGATTGTTACATTAAAACCCTGCATAGCAACACCCTGGCAACTATTAATATCATGGAGCAAGGATGTTAGCGTTTTTGGTGTTTTCTCATGTGCACAAAACATCGTAATACATTGATGCAGTCAGTATTTGTGCATGAGGTGTTTGTAGTTTACAGTGTCTGCAAAGAATCTTTTTGAAAATCTGTTAGATGCATCTTGGCATGATTTGTAATCTCATATAAAATGTTGTGTAAGGAGAACCACACGGCAGACTTGCTACATGTGAGAATTCACAGGGGTTGTTCGGGTTGCACATAACCCGACGAGCTTGCATAATTTGATTTACTTGGAAGTCAAGTATTTAACTGCAACTTTTAGAAAGAAAAAAAGTACCATATATTCACACAATGTTATACAAACGGCCCATTCAAGTCAAAATGGATTAAATTGTATGTTCCGTCTCATTCATTATCTTCCTGTCTGTCTTTAGCTGATGGCGACCCTCATTTTGTGGTGGACGTTCCTCACAGTAAACTGACAATGTGTTTCAACATTAATGGAGAGCCAGGACACATTCTCAGACTGGTGACTGACCATAAACACTCAGGTAAACAACTCAAATACACTTTTTAAGGAAGTATTTAAACACTAGTATTCAACTACAGCTGTTTATTGAGATTTGCAGTAGTGACAATTCTTGGTGTATTTAAAGGGATAGTTTAAAGAAAATATGGGTTTTGTTGATCTGGGTTTTATTTTAAATCGAGCTGAGTTGCACCACTTTATTGTAAACTGAGATTAACAAATCGGGGATTGCAATTCTAACCTGCGATTAAAACCTCCATCTTTGATTAATTTTCTTCGCCATGATGGATTCGTCATAATTAAACAGCAACAATGTTAATATTTCTTATTCTCTGTCTCTGACATAACTTGCTTTTGTCGATAAATGAAGTAAATAAACTTGTAAAATGGCCGGTGTCTTTACAAACCGCTACGTAAAGAGACAAGCAATAAAACTGTGCATACATATTTCATAATCCTGGACATATATTTACTGTATGCCGAAACGAGATAAGTGACGGATTCACATTCCGGATTCGGTTTACTATGGGCTGCCGCGACCTTCACAATCTGCCGGTTCAGTGCGCTTTAATTTTCATTTTTATTTCTAGCTAAACACCTCTCTGAGACCGGATGACTCACCCACTGTTTGTCTTTTTGTTCAATTAGCCACATACTGAAACCGTAGGTGCCCTTTATTTTATTTAAACCTCCTCATCTGTAAGTTTAAAGTTAATACTTAATTAAGATTTAAATCGGAGTTTAAAGTTTTGGAGCAACAGGATTAAAGTTAATCTATCTTAAATATAAAGAGAGTTGACGGTAGCCATTGACTTCCATTGTATTTTTCCCCCAAAACTAGGAAAGTCAATGGTTGACTTAAGTCAATTTACGGGAATTTTTGCATTCCCTGCTATCCCTTTTTACTCGTATCTAATATTTATTGTTATTATCTAAAATTGTCTAAACTGTCATTTCATATTATGGTGTTAATGGAGCCTTTATATTAAAGGGTTTCTCTCATTAATTACCCTAATATCATTCCAAACCCATAAGACCTTTGTTCATCTTCGAAACACAAATTAAGATATTTTTCATGACATCAGAGAGCCATCCGACCCTCCATAGACAGCAACACAACTAAAATGAACCCGACTCCAGAAATGTAGTAAAAACATCGGTAAAACAGTCCATGTGACATCAGTGGCTCAATTTCAGATTTGCGATGCTAGGGGAATACCTTTTTTGCGCAAATAAAACAAAAATAACATAATTTTACTATTCTTCTCCCGTTACTTATCTTCTTCCATTTTAGAGAGTATCACAACGCAACACATACGCAAGCTTTAGCGTATTTGACGTAATAAGCCTCGTTTACATCCGGGGGGAAAGCACGTGCATGAATGTAATCTGCGGTTGTTTACGCTTAGAGGAAAGCGTATGCACGCATTGTGATATGCTCTAAAATGGCGGAAGGCGTTTTGTTTGGGCAAAAAAAAAAAAAAAAGTACTGTCATAGCAGCACAAGACTGAAGTTGAGCCACTGATGTCACATGGACTGTGTTTTTACTGCGTTTCTGGATCTGGGATCATTTCAGTTGTATTGCTGTCTTTCTGATTTCATCAAAAATATCTTAATGTGCGTTTCGAAGATGAACGAAGGTCTTATGGGTTTGAAACGGCATGAGGGTGAGAAATGTATTTTAATTTTTGAGTGAACTAACCCTTTAATATATATGTATTTTCTCCCATTAGGTGTGACTGTGAACGGAGCACTGATTGGAGCTCCACCTCCAGCTGGCAGTCATAAAGAACAGAGGACATATTTCAGCACCGTAACTATAGTAGCCGATAAACCGCACCGCTCTTACATTGAAGTGACCCCACAAAAGGTCATACTGGACGACCGGGACAGGATGATCCTACCATCCAGCTCCAGCATTTCCGTCGAAACCACAAACCTGGCTGTGGTTATTATTGCTAACACAAACTTGACAGTGACCATCCAAGGAACTATCCAGTTTGTTATCTTATTCCACCGTTACAAAAACCCAGCGCCCTTTCAGCGGGATCACCTGGGGTTTTACATCGCTAACAGCAAAGGATTGAGCAAGGATACGCATGGGTTGCTAGGTAAGCAGCAAGCATGGATAAACATGGTTTAATGTTTAAATAAAATCTATTTGAAATGTTGCAGGAACTTGAGAAAACAAGCAGAGGTGATCTGTAAGCAGGGAGATTCATTAAAGGTTCCAAAAGGGTCTTTTTGCAGTGATGCCATAGATGATGTTAGTTAGTTTCCAAAAGAACCTTTCAGTGAACAGTTCCTAAAAGAACCATTTTTTAGAATATTTAAAAAAACCTAAAGAAACTTGTCTGCATTCAAAAAGTTCAATGGATGTTCAAGGCTCTCCGTGGATGCCAATTTTAAGCGTATTTTATGTTACAGAATAGATAGGAAAACACTATCACCGTTTGAGAGAAACACGTCACGCAATTTTAATCTTTCTCATTGTTCAAGTGACTGCTGTGAAATTGACACCATGTAACCAATTGACAGTTAAAATGATGAAAGGGAAAAAGATACATCGTATGTGGTATATTGACATCCTTAGGCCCAGTTTCACAAACGTTGCTTAACTTAAGCCAGAACTAGGCCACAATTAAGTTATTTAAGCAACTTTTACAAAAATGCCTTACATTGCAGGTCTGCATCTTGACACAGAACAACGACACTGACACTTTTTAAGATATGTTTCAGTTGAGAAAGCTCAAACGAGCATTTTAGTCAGTGACTAGATTAAGCCTTGTCTGTGAAACTGGGAGTTAGTGAATTTTTAACGATTTGACCCTGGTAGAAGGGGGAAAGGGAAAGCGAAGAGGGGGACTCGTAAATAAGCAAGGAGAGACTTTTGGGCAAGGTGATGTCCTTTGCTCTTTCTATAAGATCTTCTCTCCAGATTAGTGAGTTTTATTGTTTTATTGCAGAGCGTTTGACTTCATGTTCTGTCTTAGCAGGAAAACCATCCTTACACTGATTGGTGGAGATTTCTTTACAGAGTGTTGTTTTCCGTCAGGAATTCCATTGTTACAAAATGCATGCTGACTGCTTTAACAGAAGCATAACCCACTGATTAACAACCTCCAAGCTCACAGTAGGTCTATGGGGTAATCATTTTCCCCAGGGAGAAAATGAATAGTAATTTTATTTACAAAACCTCACTGTCTTTAATGGGTAAAGTTTGATGTTAGCATGTTGCTAAGCTAACACTGTAATGCCGTATAAAAAACAAAAACACACAGCACACTAAATTTAAATAAAAAGTGTAATGCAATGATGTTTTGCTGACACTTTAGTACTGAATGAAAAAGTGTAATTAGGCCACATTTCTCATGCTTTGTCGGCCATCTTGGATGGACTCTCTCAGAAAGTTTGTCGCAGTAAATTTTGGCCATGGTTTCTCCACAAACATGCACATGAAACCTAAATGTAGCACAGTAGGCTTTGGAACAGATCTACAAATGCAAATTGCAATTGCATATTAACGGAGACATTTTTGTACTTGCAGGCCAGTTCCTGTATGAAGACATTGGATTGACGCAGCTACCTGGAAATTTCAGCACGGCCGGAGAAAACAGCACACAGGAAACACTAGGGAAAAATATCACTCTTACAAGTTACCCTGCCTTAAAGGTGAAGGATCGCACTGTCACTGTCATAAAGAAAAGCAGGCGAATCTACTCTGGAAAGCAGACTGTAGACTGCTGGTTTGCCAAAAAGAATGCGGCTAAACTGATTGATGGACAATACAGTGATTACGTTGTGTCACATCTGTTTGACACAGGAGACTGGGCTAATGGAACCAACACACACTGAGACAAACACACACACTATAATTCTACTGGACTGATGGGTCATGACCCAGATCTATTCACACAAACACTTTAAAAACCATCACAAAAACCCATAAGCATTATTTTAAGTACATGGTTTATATTCAGTAATGTCTGAACATTTTACTTTACTGTTTTTATTGTAGTCATCTACAAATACGTATTATATATTTTTAGTTAATATAATAAGACTGTTTTTGGAAAAAAATTTTACTAATAAATTAAACGTTAACAATGGGCTGTCTTCTTTTTAGTAAATAACACAAGTAAAGGATAAAGTATGAATCTTTGTAGAGACAATTAGACAAAACTACCATGATCTCTAAAATTAGGCGATGAAATATGCTTCTACTTTTAATTTTAAAGCCAAACTTGTTGAGTTCTCAGTGAAGTACTACACTACCCATAATCCTTAAGTGAGATCCACCAATCAGAGATGATCGATATAGATAGATGTGTGTTATCATTTCAGCAGATATTTATTCAGTATCATTCAATATGACATTTTATTTTAAAAATAGCTCTGAATTAAATGTTTTAAAAATCTGCCATTTGTTGGTTACGCATAACATAGAAATAATCATCTTATCAGACAGAATTTTCATGACATCCTTTAATGTTAAATAATAATTTCAATAAGTTCCTAATGTTTTTTTTAAATCATATATATATTTTTCAAATGCTTAATTGCTTGAAATATACTGTTGTCAAAACAATTAATTACAGAATGCTTGCCTACTTGCCCAGAACCTGACTACATAAAATTGAGGTCATTATCATATATTATTGTGGCAAAGAGAAAAGGTCGCTATTAGCAAGTAGGGAAAAAAATGTTAAAGTTAAACTAACCACAAGAGCACAGATGTACTCTCAGAACAAAAGGTACAATAGCTGTCATGGTAGCCTTTCAAAAACATTCCTTTGTACCTTATTTACCCCTAAAGGGTGCATATTAGTAACTTTAAAGTACATGTTAGTATGTAAATGGTACATTTTGAAAGGGTACTGTCCCAGTGACAGCTTTTGTACTTTTTTCCCTCCTGAGAGTAGTGTTATATCCATAACAGCTGAGAAATGCTATCTTACTTGACTAATGTCTGGTTGATTGTGACCTGTTTTGACACTGTCATCAGACTGGGGTCAAATGGTTTCAGGACCCACCCCTTCCAGGTGTTCTTACCTAAGTTTGCTTACTTCTTAGAGCCCCTTTGTCACACACATCTTTGTTGGCTGTGGTTATTAATATACTGCAATAAAAGGTCTAGAGACATGACCCTGCTTACTGATAGCGGAAAAATTTGAAAGTTTATCCACACAATGACCCTATGGTTCAAACTGCCCAATCTCAGAGCAATTAGTACATATTTTACGAGTTGGCTAATTTGTATGAATTCACACGACCTCACTCGTACAAATTCATACAAGTTTTGCCAGATCGTATGTATTTTACGAGTTGGCTAATTTGTATGAATTCACACGACCTCACTCGTACAAATTCATACAAGTTTTGCCAGATCGTATGTATTTTACGAGTTGCACAGTTCGTACAAATTCACACGATTTCTCTCGTACAAATTCATACAAGTTTTGCCAAATCGTACGTATTTTACGAGTTAGCTAATTTGTACGAATTCACATGACCTTACTCGTACAAATTCATACAAGTTTTGCCAAATCGTACATATTTTTTTCTAAGTTGCACAATTCGTACGAATTCACACGACGTCACTTGTACAAATTTCACGAGTTCGCGCTATCTCATTAATGAATAGAATAAGATTGAATGGAATAGGATAAGATGAAAGCAGATTTGGCGAGCTGTCCGGGAAA
>JAUMHE010000046.1:12942360-12955667 GCA_032359235.1 Enteromius mattozi
CAGTTTTTTCTGGATTTTTAATCTAATAAATGCAGCCTTGATGAGCAGAAGAAACATCTTTAAAAACCATTAAATATTTTTGAACGGTAGTGTATATATATATATATTTTTTAACATCCTATGGCAAAAAAAGTCCTGAAACTCACTGCCATCACTGCTAAATTGGCTTTTTTCTCACCTATTTTAGATAAAAATCTCAATTCCAATTAATTAGAAACCTAACTTCTACTCAAGCTGACCGTTATGACTTCTGATTCCTATCTGTACCCCATATTTGGGACACGTTCCACAAGGTTTTAATCTAAAACCAAAGTAAATAACATTCTAACACCTCCACGCTCGCTTTATAAACGATCAGCAGCAGTTTGAATGAATATTAGATCAGAATTGCCAAATATTAACCAAGCAAACACTATAGTGCATCTTTGAACTGAAAGATCACATGGCACGGTTAGATATTGGGAAAGAAACAACTCCGGACCTCAGGGTTCAAACTTAAAAGGAAGGTCACATGACTCGTGCCCTCCAGCTGGAAACAGAAGCTTGAGTTCGGGATCTGAGCATCACGTGAGCTACAGGAGTCAACGCTGTTATCTAAACAATCTTATCTTTGAGTAATACTTATACCTCATGGGAGTTTTTTTGTTGTTGTTGTTGGGAAGTGAAATGCAGTCAGTTTCAGAGAATGGAAATCCACGCAATTGGGAATTTCACATACGATTTCCCCATGCAAATTTTGCAGAAAAAAAACACTTTCTTATTTTCTGCTGACATCTCTTCGCTACTCGATAATGTCAATCAAGAAACAAATAGACCTTTAAGCAAACTCTGCTTTGTTCATGATCCAATCAATTCCCAATTGATAAAATCAGCCTACATATTTTCTTACCGAATATCAGTAACATTTCATTGGACCCAAGTTTATGTGTGTATAGGTGTGCATGCTGTCTAGGTTTTGTTTATTTAGGTCACCGAATGATATTATAATACGCGCTGCTATTGATTAAAAGTTATTAAGTTCCTTATTGCTTGAAGGTTAAACACTTCAGATCTTGAATAAGTACACAAAGAGAATAGTAAATGCATTAAAAGCACCAGGAAGAAGGAAATAAAACAGCTAGGGTGGAATAAATCAGAATAAATAAAACATCACCATTGTCTCTGTACTGTAAATATGATTTCAGAGTGGTTTTTTTGTAAATACTTTTGATTAGCCTAAATGTATGTCAGCTTTTGTTTAAAAATTATGACAGATTATACCCAAGCACATCAACAAATCTTATTAAAATTAAGGTCAAGTGCAAGTAACTAGTTGTAGTTTTCTTTAAAGGGAACACTAATGAAATGCTGTTTGTACGTTTTTTAGGCTAAATATCAATATGCTAATCATTTAGCACCATAACCAAGTAGACTATAAATAAAAAGCACAGTTTAGCATACTACAATAGCTAGCATACAAGACTGTAAACAAACAAACCTCAAGCCACGTGCTACATTATATCCGTAACCATAAAAAACAAATATCACATCACACAGAAACATCGTTTCAGTTGCGGTTTGGTTTAAAACGCGTAAGAAACTTACACATTAAAGTACTGAAAGCCAGAACAGCCAGCAGTCCCTGAATGAAAACACTGAACCCGTCCATCAGAGATCCGTCCACGCAGCCCTGATACTCGGGACCCACCAAATCACTCATATTACTGCTGCTTTTCCAAAACACGAACATGTTTGCGCGTGAGAGTCGAAAGAGGAGTCATAAGATCCTGTTCGGAGCAGAAATCCTCGCGCGAACGACTTGAACTGATTTTTCCGTTAAACTTTACTGGCGAGAAGACAAAGAAATTGGGGAAGCAGACCGAAGAACCCGGGGCGCATTGGCTACACGACACCGGCGCTTTCGAAGTCGTGTCGAAACTGAGCGATGCGGCACGAGACAAAGCATTTCTCTCAGGTCACTTTCTTTCCTTCTTGTTATTGAGTCAACAAGGGGAAAAGCGGCTTGCTGACGTCACCTCCTGCTGCTGACATCTCCTGCAGCCCTTTGTCCCACACACACCAGGACAAGCTACTCTTATCTTACTCTTTAGTACATTTTATTTAAGGTGTCTTTGTTACAATGTAATTATACATGTAGGTATTTTAGTTAATTAACTAAATATGACTCTGGATCACTAAGGGTTGTAAGGGTCTTTTTTTTTTAAACATCACCCGAAAGCTGAATAAACTAGCTTAGAAATCTATATAAGCATTGATGTATGGTTTGTATATTGGCTGAGATACAGCTATTTGACAATCTGAAATCTGAGGGTGCAAAAAAAAAATCTAAATATTGAGTAATGCATACAGTATTACTAATCAAAAAATATTTTTTTATATACTAAAATATACTGTAAAATATTTTTATATAATTTTTACAGTAAGAAATGAGAAAATACCTTCATGGAACATCTTTATGTAATATCATAATGATTTTTGGCATAAAATAATTATTATATATTTTAACCCATACTGTGTATTTTTGGCTATTGCTACAAATATACCCCGTGCTACTTATGACTGGTTTTGTGGTCCAGGCTCACATATGATTAGGGTTTGGTTTAGGGTTACTTGCATGTAATTATGCATAATTAATCATCATTATAACGCTTAGTAACGTGTAACAAAGACACTTAACTTTTTACTTTTCTTTTATATAATTATATTATATTATATGGGAAACAGTGAAATCAGATGGAAAAAATAAAAGTGAATAATATGGCCATATTTATAAAATATCTTTAGGAGTAAACCATGCGCAAAACACTGAAAAATACAGTGGTTTTTCAGTAGTTACCACAGCAACCAACCTTTCATAAATACATTACAGCACTAAGTCAATGTTCCTCAGTTTTTTTAAGCCACTTTCAGCCGTGGCAAACAGTGAAAGAAGTGTAATGGGGTGGGACTGCTTGTTTTTTCAGCTTCGATGATCCATAACTCCATAAAGTTATGCAATGCAACAAGGCAGAACATAGGAGCACAGCTGAAGCATGTCGAACAGAAAAGAAAAAAAATTATATAACATCAGGAATAGATTTTACTTCAAAGATACAGTTGTATAGGACATAAGCAGTATAGAACAATTAGGTGCATCCATCAGCAACTACAAATGACCCCATGGTAATTCAGTAGGAAATCACTTAAGTTTACTATCAATATATTTACTAAACCAGGTTGATTTTACTATATTTAGGAGCTGTCGTCACAGCTACAGCAGATTTTATTTGGTTCACGTTTTCGATTTTGAACTCGTCAAGCTTTGTTCAATGAAACTCGCAGCTTCTGTGTTTATTTAGTATTTATCATGTTGGGGAAGTTACTTTTAAAAGTAATGCATTGCAATATTGCATTACACCCTAAATAGTAAATAATTGCATTACTTTTTATGGAAAACAATGCATTACATTACTTTTAAGTAATTTTTTTAATCTGGGCAAGGTTTGCTTGTTTGTTCCTAACACAAAAAAAAAGCTATTTTACAAATGCAAAAGCCATTTCACAACAAACGTGAAATAAATATGCCTCAGGGTGAAGGAAATGTAAATTCGTAGAAGGCACTGCTCAAACAAATTGCGTGAAAAATATGACACAGGATAAGGAAGTGCAACGCTATTCAGCAGTTACAAAAATTAAATGTAAATGTGTTATTTTTGCTTAGTATTGCTGAACTCGATCATCGAAGGTCAATAGCAAAGACATTGGTTAATAAAATAAGATAAATATTATTGATGTATTTAACCCTAACATATTTAATTATTGCAGGTTTGTTTAATATATTCTGAGGAATACTGAATCTGTTTTTGTGCAGGAGAGATAGCAAATGCAAGCTTATATTAGAAGAACTCATCATGTTCACACAGCATGCACAACGCCTCCACACTTAGGCTGATGATTGGTTGCCCGTTGATGACAACATTAGCCAAAGTTGCCCAGCAACATTGCTCAAAAAGTTGCTGAAGACTTCCATTAAGAAGAAGTTTTGAAACTCATTGATGCCACTACTGGCTGTGACGGTACTGATAAGGAACACAGGGAACTCTGAGACCCCTCATGGCGTGTTATGGGGCTGAAGTGAACTCTGCAGTAGATGATGCCACTTTAGATGAGGAAGTATGTGCAGGTCAGACATACACAATGGCAGTAGCCATCACAGGAAGCACTGATGACAAGGTAGCACTCCTGGGACCACTAGAGCAAAGACTGCTAGACCTTCAAGACCACTGGTTCCTGGTGATGAGATCACTTGATTTAGGACCACTGGTCTATCGAGCGCTGGTACAACCAGGCTTGGGAAAGCTGAGACAACTGGACTTGGGACTAGCAGATTAGGGAGATAGAACCAACAAGTTAAGGAGCCCTGTCACCATCAGGCTAAAGAGCCTTGGGAGCACTGAGACCACCAAACTATTGACATTGGGACCAATGGAGTTTTTGAGCACCGAGACCTCCAGGCTAAGGAGAACTGGAACTTGGGACCACTGGGCAAGATTTGGCATTGAGGAACAAGAATGAGGGCGGAAAATGTGCCACCACTGGCTGGGAGAAAACCAAAATCAACAGAAATATTTTAATGAGTTTAATGGGTTATTAGTATTTACAGTAGTGCTCAGCATGAAACAACTAGACCGTGTGTATACTAACAGATGCCTTTGTTATATTGATATTGGTGTGATATTGCGGATAAATAAACAAATTAACTTGTTATTTGAATTAAATGAACTAAATTACCTCTAATATGAATACATTGCAGTACTGATGGGAGGTTTTGAAGTACTCTTCCTCAAGGTGTGGGACTTTGTAGACAGCACATAAAAGCTGCAAACTACTAAATACTGATTTTAATGGGGATGAACATACACAAAAAGGAAAATGGCTGCAAATATACATTGCAAAAATAATTTTGTCAGGTAACCTGTTAATTAAAAATTAATTAAAATGATTAGGTTGCACAGATAAAGGCCATTTTAAGGGTCTTTCTCAGGTAAAATCATTTAAAAAACAGCTCTTCAATGATCTGTGGATATTTTCATTTACATACTTTTCTGTAGGGCCTTTATACCAAAGTATTGGCTACCAGATAATGTCCAGAGCTAATTTCCCTAAGCAAAACTTTCAGTACTATACCACAGCATGGAGAGGATAAAGTATTGACCCACATTGTCTATCTCCTCTCACAAGGTCGCTGCTCCAGCAGTGGTAATCTGTCCCCGGACGTGCTTGTCACAGTCTCCTCTTGTAGATTAAGCTCAAGGCATGAACCATCTGTTACTGTAGCATCACTAAGTGGTAGACTGCGCTAGATGAGAGCAGTTTTTTGGGGTGGACTAGGAAGTTCACCTTGTTTGTGTACATAGTGTGAATGTGTGTAATTGGTTTGATGGTGCTACCTGAAAAATTAACCATATTTCTACGCACCAATGCTATTGAGAAGCTTCTTTTTTTTTTTTGGTTGTTGTTGTTTTGGAGGAGGAGTACTTTACAGTGAGCTGTAAACTAATGGATCATATTGATTTCAATTTAAATTCAGCACAGCAATATATACTATTACCACAGGATGGCAATGGAGGACAAGATGAACACTGAATTTGTATGTCTGAAATAGGATTGTAATTTCTAAAGAATATTAATTTCTGTATTCATTTGTGAACTAAAACTATGCTTTATTAATTATTAAAAGCGATACATTGTTTTTACATTCATTTGGAATTAGATATACTGTAACCTTCATTACATAAAGTTGTGATGAACTGTAAAATGTTTTTGCTAGGCTTCTAAATTCTTTTACTTTATGATGACGTAGAAATAGACCATTAAGATTATTAACTTGTTATAACTTTTTACACTGCATCCTACATTGTCATATTCATATAAAAAATTATATTTTTGTTAATGAAAATTAAAGGCTATTTACTTTAGCTATTTTGTTTTGATGCCCACTATAAGACACTCGTGAACTTTGATGATGA
This sequence comes from Enteromius mattozi, assembly GCA_032359235.1. Classification (NCBI taxonomy): domain Eukaryota; kingdom Metazoa; phylum Chordata; class Actinopteri; order Cypriniformes; family Cyprinidae; genus Enteromius; species Enteromius mattozi. The sequence continues at coordinate 12,948,369 of JAUMHE010000046.1, forward strand.
CTTTAAACTGAAAGCATGACTTCTGATCTTTTATTTATGAAATATTCTATATTTTAGATCCTGTACTTATTTAAGCTGCATAACGTCAAGAAAATATTGCTGTTGTGGAAACGATATAGCTGACAGAAGGGAAAAAACGACTAATGGAATTATATATTTTTTTCCTTTTTGAGTTTTAATATAACAACATCACTTTAAATCGCGGAAGTAAAAAAGACGCTCCACGGTGTTTGCGTGAAGTGTTCAGAATTAATCAAATAGATGATCAAGATGAAAAACAAATGATGTTGCAACAGCATCCCCCCTCTTGTTTACGCTGTCTCAAACCCTGGTGAGTTACCTACGTAGACAGCATTTCGTTAGCATTTCTACCACGTTCGCTTCCAGTATTTTTGGCCGTCGAAATGTCTAAAGCGTCCAAAAACGATGCATGCGTCAAAAGTGATGAAAGCCACCTATGAATGCCCAATAATGTCCGTGCAGGCTGCTCGCAAGGTTTTAAGACACAGCCATGAGTTTCCCCACCCGAGGGAGGCGGAGGCTCGGGCCCATTGCTATTTATAATGGGCTGAACAAATTTTGCAACTGTAAAGGTCAATGAAGGAGTCGGCTTGAAAATAATCTGTAGATGTTGAGACATGCGCAGAAGCGGGATGATGCCATATTGGACACACACATACACACACCGCTCCTGCTTCAACCAGAACACCGGATCCCTCAATTCAGATAGACGGAAAAAACTCGCTTAAGGTAAAAGCAACATCCTCAGCGTGAACTTCATTCTGTAACAGTGATCGTGACTGACACGGACCCGCGCTTCTTTGCGCGAATTTCCGCGTCCAGACGCTTTTTCCTCGTTAAAAACATTTGGAGGTTGTTCGTAACAGTCAGAAATACGCAGAAGCGTCTGCGTAAGAGTTGACAAAACGGTCCGAAAATTTAAAGTAACCTTATTTATACGTAAGACGAATGTCGAGCGACCGCACTTTCGATTCTGCCGACAAACATAGGCTATTTACGAAGAGGCGCGCGCCGGGAATGTCGTGGAAAAATAACGTTTATGTAACGAGCGATATTTTCTGTGTCGTGTTCTTCCTCAAAGTGACTCTCGCTCTGTTACTATCGACTTTATTTTCAAACTGCCATTTGACCTCCTTTCGATTTCAAAGGACACAACGCTCGGGCGTGAATATCGGCACTTAAGTTTACATATTCGGCCGGTGTTTGTATAAATGTTTTTGAACGTCACGAGCCGGTCGGTGTACGTGATTCAGGTGCGCGGAATATGAGGCGAAATCCTCGTTCCTCATGTATCAAATCCACTTTCAACATGGCGGGTTAAGGTGTGTTAAAACTGCCATGCAAAATCTTTGAAGAAGGAAAAAATAAAACCGCACTGTTTACGCGTCCAGTTTTCGTTTCTTTCGCTGCACCTGGACGTGCTTTAATGAATTAAATTTAAAGTTGTCGTTTGGCGACGTCGGTGGAGTTTTTTTCCGCTGCAATACTTTTAGAGTGTGTAAAGTACAGTATCACACATGCTCATACAATATTTCCTGTTTCGCTTTGTGCACTCTTAGCTTGTGCGGGCTGACAGAGAGTCATAATTATAGTCGCATATTAGTCCTTTTAATCCAACGGTTCCCCTCTTTCAAAAAGCTATTTATTAAGACGTGACACGCTTTACAGACGAATGAAAGAACCAAAATCAATTAAAAAGCGATTCATTTTCCTCAAAAAATGCGAGTAGTTATTTATTTGATTAACCTTATATTAGCGGATGCCGCTGTAAATCCGCGGGGTTTTATTGATTAAACTGATGGCAGTAAAGAAGCGCGCGTTTGGAGACGAGATGAACTGAGATGGAATTGTATTTCTTTTTAATTCTCAGCCTGTGACCTGAAAGAGATGAGCACGAATAAGTCTCGTCGTGTCTACGCTGGTAGCCCTTTTTTTTTTAGACTATCACACATAGCAGGCCCATGTATTACAAAGCATCCGTTTAGCCTAATTAAACCGTTCTGATCTAAGAAATAAAGACCTTTCTGGAATTCATAAACGTGTGTTGAAACACGCTGAATCAGCCTAAATGCTTGTAAGCTTCGATAAGGCTTGACATTTGAATCGATCAGAAACATTAAGGTTTTCATTCATTTTCATTAAGGTAAAAACCTAAGCGCAGAAGAATAAGACAAAAGCTGATACACCTGCCCTGCGCTTACAGGATGCGAGTTAGGGAGAAGACCCGCTAATTAAGGCCCGAACCCTCAAAACTAAGTCAAAACAAAAGACTTGGGGTCTTAAAAGTGGCCTATACGTATTATATTTTACAGTCAGCCACACAAGTTTACGAGTTATCGAGTGTATATTGTCCCTCGCGGCCAAATAGACGCTAGCAAACAGAACTCGCTGCAGCTAGTCTGAGGAGGTAACCATAGTAACAGTACGCGGCTTGAGCACGTACAGTAGGCTATACGTAAACAAAACGTAATAACTGCGTTTTAATTGACAGAATTGCGTTGATAAAAAATATAGCCTACTGTAGCAGTGGAGACAAATTGCATTTGGGGCTGCACGCGCGTTTTGTGACCTAAATATTAGGCTACCTAAAAAAAAAAAAAAAGTCGTTGCGCATGTTTATTACGTAACATGTAAAGTAGGCTACTGGTAAGCAATATTTAAAACACACAAACACTGTGCATTGTGAGGGAGAGATATGCGATACGTCATAGGGTAATCAGATAGTTTACCCTCGGGTCGCAGAGATCGGGTGACTGCTGCTCTTCTGTCGTGGCTTGAATAATGCAATTTACATTCAGCCGATTATGATGTAATGCTATTGAGGACGTCACAGCGTGGCCTCCCATTAGACTTTCACATTTGTGATGATTCATTTAAAGGGGAACTTCACGTTGCCTCACAAACATCTCGCAGTGCAGGAATGCATGGGCAGTGTTTATTCTTATTTGGGATATAGGCTTATGCATAGCCGCTATCCTACATCCTACACATATTATCTAACATTACCAACTCGCTTAGCAAACAGAGCATGAATTTCCCTTTAGAAGGTCACAATGTTGTTTTTGTAGAATGATGCCATGGGTATTTTTCTTCGTCTGGTAAAGAGAGGAAATAGCAAGGAGCTGAATACTGAAGCCTACCTTGGTGATGCCATCCTGTTATGGTTTTGAGAAGTCATCCTATTTCCATTGAACACTAATGATTTACAGAAAGAAAGAAAAAACATTGGATTAAAAAAAGCATCAAATAAAGATATAAACAAGTCTAATGGATTAAAACAAACATGTTTTCATGTTCGACTTTGTCAATTTTTTATTTTTTTTTCCTAAAAAAAGTAAATTCAGGGTGGTTGGATTAGCCTAAATGTAATGAACCTAACACTAAGTTGGTAGCTTCACTTGCATGTGTAAAAGCGAAACTGTTGTGAGAAACAGCACTGGCAATTTTACACTTATTTTCTCACATTAAACGAGAACGCTTGAAGACTTGTATTTAATATATGACACCAATAGAAGATTGACCACACAGTTGTAATAGATGCTGCTGTAGGCCTGCTTGAGTTCACAACGTGCATCGCAGCGTTAATTAATTACGATAAACTATCCATTCAGTCGTATTTGACTCTCTGTGACCTTATAGAAACATTCTCCGTGCTATCCCATCAAGCACTGCTCACACTAGTTTCGATGGTGTCAAAATAGCAAGTTCTTTGTCATCCCCTTCTTCTAAATCCACTGACCATTCGTTACTGACTTTTCTAGAAAGTTTGCATGCATAACACGGCTAAAAATGTCTGTCATATTGATTTCAGCTTCTAGGGATGACCCATGGTTTTATGCAATGCGGTACTTATCCTAAATTATACGCAGTGTTTATTGTTTGACGCTTTTACTTGTGTTGTTATTGTTATCACTGTCAGTTATGTGGGTATTTTTGAGAGCTCTTTCTTTTTCTCATTTGTGTTTTAAGTTTTGCTGTGCATGTATAAATGAATAATTGAATTTACTGGCTTCTCTGTTGGTTCAAATCATTTTTTAATAGAGCTATGTCAGGGCTCTTGCCATAAGCATTTTCCTATATTCCTGAGTTTTCTGGAAAACATTAAGCAAATTAGGTTATAACAGTCAAATCGTGGGAAAAAAAGTGTTCTGTAGGAAATAATTAAACTCAAGTTTTCAAGTCGAAGCAGGTTGAATTTTTTATTATTATAATTTACATTGTAATGTCATCAGGAAAACTCACCAAATGTGACCCTGAACCACAAAACCAGCCAATTTTTTTAAACTGAGATCTGAAAAAATAAGCTTTCCATTGATGTATGGTAATGCTAGGACAATTTCTGATACAACTATTTGAAAATCTGGAATCTGAGGGTGATAAAACATCTAAATACTGAGAAAAACCACCTTTAAAGTTGTCCAAATTAAGAGAAAAATCGATCATTTTGACCCATGTATTTTTGGCTATTGCTACAACTAAACTAAACATCAGACTGATGAACACGCAGCTAGCCTTAACAATTCCTCTCTCCAAGTTGGGTGATTAAAATGGATTATTAAATGCGTCTCAGATTGAAAAAGGCCAGAGCCATTTATTTTAATAAGAAAAGCAATGCTACATTGTGCTCCGATAATCCTTTAATTCCCCTTCCACAGTTTAACAAGTCCAGGATTAGAGCGAGAGAGGGCATCTGGCTCAATATGAGCTAATCGATAGCACGGCCTGCCTAAAATCGGGATTTACTCTGAAACAGCCCACATTATAGATTAGGCTTGATAATTCACTTTAATCCAACATCTTCAATCTGGAGGTGTCCTTCCACCCATGGGGCACAATTGCGTTGGCTGAACCGCTGCGAACCCGCAATGTAGACATCCAAATGACAGCAGCAATGAATATGAAATACGAAATAAGAAATCTAACCTCTCATCATTAAATTCCCTTTTATAATTGACAACAATGTGACCTCAATTTGGATGCAAATTCCCATGAACTGGGAACAGAAGACCTTTTCCATATTTAAAACCCACATATTTTAAGTCACAGTGACAATTAAGGCTTTGATTCTCGGTTAGTGTGGAACACCGCCAGAAATGAGTCTGCCAAATGAGTGACAGAACCATAATATATATATATTTTTTTCTGTGGAGTTGGTCTGCTGTGTTTATAACACACAAAAAAGCACATACATAACAATGCACTGCCATCATGGCAAATATTGAGTGAGTCATATGCACGGAAGTGGTTTTGGTGTTAAAGTGCACTTCTCATTCTTAGTTCCATCTGAAACCAGAAGAAAAAAAATACTTTAGTGTCACAATGTATGCATTATTTATTGCCCTTCACTCCAAAAAGAGCACCTTCAGATATATTTTTTTTCTCATGAAGAATCAGTTTTCTTCTGTGGTGTTCTTGAGTTGAATGGAAACAAAGGACTGGAATGATGGAAAAGGTTCTTTAGACTAACATATTGGTTTCTGACCTCTTTAAAACTCCAGTACAGATGGTTTTTCTAAAGAACTAGAGAATAAAAAAATGTTGGCCTCAAAACCCCCTCCCAAAAAAAAACCAACCTTTAGTCCCAAATGGAAGCTTTATTTTAATGAATCGTGTATTGAGTTCATTAGGAACCTATGTGACGCACTAGTTATAAGCAAACCAAAAATGAGCAAAAAAGGCATGTTTAGTTTCATTTTTTTCTAAATTGAAAGAAATACCAAGATGTTTAAAGTCTTAAAGCATTACTTGGCTACTTGACTTCAAAGCAGTAGAAGTAGACCAGAACAATCTATTTTTGAAGACATCAGGGTTTGAATGATGCAATCATCAGTGCAATCATCAGCTTTTCACACGCTGGAGATTGTGCAGAAGATCCAGATCACAGCCAATAGGAGAGCAGAACAGACCTTTACGCTAATTTAGATTATATGAAATTATAAGATTGCAAAATGGTCTATTTGTTTACCCAGCCTTCTTGTTTAAAGTTCTCTTTGTTAATGATCCAGCATTTCTATATAGACTGCAGTGAGAGTAGCTACTGTATGATTTGATGCGAATAAAAGTTTTTTCAGCCCGATCCCGAATTGGTTGTAACACTGTGTTGCTTTTTTTGAAAGAATAAAGATGTTTAAACCTTATTTTAGTTTTAGTTATTACGTTTTTCTATGTGTAACTCTTCTGTGATCATCTTGATAGATACGCTTAACTGCTCTCGAACATTGAAAACTGGTAAAATATAAATGAATGGATTTGGGAAATTATGCAAAAATTGTTGAACACTTAAAAAAGTAATAGAAATACAGAAGTTCTCCCCATCCTGTCCTGGGTTTTAGAGGAATGAGGGTTTTATCTCGAATCTTCTAGAGAATTTCTTTCTAACTGAACAAGTCCTTATTTCCCTCAGCAATGGGAAAACACATTAGACGCATTTGGCTTTTTCTATTTGAAACATCTGATGACTCATGACACAAATGGCCTTGTGTAAAACCAGAAATCTTTGGTGTATTTATTAATATAATAACGTTATTGGACTAAGTATAGTTAGCAGAAGAGAGAGAGATGTGGGAGTGATAGGAATGCTGGCGTTTGTCACACTTGTGTTTTTGTTATCAGAGTCTTGTAAGATCAGTCATTTGTGGATCATTTTCTTTAAAGCTAGATACATACTATAAGGTGAGACTAACAAACAAACCACATTATTTTAACTAACATCTCTTTTTTGTATAAAACAAAATATGAATAGACCAAAATGTTGAGCAGAATTTGATTACAATGAATTAACTGGGTTGTGAGAGTACTAGAACAGAAAACTGACCACAGAGGAAGTTTACTCATTATAGATCTCCTTGTGGCTGTTGTGAAAATGCAACACATACTTTAAACTGCATTGGGACACATTTTGGAACACAATGATGCATGAAATGGAGCTGGTTAGAAACACTCATGTGTGTGAACAGAATATGACTCGTCCAAATGCATAACTATAAAAATACATAGATACTTTCTTATTGTGTCTCTCTTTCCTACTAGGCATGGACTGTGTAGAGGAGGAGGTGGACTTTAACTGGGATAAGTACCTAGAAGAAACTGGAGCCACTGCTGCCCCTCACACTTCATTCAGACATGTGAGAACACACAGACAGAATGTCTCGCTCTGTGTGTGCGTGTGTGTGTTTATGTATATATGTATATTAGTGCTGTCAAATGTTAAATCGCATCCAAAATAAAAGTTATATATATACACACACACTGTATACGTATGTTTACGTATACGTATGT
>JAUMHE010000046.1:12955767-12970826 GCA_032359235.1 Enteromius mattozi
ACCTTAACTATACATTTATATATATATATATGTATATATATATATATATATATATATATATATATGTATATATATATATATATAATCTCACAATATATATATACTGTATATATTACTTTTTAGATTATTGCACTGTTCAGCAATACTTTAATAATATCTCATAATATTGTTATCCAACAATATTTTTTTTCGAAAGGTTGCTATATAATAAAATATATATATATATATATATATATATATATATACACACACACACACAAACACAACCTACCCAAACAAAAGTTTGGGATCAGTAAGATTTTAAATCTTTTATTAAAAAAGTATCTTATGCTCACCAAGGCTGCATTTATTTAAACAAAAATACAGTAAAACAGTAATATAGTAAAATATTTACTTTAAATATTAGTTTAAAATATAATTTATTCATGTGGTGGAAAAGGTGCATTTTTATTAGCCTTTACTCCAGTCTTGAGCTTCACATGATAATGGTGCACTCTCAGAAATAAAGGTACAAAAGCTGTCACTCGGGCGGTAACTTTTCAAAAGGTACATGTTTGTACCTTAAGGGTCGATTTTGGTAACCTGAAAGATACATATTAGTACTTAAAGTGTACATATTTGAATCTAATAGGTTCAAAAGTGTACCTTTTGAAAAGGTGCCGCCCCAGTGACAGCTTTTGCACCTTTATTTCTAAAAGTGTGTTTTTCTGTTTAATTTTTTCTTTATTTAATTTAATTAATGTTGTATAGTGTTCAAATGTTTGGGGTTAGTGTGTATGAAAAAAAAAAGACTTATAAAGACTGTACGTATTGTTACAAATTACATCTAATTTGAACAAAATAGAATTCTGATGAATAAATACATTTTCCAAAAATAAATTAATTAATATTAAGCAGCACAAGTTTTTCTAGTACTGAGGATAAATTTGACTGATTTTCTATACACTGAAGAATGGAGTAATGGCTGCTGAAAATTTCAGACTTAATACACTTAAAAAACAAAACAAAAAAAAACTTAAGAGTAAATTATTTTTAATTGTAATATTTTTTTTACCATTTTTACTGTATTTTTGGAATCAATCCAGCCTTTGGTAAGTATAAGAGACTTCTAAAATATTAGAAAATCTTACATACCCCAAATGCTTTTCAGTGCATATATTTTTTATTGTTGATTCTATAAATGGTGCATTGTAAAAAACTACACTGATTCCAACATGTGTACATTGCATAACATGTTTAACTTCAAAATCATAAGCAAACTTAAAAATACCACCCAGAAAACATGAAATACAGGTTAGGTTTGGTACTGTGTTGGGTTGCTTGGTATGTCTAATGTGTGTGACATTTAACTTTAGACTAAAACTGATCACTACTCAAGAACGTAATATCAGCAGTATGTTTATGAGTGTTTTGAGGCCATCAAGAAGCCCATGTATCTTTCATGGAAGAATACAGCAAAGTCTTAATACATCATACTAACACCTGACTGAACCTTACAGGTGGAGCTCAGTCTTCAGAGCAGTTTTCAGCCTGGAATGAAGCTTGAAGTAGCAAATAAGGGCAGTCTGGATACATATTGGGTTGCCACCATTATAACCACGTGTGGTCAGTTGCTATTGTTACGCTACTGTGGCTATGGCGACGACCGCAAGGCTGACTTCTGGTGCGACGTCATGACAGCCAAACTTCATCCTGTCGGCTGGTGCGCTCAGAACAACAAAACGCTTCAGCCACCTGAAGGTAAGACGCAAGTGCACCCAAACTTAAACCAACGCACCTTCAGAGATACGTGTCTATTCAAACACAGATAAAGCTCATGTTAAAACAGTCCTTCCTGTCTAAGCAAATGACGTACAAGCACACACAGAGTTATTCTTGCTATGTATAGCAGTCCACCTTGTTTGTTCAAATAACAACATCAAGACTTTAAATACTTATGCAAACAAACAATGCCAAATTGTATTGAAATATACACATACAGTAGTCCTCCAAAATGAGCGAGTGAGCTCTGTACTGGAAGCAGGATATCAGTGTTATCAAATACACCATATCATTTCTTCATGAACTTTAACCTGGATTTTCAGTGTTTGCCCCAAAACAGCAATCGTGAAGAGCCACAATTCTTTACATTAATCCAGCATTTGCTATTAGTGTGTGTTTATATTGTTATCATTGTATTGTTTATGCCTAGTCTCATGGCATAGCTTGGTGCACTTTTTAGCGAGACAGGAAATATGTACCAGTAAGTACATATCACTGCAGTTTCCAAAAGAAATGAACACTAGAGGCAGAAAAACTTTTGACACCTTTTATTCCTTTTTTGCAATTACTTAAAGAATATCATGTTATGACTTAAAACAATATTAATATGCTGGGATATTTGAAAACAAATTCTTTTGAACGTTAGCATTTCACATATCCAGATTCATATGAATGGTTTTTCATAGATGGTAGGTTTGTTCGGTAGTTCACAGAGTACAGAAATGTACTTGAGAGGCCAGAAGCTCTGGTTTGAATCCTGGGTAACTACAGTTTAACAAAACAGTTCTAATCTGTTTAAAAAGAAGTTGAAATGGCACTGTTCCATCAACAAATGTGTTTTTATATCAGTTTTACATTTGTTAACACTTTTGGGTAGGTTTAGGGTTGGATTTGGTGTAGGGCATATTTTCAACATGATAGAGCATTAAATTTTAGCAACAGTCCCCGGATATTTCAATTCTGAACCGCCGCAATACATACCTATATCATTGTAATAAAAACATGCGTTCACACGTTGAACCTGTATTTTAGCGCCAATTAGAGGACATTTCTCTTTGAAGCAGCGGCGAAATGTGCAGTAAGGTACATAAAAATGATGTTGCACAAAAAGTGCACAGAGGTACATAAGACCAGGTTGGCTATTTTTGTATCACTTGCTTTTATTGTTAGTAAAATGTTTTTAGTTAAGTATGTGATTTTTTAGTGCAATTTTGAAATGTATTTGGATGTAATATAGAAATCTCTTTGATCTAGATTAGAAGTAAAGGACAGGTGTGGGATTATTGAAAAAAATGTCCTGTGCCAGAAATTAATTATTTTCTGTGATTTTAAAGGAATAGTCAGCAAAAATGAAAATTACTCCATGATTTACACAACCTCAAGCCATCCTAGGAATATATATATATATATAGATATATATATATATATATATATATATATACACACACACATGACTTCATTCTTTCAGCTGAATACAATCAGAGTTACATTAATAATTTCCCTGGCTCTTCCAAGCTTTATAATGAAAATGAATGGGGGTTGAGATTTTGAAGCCCGAAAAAGTCCATCCATCCATTGTAAAAATTGCTCCACATGGCTCCGGGGGGTTGATAAAGGCAAGAAAAATAACCATATTTAAAACTGTATAAACAAGGGTCACATTTCCATATGGCAGAGTATGCCATACCCTAGCCTAGCCCATTAAGTGTGCCGTGAAAAATCCAAACTCCAAGTATTGAAAAATCCAAGTATTTAACCAATAAAAAACATTTAAAAGAGCTTGTCACTAAACTGTATAATGCTATGGATCCTCAAACTGTCAGCGAAACCTTGTAACTTCACCCTGCCTTCACTCAGAATGTGAAGTGTCTGGAGAATAAATAACTGAATAAGTACAGTGTTTTCTTCACTAAAACACTATATCTGTAAAGACTAATGTTTTTTGTGTGTTTGAAGAGTGGAGAAGAGTCTTTGCTTTTGCCTTCAAGTTGAAACCAATATACTTTTGCACATTTTAAATATCCTTTAAATATCATGAGATCCTGGCCAAGTGTATTAAATGACAAGAAAGACTTAGCGCCCATATAACTACAATGAAAGTTATAACCTGTAAGTTGATGAAAGCATAATGTGATGCACTTGCTGCGTCAAATGTGGCCAGACAGATAAAACACAGATCTCCGTCATTTGCTGGTCAAAAACCAGCTCCATTATAGCTTGATTTTTTTAGATAATATTAGTGCAAATGTCTTATAAAGTCACTTTAAAGTCATAACGGGGCAGTTGAATGCTTGAATCTGATTGGCTGATGAACAATGAATGTGTGCAATTATTTTCAGGGAAATGCATGTAGTTTGTTGCACACATTGCAATTAACATATGCGCTAATGTTGTTAGCGCTACTCTGATGACTTTTTCTGTAACATCAACTTAAAAACAACTTGACTTCTCACAAGCAAGGTGACAACAACGGCGCTGTTGAAAATGAACACTTTTGAGAGTTGCATAGACTCGGAGGTAATTCACGTGCTCTCTCTCTCTCTCAAGCACACACAATTGTAACTTAGTCTGCTATCAATGGCTCAAGCCTTCGTTATGAGGTCTAAAGTGACGTTTTTCAATTACCAAAAGGCATTCGATGAGATGCGGGAGAAAGAATCCTACTCACAATAGCATTTTAGACAAATACTTTGAAATATATCATCTGATCAATGTCATAAAGTGTGTCAACCATAGTATAGGCGAAATAATTGACTCCAGGCCCTTGAACTATTAGAAAAATAATGTACACCCGAGGTGGTGATGTGCCCATGACATGAAGCCCATTGTCAATTTTTTACAATGTTTGATGACGCCTGCAAAGACATCTAAAAACATCAGTTGGTGGATAGACTAATGTTTGCCAATCTCAATATCTTTTTGAACCACTCCACACCTCAGAGAATGACCATCATTCTTTTTTTTCTGGTTTTGAAGAGCTTTTTTTTTTTTATGTGCTAGAAGAATCTGACCATACCTGTTTTACCCATGTTAGAAAATATTATTTTGGAAAGACTTTGAACCAGAAAAGTAATCTGTTGAACAAAGTGTTCTGTTGTCAAGCGCATTCCTGAAAGGTCAAGCAGCAATAACAGACCAATGCTGATGCCCAGTTGTGTCAGAATATTTCATTATAATAAAAAGAATGCATTGTTTTACTGTAGTCTGACTGTAGTTGGCTTAGCGACTACACAGAATTTAAAAAATGTTTCTGAATATTTTATAACCACAGTGGATAAAGGGATAGTTCACCCAAAACTTAAAAATCATCATTAATTCACCCTCGTGCCATTCTAAACTTTCTTGTCTGAAACATAATATAAGCTTAACATTTTAGTTTTTCCAAAACTGTCTGGTTACCAACAACATGCATTAAGTTTCTCTCTTAAGCCTATAAATTCATGTACTTGATCACAGATAGTCATGTGTTGCATTCTGTCATTATTGTGAGATCATCTTGAAGGGATTTATTTTGCGATAATGACTAGCTGACGGTACATTTTCTCGCTTTTCACTTAGATGCATATCATAATGAGGAAATTATGACTTCTGGATTTTATCATTTGAATTTCAAATGTATCTGTTTAATGCATTCTTCCACTACGCATATTAAAGAAATATTCGGGTTATGCAATACAGTATGCAAAGCATAAAATTCAGCATAATGGAAACCATTTGTGGAATGCTGTCAGTTGCTACTGAAAATACTTTCAATTTCACCTCAGTTTGAAAAACGTTGTATGTAAAGTAAATACATTTAAAGGGTTAGTTCACCCAAAAATTCTGTCATTAATTACTCACCCTCATGTCGTTCCAAACCCGTAAGACCTTCGTTCACAAATTAACACAACACAAATTAAGATATGTTTGATATCAGTGAGCTATCTGACCATCCATTGACAGCAATACAACTGAAATGATCCAGGTCCAGAAACGTAGTAAAAACATCGGTAAAACAGTCCATGTGACATCAGTGACTCAACTTCAGTTTTGCGACACTAGGAGAATACTGTTTTTTGCGCAAAGAAAAGAAAAATAATATAATCAGGAGAGAAGAATGGTTTAAATGATGTCTTCCACCATTTTAGAGAGTATCACAATGCAACGCATACGCAAGCTTTAACGTAATCAGCCTTGTTTACATCCGGGGAAAAGCGCACACAAGTGCATAATCTGCGGTTGTTTACGTCTAGAGGAAAGCATACGTATGCGTTGTGATACTCTCTGAAATGGCGGAAGACGTAAGTCATGGGAGAAGAATGGTAGAGTAAATTATGTTATTTTTGTTTTCTTTGCATGAAAAAAAGTTTTTCCTAGCGTTGAAAAACTGAAGTTGAGCCACTGATGTCACATGGACTTCTTTTTTTTTTATTACCTTTCTGGATCTGCATCATTTCAGTTGTATAGCTGTCTATGGAGGGTCCGATGGCTCTGATTTCATAAAAAAATATCTTAATTTGTGTTCCAAAGGTGAACAAAGGTCTTACAGGTTTGAAACGACATGAGGGCGAGTAATTAATGACAGAATTTAAATTTTTGGGTGAACTAACCCTTTAATGTATTTAATCTGGAACATTACATAAAATAGTAATAAAGTGCACTTTAATATTTTGACAAAATAATAAATGTGCATTATTTATGGTCTTTTTTTTTTATTTAGAGTTGACGTTACTGTTAAGCAATCGGCCTGTTTTTTTTTTTGAGTGTATGTGTGTTTTCAGAAGAAATAGATCAAATCTGTGTTTGCATTTCTAAGATAAGATGCAGTCTGACACCATCAACAACAAACTCTGAAGCAAGATTGGGTTTCAAAGAAAACTCTGTTAGTGGTTGAAATAGTCACTGAAATGGCACTGCGGTCCAAAAATGCAGGCCTTTCTAAAGAACCCATTAAAATGGTTTGACTGGTGCAGTTTACTTTCCTGTGTTGATGCGCTGAAACAGGAAGTTGGGGCAGGACATACAACAGCACTCCCTCCCCATTCTTATATAACAGCCAATAGCCTTTTAGTTAACATCACAGCCAAGTAAACCACACAAAGCCACTTCCTTCTCAAAGAAAGAGGCAAATAAAACTAATTAATAATGTATTAAAATTAGCACCAACAATAAACCATAATTTGCAACTTGTTATGGGAGGCTGATGTTTTATAATGTAAGGGGTATTTTAATCCTAGAGATCTTTTTAACATATTTAGTTTTTCAACAAACATTTCAAATGTTACAAAGGTTTATTTTGTTGTGTTTACATTAGCATATTAGCCTCAAAGCTAACACACCTGGTCTGAAATGAGGTCTTTAAAATGATTAAGGGTTTAAAATCACATTTGACTCATTTAGCCGATGAAGATTGTGTAACGTGTAATACTGTAATTTACATCAGAAAAATAAGTGATATTTAGCATTTCATCAAATGGTTTATGGAAAACTACTGTCATCATGACCCATTTACATTAGGAAAGTTTCAATTTCATTGAGTGCCAGAAGATATATAACTAAATTAAATGACTTGTGCAAATGCAAGTAAACACCATTAATTAGGTTTTATGGTGTGTACAGAAGCTTAATTAAAAAAAAGTGTGTAGGCTCAGCCAGGAATACTGTTTGTTTTACCATGTTTAATTTGCGCCACAAGTAGTGTTTTGTTTGTATGCATACCTTTATGACTGTGTGTGAGTGTGCATGTTTAGTCAGTGTGTATTTGTTGGTCATCTTTGTTCCTGTCTGTTTATTTCTCAGATAACGTTTACCTCAGAGCAGGTAAGCCGAGCCTACTTCTCTCTCTCCCTCTCTGTCTGTCCTCTTTTCTCTCAGACCAAGGGCATAGGTTTGGTTTCAGATCCAATAAGCAAAACCATGTTTTCACCGTATGATATTGCCTGTTATAGCTAAACAGTTATTTAGAAGGAGAATATAATCTGTACAAGTACTGTATGTAGGCATTTGTATATTTAAAGGAATACTTTACTCATCATTTTGCTCATCCAAAACGTAGAGGAGTTTGTTTCTTCACTGAAAAGAGATTTGGAGAAATGTAGCATGACATCATTTGCTCACTACTGGATCCTCTGCCGTGAATGGGTGCCGTCAGAGTGAAAGTTAAAATAGCTGATAAATACATTAATTGGGGCTCCTTATGGATTTGTTTCTTCCAGACACAATTTTTCATTTGTAAAAGCATTTTGATTTATGAACTGGTTTATTTGTGAGTTTTCTTTTTTTTTTTTTGTGTTTTATCAGCTGTTTAGACTCTCATTTTGATGGCACCCATTCACTGCAAAGGAACTATTCTTAAGGCTATTTTTTTTTTTTTTTTAAATGTGTATAGCCCTTTATTTTACATCTTATTAATATTTTATATTTCATAAATATTATTTAAGATACAACTTTAAGAATGAACATTTCAAGGCATTTAAAGTCACTAAAAGTATTTAGTCTTTAAAATTAGGTTTTTGTGTCTAAAAGTGTCTAAAATTATGTGTAAAAATGATCACGCCTAAATCTGGACAGTCCAACTGTGTCACTTCCCTTAAATGATTTACATTGAACTGCAAATTCAGTCATCATCTACCCACTCTTGGTGTTTCTTCTGAAGAAATTCAGAGCTGCACATTTCCAGGCAAAAAAAAAAAGAGCATAATAAGTGGCTGTCAAATTCAGTTTTGCTTGTGTTGTAAAAATTTGAACGTGGTTCTCCTTTCACACTGAACAAAAGCTACACTGTTAATAGTTGCTTTAAAACTAATAATAATATAATAATAACAAGTTTTTTTTTTCTTTCTTTAATGAGCAAACTCTTCTTTTTATTTTAAATTCTCAAAATAAGAATTCTTCAAAAATAAAGATTTGCACCAGGCTCGACTTTCTGCGTTTGTCTTTGTGAATAGAAAAATTAATTGTTCATATACAAAGTTTGTATCTGTTCATATACAAAGTTAGGGTAGTAGTAGTAGTTTATACTTTTTTTTTTTTTTTTTTTTACAGTTTATATGTATTTTAGTACCAATTCATTGTACATGCATGAAAGAGCAACTAGCAAATTTTTTTCTTTCCTTAATTTCCCCTTTTGTGTTTCACGGAAGGAAGTATGTTGTAGGTTATTGTAATAAAGGGTGAGTAAATGGTGACAGAATTTTCCATTTTTTTTTTTTTTTGTAAACTAGTCCTTCACCTTTGGTAGATACATGTCGTCCCACATATACCCAAATCTACGCCCACGTCTCAGACGCATGCATTATCTGTTTTTCTGGGTCTTTTTCTTTATCTCTCGCTTCATCTTTCTCAGACATCCTCCAGAATTCCTGTTCTTTCTAACAACGTCTTTCTTTTAATTCCTGCAGTATTTTCTGTTTATCTTTCTTCCTTGTTCCTTATGCTTGTTTGCTCAGCCCTGCGTATTAGATTATGCGAGTATGAACGAGAGTGTGTGTGAGAGGTGTGAACGTCATGGTGGTGTCAGCGCCAGAGCTTGCGTATTTGCATGCATTTGTGTAGCTGAGACATACAAAGTTAAGGCAACTCCGGAGGTCATATGTAAAGCTACTTAGCCTGGCATGCTTCTCTTGGTGTTCGCACGGATATCATGCTATGTGAAACACATTTTTTACACATTCTTTCTGTTTCCGAGGCAAAAACAAAAACAGTGTTAGATGAATGCCACCAAAATGGTAATTTACATTTAAAAATAGGTTACGCACAATTAAATACCCAATTTTAATGATATAATCAATCAATATAAAAACAACATTTTAATAGTGGCTGACTGCCTGCATCCCTTATTTTAGTATTATTCTATAATGTATTTATATTTGAAATAAACATTTCAGTTTTTATTTGAATATTTTTTATTTTAAATTTAGTTTTAGTAATTTTGTTATTTTTGTATTTTTTTACTATTTCATTGAAATATTTCCTTTAACCTTATTTTATTAATTAATTATTATTATTATTATTACTACTATTATTTTAAAGATTTAGCAATTACGCTGCTTCCGCTTAAACCTGCCAATGCAACATTTCAAATTTTCATTTCAGTTTTTCATGTAATATTTATTTTTATTTTATTTCATTTTTTTTTTTAACTAATTATTTTAACTTATTTTAGTTGCAATTAACAATAAACTCTGTTCATAAGTTTAAAATGCAAAATTGGCAACATATTTCTATTTTTTTTTTTATTCATAAATTATATTTCACAATAAAAAAATAATAATTTAGGAGTTTTTGTTGACCATTCTGTTTAAATGCTCATATATTTGGTTCTTCTTTTCTTTTTATAGTCTTTTGTGATAGTTGTGTGTGGGTTTCTCCAGAGAAGTGAAGCTGCCCACTGTTCTTGACAAAAAGCCTCCAGGTCCAGTAAGTTCGTTGGTTTCCCAGCATGCTCTGCACATTTGATTTCTTCCCCACAGAGACTTTATGATTTTGAGATTCAGCATTGGCACTCAGGACAATTGAGGAACTCATACACAACAGTTACAAAAGGCTGCAAGCGGTCATTGATTCTCAAGGAGACGCCACATGATACCAAGAACTGGGTGAACAAGGTTTCGCAAAAAGATCATTTGTGTAAATTTGACTATTTTTTAAGTAAGTGCTCGTTTGCTTCTCCGTTCATTTAGACTAGGACGTGATGAAAGTGTCGACATACAGTAAAAGTCCTTTTTTCATTTTTGGACACGTTCTTTAAAAAGAATATAGTCATAAGAACCACAAAGAGCTGACTTACTTAGTTATGGCACTACTAAATAAAAAGTATGGTAACTCTTTATTTTACAGTTACACCTATTAGTTGCTTATTAGCATGCATATTTTTTAGAATATTAGCCATTATGATAAGCGAACTGCTGATGGTAGCCATAGCATTTGGAAGTCAATGGCTACCGTCAACTGTCTGGTTACCCATTTTCGTCAAAATATCTTATTTTGTGTTCAGCAGTTTAAAGTAATTCATTTGGAAAAACATGAGGGTGAGTAAATTGTACATTTTTGGTAAATTACCCCTTTAAAAAGTTATTTTATTGAAATATTTTAGCACAGTGCCCCATTTCCATTGGTGGAAGAACCAGTTAATGCAACCGAGCATCATAAAAAATCATTGGTTTTGGTATTCTTTTAAGAATACAACTGCTTTAGCAGCGCATTTGGCATAAAGTAAGGAGGAGTTTGAAAACTCAACACTGACATAAGCTTACAGTAGTATGCCAGATTAACCATATGGGCATTTGGGCACGTGCCCGTATGGGCATCATGCACAGCAGTATAAATATTTTGAATTGTGCAACGGCCAAAAGCTAAGAAAGAGGAATACTTGGAAACTAAGAGGGATTTGCTGACATCAGCCAACAAGGAAAATAGTTTCTGGAGAAATTATTTCTACATTTTATCTTTGTAAAAATAAAAAGAATACGTGCTTAAAATGTACACAAAAACATGTTTTTAAAAAGTAAACTGGATCATTTTCAAGAAATGAAGAACAAGTCTCTCTCTCTCTCTCAGGCAGCAAATATGAATAGAAATTAAAAGAATAATTCACCCAAAAAGGAAAATTCTGTCATCATTTATTAACCCTCATGTTATTCCAAACCTGTATGAGTTTCTTTTATATGTTGAACACAAAAGATCATAGTAAATAATTCTGAAGAACCAAACAGTTTTTGGCACCCATTGACTTCCATATTATGTAAATCAACTGTTCAATTACCAGCATTCTTCAAAACAAAAAAGTTCAACATGAGAAAGAAACTCATACTCAACACGAGGGTGAGTAAATGATGACAGAATGTTTATTTTTGGGTGAGCTATTCCTTAAAGTTCATTCACACCAACAACAATATCTATAAAATATAACTATAGCGATGACTATGCTAGCATCCTCACCAATATATGAAAGCATTATGTTTATTATAATTCCGCGCTGCAGATCTGTCATCTGCCGCTTTAAATGAGGATTCTGATTGGCTGTCAATGTTTTTATCATTCATCAGAAAAATCATTTTGAAAGTGATGCCAATGATATCATTGCTGTGTGCTGTTATCATTACAGTTGTGGTATGGATTTAGTTTGATAAAACTTTACAGTTATAAACGGGCCTTTAATCTGTATTTAACTTAAGTGTAGATTTGCCAATGGTATTATATGAATTCAATGAATTATTTATTCGTTAAGTCTAATAGTTAATAAACATGAAAGAAGCTACTAAACACACACACCCAGGCACACACACACCGAATAAAACAGCCCCAGGGTTAATCGCGTAAGTATGTGTTGAATTTGATTGTCATGAGCTAATGTGATGAAATGATCCCGTTCCACTGAAGAGTGTCGAACACACGGCCTGAGTAGAGTGCTTAGACGCTGGGGGGTTGTTGGCATGGCAACGGCCGCACACTCCCGTTCTAGCGCTACTTAAGCGATTAGCGTACACACTTGTGCTGCAGAGATTACACGCTGAGACACAGCGGCATTCTGCTACAAGCACTCATTCACACACACACACACACTCAAACCTTCAACTTTTTCTTATTGTATCTATTTGAGCTGAATTACATTATTGTTGGTCTTTTATACTACAATAATTCAGGTCAATACCATGGTGGTTCACAGCTACGCTTATACACATATACTAACATATTTCTGTCAGATCTGATTGTCAAATTCCATGCAAGGTCAAAATGACTGTTTGTGTGCCTTTAAATGGAATATATATATATATATATATATATATATATATATTAGTGCTGTCAGTTTTAGTTTACATAATATGGCGATATGTGTGTGTGTGTATATATATATATATATATATATACACACATACACACCCGCACACAAACACGTATATGTGTATATGTGTGTGTGTTATATATATACAGTAGTAAGCATTTGAAGTGGATCATAAAAAGTCATTAAAGTTGTCCTAAGACAATAATGGATATTGTTTTTGGTTTTAGGATATCTCTGATGAAAGGTTATGATCCACTTCAAATGTTGACTACTGTGTACATATATATATATATACACACAATATATTAGTGCTGTCAGATTTTGTTTATATAATATGGATATGTGTGTATATTTATTATGTATATACAAACACATGCGTTTATATATTTAAGAAAAATGCTATTTAAATATTACATATATTTGTATATAATATACAATATAAGAATATAATTATATGAATGTATATACATGCAAATAATTAGAAAATATTTTCTGTATGTATTTATTTATTTATACATAATATAAACAGTACACATGCATATACATATACACTATATACAGTTTGTAATTATCTGTGTATAAACAAAATAATTACAATAAAATATAATACATTAATTTTTACTATATATAGTAAAATATTTAAATAAATATATTTAATATATATTGTACATGTATCTTTTATATATATTCATTATTTTGTCTATCTACTGAATTAAAAAAAATAAAATTTTGCCTTTCAATGTTATGAAAAATAAAACATGCTTAATAGTTTTTATTAATAATAGTTTTTTTTATTAGCTATAATAATAGCTTTTGTAATTATCCTAAAAATGCAAACAAGTCAAATATCCTTGAGTTAACCTGATTAAGCAATGACCTTTTTGCTGTTAAAAATAGTATCCTGGACGTCCTAGCGGTTGGCAGGCAAACAGGAAATGGTGTTATCCACTTCAGACACACAGGACAGGTTGTTTCTACTGTACCAGTCGCTGCTCTCCCTTTAACACACAGCGTTTTGTTTCCCTTCCTCTCTTGAATAATTGCTTTGATTACACTAGCAGGGAAACTCTTTAAATCTGGCACCGCTGCTTACAGAAGAGTTGTTGGAAGATATGCAAATCTGCTTTTGCAAAATGAATATTTGCATAGAGACTCCCTAGTGCAGAAAAGAGGAAATGCAAAGCGGCTCGTGTGTCTCTTTGAGTTGTTGTAAATTATGCATTCATTTATTTGATCCGAACAAGTCTGCGCCGGCAAAACAAACAATAGGAAAAGAGCCACAATGGATTTGAAGTAAAATAACTTTACAATATCTACAAAATCTTTTGTAGTCATAGTCATAATCCCATAAGTAATAAAAATACCAAATGAGATCGTGTTTATGGCTTTACTTCTACAAAGCAATAATATTAAATGAAGCAAATGTCAGATGTTTCTCCTGAAAAACAATTATAATCAAAGTCAGAAATCTTAGTATGAATTCAAATGTTACACAATTTTAGAAAAACATGGGTTACACTTTATTTTAGGGTCTCTTAACTAACTGTTCATTAGGATGCATATTACAAGCATATTAGCCATTTATTAGTGCTAATTAAGCACATATTAATGCCTTATTCTATATGACCTTACTAATCCTACACAATACCTAAACTTAACTACCGCACTAACTATTAATAAGCAGCAAATTAGAAATTTATTGAGGGAAAAGTCGTAGTTAATAGTGAATAAGTTGTCCTAATTCTAAAGTTTTACCAAAGCATGATATATTTACCACAAGATATATATTTTACAAACTAATCATAGTTGTTGTATTGGCTGTAGTTAATAGACAGTTAGTAGGCAAGCAGTCTGTTGGATAAAAGAGGAAAATAAATAATAGAAACAAAAATACATGTCCTGTTTCAATGGAAATGGCCAGAGTCTCTGATGACTGAGCTTCTGTTATTAAAAAAAAGTGTGGTTACAAATTGAGTGTCTCTGTAAAAATAGTTGCTCTATTCCTGTCTGTAAAACATCAAGCAGAAAGACAGAGACAGAGCGGAAGACACTTTTAAACACACTGCAAAAGATCGAGTTTACTCACTGTTTGGTTGCTCCAATTTAACCATAAATCTTAATTATCATGGAATAACTGCTAACTTGCTTAGACTCTAAAAAGACTTTACAAAACCCGCTGTGTAGCTTTAAAAAAGGGTTAACACTTTAGTGTGGGTACCAATTTTCACTACTAACTAGTTGCTTATTAGCATGCCTATTATTAACATATTGGCTGTTTATTACTACTTATAAAGCACATATTCTGCATGACCATATTCTACATCCCTAATCCTACCCAATCAACACATTCTCACTCCCAACTCGTCAACATTTTGACACTTGGTCTAGACCATTTTGCGTCGCTTTTTGACGATCAAGGTACCCCTTTGTAGTGACTTTTCGACGCGAAGGGTCCTCAGTTGTTTTCAGTTGTTTGGCTTAATGTAATGGTTTGCGTGCATATATACATTTATTATATAATTTTTTACTTTTATTG